>OX411253.1:8633398-9075607 GCA_948150575.1 Tinea pellionella
CAAGAATCACCGACTCACATAGCTTATAGAGGCTTAGGTGATATGATACTAGAGGAATGTAGCGAAGAAGAAGGTTCTGGAAAAAGAAGAGGGAGAAATACGAGTGCTGCTGTCCTGAAAAGACGACGTTTAGCTGCTAACGCCAGAGAGAGGAGACGGATGCAGAATCTGAATAAAGCTTTCGATAGACTTCGTGGCCATCTCCCGTCGCTCGGAGCTGATCGTCAACTATCAAAATATGAAACTTTACAAATGGCACAAACATATATTGCGGCACTCTACGAACTTTTACAATAAAAATTAGGTACGTTAGCTTTCTGGAATTTCAAATTAGATAAATATTGGATTGTTTTTGTGTAATGTTCACGATTTAAAATTCATTTAAATTTAAGTTTTTAATTGAAATCTATATTTAATTTTTTGCGTCGACATTAACGTCTAAATATTTAGAACTTGTCAAAAATTATGCAAAATAAATTACAGGGTTATTATTTATTATTTAGAAATTAAATAAAATATAGATTGTAGGTGAAAGGAAAATACTTGTTACCATTTTTAATTTTTGTGCTAATTTAATTACTTTTAAATTTAACTTATTTCGGCAGCCTTATTCTGCAATTCTTGACTAAAATGTCTTTAATACAGCACTACTATAAATTCTATCACCGGTACGGTAACTATACGCGATACATCCAGTAATATGTTTGTGTAGGCGTACAATATAATGACCAGAAGCACAATAAAGCTTAGTATTTAGTTAACTTTAGATAATATCATCTTGCCTTTGAAAGTATTATTTTTGAAAGGATTATTTTGCAAACTGTATCATTTTTTAATTATTTTTGAGGACTTTGAAGTCAGTATTAATTAGAAATAAGTGTTATATATACCTAGTTATTATATGTGTAATTATGATAAGTATAGATATACGCTTTTTTGGAAATAAACTCTTTGGTGTTAAAATTATTTTATAATTTTTTTGTTTCATTACCAACTTATTCCTGCAACTTCTTCCTTGTTTACTATTAAGAGGTTCCCCATTACATGTATACTCGTATAAGATTTAGACCGATTAAAATATTTGCCTAGTTTTAATTAAGATCAGCTGTGTAACTCTTCCACTAACCACTCTATAACCTAATAAGCAGACGACCTATCTTTGCCTATATTTTCCGTAATAAAAACAGAAAATATTTTGTACTTTAATGCAAAAATTGTATGCATTGGTACCGGCGACCCAGAGAAGAATACTATACGTATGTATGTGTGATTGATTGATAGTTACTTCCTCTAGTGAAGGGGCAATGTCAAGACTATATATCAGAAAGTCTATATGCTAATGTAGGCAGATGTATAGTCCCTGCAATTATACTATACGTACTATACGACCTTGTTATTATAAGTCTACTTGAATATTTAAACAGGTCTATTTCTTTTTAAAGTTATGTAAGAAGTCCAGTTTTTACGTCGCTAATTTGAACTAATAGTAGCCCGGCATTTAACCACAGTCCATACATTACATTCCAAATAAATCTCTGCCGTCAAAAGTCGCCTCCACTATGCTTGAGAAGACGAATGCGCAGTGTCATGTTGAACGGGAACACTCCTCTCATTATACTCACCTATTTCTATTTCTGATCCCGAAGCGTAACTAGGTTACTACAGGGGTGTTACAAATGTTACAATTGGTGATACTACCCCAACGCGGCAGACTGGGCTGGGACCATCATCAGTCTGCCTACCACTTCTTTATGAATAGAGAGTTTATGAGTACAATATGTAATATCAAACGGTTTTCCACAAATTCTTTACTAAAATGTAAAAAAGTGATCTTTGACAGGTCCAAGCGAATATTAACACTTCACAAACGGCGAGTGGCTGTCAATTTTGACAGCTCCTCGAATTAAAATACATACATCGGTACTGTAAAATTACAGAGTCGGAATTGATAAAATAGACATCCCTGACAGTCTTCAGTTTATTAATATGAATTTTTGGCAATAAAAGATGCTTTGATATCGTGTAAAAAATATAGATTTCCGTCTTATTGAAATTGGTGATACGTATTTGATGGGAGGCGTGTTTTATACCTTCATTAATATTTTCTTAATTTATGTACTTTAATGTAAATGTTCATATGTGAAAAGTCCCTTTGATTTACGGCAAAAATGAGATAACCTATACTTTTAAGGGTATCTCAGTAAATTACCTAATCGACATTAGCTTGGAAGCAGTCGGAGTATAACGAGAGAAATCTGCATTGTAAAACTGGCACAATGAAGGCGATTGCTGCCTGTAGACATCTCTCTCAAGCAGCAATTATCTCAGTTCTTAGACCGCACTTAAGAATGACAAATTACCTCTTTATAGCTCGACAACGCCTGACGTTATGACAGATGCGGTCCATGAACGAAAACTATCACATAAAAATTTCTGCAGGTAGCAGTCACCTCCTCTATGCCGGCTTGAGGAGACGAATGCTCACCATCCAGATTGATAGTGCACACATATCTTGTCATGCTCGGCTACATCTAAACTGATCCCGAAACGCGTTCAGGTCACTTTAACACCCGCATTACTACGTATAAAAAAGATATCTTTATTTCATACAAAGTTGATTACAGTTAAAAATTCTACAGATTATAATTAAATGCAGTTTTTATGTAATTAATATTATTAAGATGGGTAGTTTAACACCTTTGTTAATGTCAGCCCTCTGATGAGGGTTAACAGTTATTATGTAACTTCGTAAGGGATGATATTTAACACCTAAATTCTATAGTATTTTATAAATATTTTTAACATTTAAAACGGCCTTAGTCTGGCGGCAAGAGTGTGAATTCACGATCTACGAGACCCGTGTTCGAACCTTGCTAAATTCTGACCAGTATTATGTTATTTGTTGGACGCTCAGTGCCTATAGATACTATTAAAGAATGGCAAGTAGACTGATAATGATTCTTAGCCCATTTTAGTACTACCACTTTAGAATGTAACACCCGTTTATTGTAGCTCGCAATATAACAAGACCCCACCTGATGTAAAGCTAGAGTGCGGTCTGCATCGGCGGACTAAGGCCTAGGCAACCTAGGCACGTGCCTAGGGCCCGTAATTTTTGGGGCCTGAAAATTAGGTTTTTACGAAACGCAAAGTATGTATCATGACTGAAAAATAGGCCCGGAATTACAATGTTGCCTAGGGCCCGCTTTAGCCTTAGTCCACCACTGGCGGTCTATAAATGGCAACAAATAGACATATATAAACAAACAGATAATTTTTTACAGTAAAATGACTTATTATTTATTTAATTATAAAATAGATAGATGGTTATTTCATAGATATGTACTGAAAATTGACATAATATTAAATTTAATTTGTGATTTTTAATAGACATACCTATTTAAATGTGATGGTTGATATGCTTTAGGTTTATCGAAAGTTTTGCCGCTAAATGTGGCGAAACGTGTGAACAAATTGTAACCCATTTAATAACACCATGTTTCACGCAATAAACTTTATTTCATTTCAGTAGGCGACTCTACGCTATGCCAGCTTGAGGAGACAAATCTGCACCATCTGAATTAAATGTGCAACCTCCATGATGACCTCGATCTCTTATACAAATAACATAATAAAACTCTAGCATAGACATTAGGCATTGCCAGAGAAAATACAACCTTAACTTACTTAAACACAGCCTAAAGGCTCAGTACAATTGAACTACGCGTGCGCTATGACAAGCTTTCTCATTGGTGTAATTTTAACCAATAGGGACCGTACCCCAATCCTTATTGTACTTTAATTCATTTGAGTATTTATAACCTACTCTTTGTGTTAAATTTTTTTTGTCTATTTAATACATACATAATTTTTTTTTATTGTAGTTCGATATAGGACAACACTCCGCCTGATGTAAAGCTACAGTGCGACTCATTAACGGAAACGACTGCTACTATAGAGAAATCTCTACGGCAGCAGTCGCCTCCTCTATTCCGGCCTGAGAAGACGAGTATGCGCCATCTAGATTGGCAGTGCACACTCCTCTCGCTATACTTGGTTATTTTCAAACTGCTTCCGAAACGCTACTATGTCACTTTAAAGGTGTTACGCTCGAAAGTGGTGGTACTAACCCAAGACTGACTGAGCTAATAACCATCATCAGTCTGCCTACCACTCTTTGCGCGACAGAATTAGCGAGGTTAGTACTATTTAATTTAATAATGGATGTAACATAGAGAAAAAAATATCGCAGGTTTTCAGAATATATTGTGCGTAGTGTCCTGAAGTAAGTTGCATCAATTTATGATACACATATGTACGAGAATAAAGAGAGAAAATAAAAAATAATGAATATGTGCATTGTCAAGATTATTCTAGATGGTGCATGCTCGTCTCCTCAGGCCGGCATGCAGAGTGGAGGCCCGTAGAGATTTCTCTATAGTAGCAATCGTTTCCGTTCATGGACCGCACTCTAGCTTCACATCAAGCGGAGTGTTTTCAATACCGCGGTACAGTAAAAAAAATCAACGTCGCTAACATCTATGACTCTTGATACATTTTTGTATTCTTTTCTCTTGCAAGACTAAAGTACGAAGCTTGGCTACGATCGCCATTATTAAAGTAAAAAATATGTCTTAACCTTCGTCCGACCTCACACCCAGTAGCAAACCAAAAGTTTTAGATTTAATTATAAAAATTCACAAAAAAATCTTAAATAAACTGGGCGTTACTGAAACCATCAATAAAACAATGCTGTAGTGAACTATAGATTACAGTAAAACCTTGTTACGAGCGGTTATATTTATATAAATGGAAAATAACAAAAAACACTTTTACCCACCATTTTTTTAAAATTATTTTATTTTATTTTTAAACAAGGTTCATAATTTGATTATTAAGTAATGTAGAAATTGTATGGCAGATTGGAGAATATTGAAAAAGTTTTAAAAAAGTGTAGGTTAAAGAAGAATGCCCATTTTTGGGCCCATTTGATACCTAATAGTATGGTAACATAACAATAGTCTAAAATAATATATCTTATTTTTTATAACTAAATTTTAATTATATCAAAACATCATTTACCAATCAATAGACAATGTTTAATTACATAAAAACAGATATCTTCAATTATTAAAGCATTTAAAATAATAATAACCTCAAATATTTCATCAGAAAACGCCTAATTACTCAATAAACCGAGTGAAAAATTTTTAACTGATAAGTGATAAGGAATATAGATTTATTTTCCTACAAAATGAACTAAAAATCATCGACAAACTCGAGAAAAAAATTGTGGGCCCATTATTCTTAGACAAATGAGCATTCTTGTTTTTCTTTCTCCCGCCCCTTCTGAGCGTGACCCCCCTATGCTTGCTGTCCTTGAGATACCATGCTCTATTATGTGAGTAGAGTATCCAAAGTTTAACAAGTTTAACTGCACTAATAAATACAGTTATTGGTCATAGGATATCAGAGACCACCTTTTGGCGAAAAACAAAAATTATAAACGATGAATGATTTGAACAACTTCATTTAGTTTTATAAAAAAGTTTACTTAATAGTTTTTTAATGTTTCAAGAAAGGAAGGGGGTGTGTACCGAATTTATTTTCAAGTGATTATTTTAAAATAGATGTTTTGTTTCAATTTATGATTAACTTTATAGACTTAAAGTACTTTTTAGTGACCTAATCGCGTTTCAGGATTGCCTTTTCTTATAGTTGGCCGGCATGTGATTCTATGAAACAACTGCCATCACAGAGTAGCAGCAATCGCCTCCATTATGCAGGTTTGAGAATGTCTAGTCCAGGTTGACAGTGTACACTTCTCAGCTATTGTTAAGCTAGAGTGTGATCCATGAACGGAGGCGACTGCTGTCAGAGGCGGGATCTGCAGACAGAACTCGCGTCCGCTATGCCGGCTTGATAAGATGCCTATTCACACTACGCTTGAAGGATCCCATGTTACAAGGTCGTTACACAATTTGATGGAACGACAGAAGGACTGCCTGAACTTTTTAGTCCGTGAGAGGATTGTTTTGTTGCTGCTTCCAAGCTGATCTCAAAAAGCGACCTAAAAGGTTATACTTGAAAGCAGAATTGCTACCTCAGGACGGCAGACTATGCTAATGAATCTATCTACCACTCTTTCTCTATATATCTATCTTTATCATCAGAATAACGAGAGGATGCCGCTTGATCAACTAAATCAATTCATCTCATCAAACCGGCATAGTAGCTATAGCGCCTATTAACCGCACACAGGCAAACAGCGGTATCATGAAAAAATATTATTTAATTTTACCTCCTGTCGACTCGCGGTGCAAGATTTAAATGTTACAGAGTAGGTCCCACTATCCCGGCTCATTTTAGTTTTCCCTCCGACTACCTTAATAGAATAAATCGTGAGGATATTTGTATGCACCTAAAGGATTAAAACTCACCTTTCACTCACTTCAATACTGCACAAGACAGTTTGATTACTTCGTTTCCGTTCGTCTTCGCGCTTTCAATGGAACACATACCTAATTACACACTTTTCAATGAATAATAACTCTTAATACATAGCTTTTAAGAGTTTATTTTGTTTATATAACTTTAGTGTTATAGTTTTGAATGGTTTAAAGAAATATCAGCCTTGTTGCGTTAATATTAAAGGCGTTTTTAATTGTATAACGAATATTGTGGTTAGACGATTATTCGATCGCGTAATCGAGATTTTAAGAGTTTAATTTCACCTGACCTTCGACGTAATTGGTGAAGTTTTTCTTTTATAAGTCGATAAAATGCATTATGTATTTAAAACAGTGTTTAATTTTAAAGTAACTTTCAAACGAATAAAATTGTTAAAATAAAACAAAAGTACAAGGTTGTGAGCGACTGGTTTATTACAGCGTATCGTCATAGACGCGTACAATTATAATGATTACTGAAAAATATACATGCATATTCCTTTTCATAGTGTTAAGCAGACTAATGACGGTTATTACATCTGTGAAGAGTGTGCTAGTTGGTGCACATTCGTCTTCTTAAGCCGGCATAGGGGAAGCTACCTAATCCTGAAACGTGATTACGTGTTTGGTATAACGGCAGACTGAACTGGGAACCAGGTTCTTTATCGATCTGCCTGGCTACCACTATTACATTTTTATTTTATTTATTGTATCTTGGCATATGACAACACACCACCTGATGTAAAGCTAGAGTGCGGTCCATGACCGGTAACAACTGCTACTACCATAGAGATATATACTAGAGCAAACTTCATACATCTGACATAAAAAACAAACGATTTGACAATGTTGCCGTCATGTCAAATACTAACTAACAAAGAACCTAAACGTGGATGTAGCCATGTTTTCTCTCGCGTCACATTGCACATCTAGTTGTATATATGAATGGCTACTACAGACAAATTTTGCGGGAACAGTCGCCTCCGCTATACCGGCTTGAGGAAACTGCAACTCCATAGATGTTACACTACACTTGAATTTTGTTTTGAAATGCCTGTATAAGTTAGCGCTTGTATGACAGACACTGAGCGACTAAAGTACATAGAACATAATTACATTGGTCAGAATTTAACGAGATTGGAACACGGGTCTCATCGATCATTTGGTCCATATTATAAAATGTTAATTTGTTGTTTATGTTATATTTTCTGTACAGATAAGTAAGTGTATGTGGAGTCACGATGTGGAGTGTGCGATAGATGTGCATTGAAAGATGATGTAGTGACGAGGATTGAGAAAGGAATGCTTCGATGGTTTGGGCGCATGGAAAGGATGAATGAAAGGAATATATAAATCTGATGTGAATGGATGCGTTAAACAAGGCAGACCCAGAAGGGTGTTTTCCGATCAAATCGGAGGTATCCTCATGAAAGCTGGGCTGCCTAGTGCCCATAACCGTCGGGCGTGCATGAAGAGAATTGTGGATGTGAAGGGAGCGAGGGTGTTGTGTCAGGATAGTGGTAAGTGGCGTTCCGTTGTCTCTACCTATCCCTGTGGGGAAAAGGCGTGACAATTGTATTGTATAAGTAACAAGAAAAAATAAGATCCGATAGTCATAAAAAGGTTTTTTTTCCTAATGTTTCACCTGTCAACAGTATATAAAGTGAAAAATACACGAAACTAATCTCAAATAGACATCTTTTAACAATGAAAACATAATTTATTTCATATAAATTAAACAAAAAAAACATTATCATCTCAAAAAATCTTTATGGTTTTTTAAAGTATTCCAATAGTGATAGACTTATATTAAAAAAGATAACTTCCAAACAGACGTCACGCACTCGACTTCTGGTGAGTACATTGAAAAAAGAAACGTGATCGTCACCGTCACTGATACAATGGTCCCCCATTTGTCTCATTAAGTTGGTAACTGCTGCTTGTAGAAATTTATCTATGGTAGCAGTTGTTTCCGTTCATGGACCGCACTCTAGCTTTACATCAGACGGAGTGATTTATGCCGAGCTACAATTTAAAAAAATCTTCTCCGTCCTTCTCTCTGTCTCTAAACTTCTCTATTTCTCTTCTTTTTTTTTGTTTTAACATCGCGTAATATTTCTTCTTACCTCCCATAACAAATTTAATAACTGTAATAAAAAAAATATATTTCTTAGGCTTAAGTAGGTAACCTAAGATTTACAAACCAGTTAGTAATATTTCCAAATAGTCAAATAATTCCCAGGGTAATATAACAAACAAGAACAAGGCACATTTCTTCCGGCGCGAGCGCAGGTGACACGAAATTTATTCCAAATTTGAAATCCGAAGCATATTTTATTGTCAATGATCCGAAACGGCTTTTTAAATATGGATATATCTTTAGTCTGTGGTTGGCGGTTGACAGTTTTATTTCTTCACGACAAAATGGTTGCGAAAAAAATTTGATTTATGTGAATTTGATTTAGTAGTAGCTTTTTATTAGCTCTTGTTTTACGTAGATGTGACTTTTTATATTTGTATCTAGTTTTCATGCCTTTCATGCGTGCGAATATAAACATGACTCGACGACGAGTCGAAGCGACCGCACGTCTCCTGAGGATGCCACGTGGAGGTTTTTGCATGTTAGTGAAGGGTCTAACATTAACAGCTAATGTGACTGTGTGCCTACCCTCACTAACATTGATTAGCGGAAATTAGTTTCAAAGTAGTGTTCTCAAATAATTTGGTTATGGATTTCCGCAAAGTAACGCCTAATTAAACTATAAAACTATCATAGGTATACTAAGCGACCGAAGTACTTATAACATATACAGTAGTTACATTGCAGAATTTAGCGAGGTTTGAACGCGGGTCTCTTTGATCGTGAGTTCAGGCCTTCCGCCGCTAAACCACGGCCGCTCAAATAGCTTACAGATTTCTATGTATTAAATATTGATATTTTGTATTAGTATTTTAATATTGTAAATATGTAAGTATGTTGGTTTATCCCCCAATCACGCTCAAACTTTTAAACGGAACGATTTTGATGTTTGGAAATAGATAAAAATCTATCAGCTAGAATAGGTTTAAAAAAAAAATCTTTAATTTTATTCACTTTTATTTTATTAAGTTTATTTATTATTACTTTGTAAATATATTAGGTTTTATAAAAATATTATGTGAAATTAGATTTTTGCAAATATTAATTTTAATAAATTAACACTAAATAAGGTACGACTTAAAGTGTCACATCTGTTCAATAAAAGGTTGTATAATCTATGACACCATGATTGAATTATCGTGGGATACAATATCTTTGAGATTACCTAAACAAGATTTCGCTGTAACTCTTGAATATTTAATTTTAAATTGAAAAGACGTAAGAAATTTATCAAGCTAGAGTGCGGAGACAATTGCTACTACAAAAAAATGTCTTCAGGCAACAGTCACCTCCCTTATACTAGCTTCAGTATATAAATGTGCACCGTACGGGCAAGGTCCACATCTCTCGTTATACCCGGCTACTTTCACAGTGATGGGATTCATTTGAAAGTGGTGGTACTACCCCAGGACGGCAGACTTGAGCTAATAACCATCATTAGTCTGTCTCTTAATAAATGAATATATTTTCAGTAATTGGGATGTAAAAAAATTATGGAATTACAGTAACACCCCGCTTTACGCGACCGTTATGGACGGTTTCGGTTTTACGCGAATTTCAAAGATTTATTCAAGTTTGGACATATTGCAGAGCATAGACAGTGTTGATGATCGTGTTTTAACCGTGTGTAAAAAACAGTGTTGCGTGTTATGAAAATATTTTACAAGACCGTAAACGAAACGCAACCAAGAAGACAATAGATAGGTACATTTTTCCGTAAAATAAATTGCAAAATGTGTTTTTAGAATTAAAGTATGTATTGATTTGCATTTTGTAGTGACTTTTGGTTATGCTTAAACGCGACCCCCTTATACGCGATTTAGACTTATCGCGAGTTTTTGCGGAACGTATGCCTCACGTAAAGCGGGGTATTACTGTATCTAAAAAAATTATTTGTGTGAAGGTTGTTTTTATAATCAAATATATGTGACTTTATAAGAAACTTTATAAAAAAGAAATTGTATAATTCAATCATAAATATTATAATCAGTTACGGTTTTAACAAATTGTAGCTACTTAAGAAGATATTTAAAGCTTTTTTTTAAATTTTAGTTAAGGAATCTTTCAAATTTTCGAAATATTTAGGTAAGTTTTTATTTATTTATTCTTAAGTTACGTGTGATGGGTTAGTTACGTTTTAAATCTATGTCAACGCACCTTCATAACTGTATAAAATTAATCAATTAATTTAAAAAAAAAATTACAAGTAAAAGGTCAAATTGTAGGTATTGTATTGTATTGTAAAAGGTCAAATGTAGAATTACAATAATGTTTCAATGTGGAATTAAAACTATGTATTTTTTAAATGTCTACTGTAGTACGATCTTTGGCTTAAGATCAGGCGTATTATAGTCACATGTTGACTTATTGTGAGCAAACTGATAATGGTTATTATCCCAGTCTGCCGTCCTGGGGTAGTACCACCACTTTCGAATGTAACACCATTGTCGCATTTCGGGAGCAGTTTGAAAGTAGCCAGGTATAGCGAGAGGAGTATGCACTGTCAATCTAGATGGTGCATACTCGTCTCCTCGAACCAGCCTCGAGCTACACTAAAATATATATATATAACCTGTATTGTATAATACTAAATTAGTGTTTGTATTATATGCACTAAACGACCTAAGTACCTACATAACAAACGAAGGTAAAGGATTCCAGATGATTTCATTCCGCCCACTCTTAATGTACGTAACTGATATAAAAATAAGTAAAGCAGGAAGTCGGCATGATTTTCTGAAAGCCATGCCCATCGATCTTCACTTCCTTTGGCATGTAACAAATCATTTTATATCCGGTTGCATGATTTATATACAATATTATACTCTTATTAAGTTTTAAACAAATACATTTAAAGAGTGGTAGGCAGACTGATGTTGGTTTTAACCCAGTCTGGCGTCCAGGGGTAGTACCACTTTTTCGTGGTAATCTGGATGGTGCACATTCGCCGCCTCAAGCCGGCATAGCGGAGGCGACTGCTGCTTGTAGAAATTTCTCTGTTGTAGCAGTTGTTTCCGTTCATGGACCGCATTCTAGCTTAACATCAGGCGTACTGTTATCCGAGCTACAAAAAAGTACATAGGTATGCTACATTACAAAGATAATACCTTTTTTTGTATTCTAATTGAACCCCTGTCCTTCGCTGTAGGGGACTAATGCTGACCACATCGCCTTATAAAATATTATTTATAAACTTTCACGTTAATATGTACACTTAAATAGTAGCACGGGCTATATGCAACACGAAAGGTAAAAGAAAAATGTAATACGACTAATTTAAAAAATAACAAGAGTATTATGAATTTCTTTTTGTTTTAATGCTATTACAAATTGGTCGGTTTAGCATGTCCCCCGAATCGATTGAATGCTACCTATATTTTTGAATTACTTTTATGTAGGTTTATATAGATTTAGAACGGACACACGGTTTTTTAAGTAACAGGCCTTACATTATTTTTTTGGCTTAGAAACAACTCGCCATGGCGAAAAATGAACATCTTTAGCGAAGCGGATATTACATAAGCCGAATCAGTAAAAGAGTGGTAGTGATAGCTGACCCTAAATATAGGCCTATTCTAGCATTAGATGCTATGTCCCATTTTAATATTAAGAGATAAACTTCTATGAAAATGTCTTCAAAAAAAGCAATGAAATTAAAACAATAATTGACATTATTTTACTGTTTAATTTAATTTTTTTGTCTTTATTATTATTTTTAGTACAGAATTTATTGATATATTGTCCTATTTGTACGCTTAAGAGCAGGTACTTGTGAACTTAATATTAACATTAACAACTTGTTTTATACCATGTACCACGAATAAATGATTTTTGAAAAAAAAATATTTCAGAGACATTTTAAAATTACTATATAAATATTCTATTTTATAACAAAAACGTCATGTCAATTCTATAAATATAATAAAACCTATAAACAATAAATCGCTAAGTAGTATCTCGTCACGGCAACAGTTTCTGCTAAATAGTGCCCTCAAGCACCGTTTACGCCAATCACAAACCAAATTGATTTTAAACTAATTTATTAAACATAGTTTTATACAAAAACGCAACCATCCAACTCTTTCATTTAAAAAACGTATTAACAAATAATAAAAACAATTTAAGGTAACTCAAAAAATTTGCCCAATCCAAGCGAATAGGTATAACGAGTGGAGTGTACGCGCTCTAACTTAGGAACCGTGAATAGAGGCAAAACAATCACTGAGGTATGGGCGGACTGAGGCCTAAGCAACCTAGGCACGTGACTAGGACCCGTAATTTTTGGGGCCCGAAAATTAGGTTTTACGAGACGCAAAGTATCATGACTCAAAAATAGGCCCGGAATTACAATGTTGCCTAGGGCCTGCTTTAGCCTTAGTCCACCACTAAACTCAGGCGTCTCGTCAGACGCGTAATACAATCGATAGCAAATACAGCATTTTCATAGTAGCTTGGCCTATGACAACGGCCTCTACAATTAAGCTGGAGTTTGGTCCTCGAACGGAAACCACCGCTACCATAGAACAATGTCGCCTCTACCATGCCCATCATCCACCATTCTGGTTTGACAGTCGTTAGGGATTAACTAAAAATATAATTTTTAGCCGGCTCGTTCTTAAAAAGCAAATGTACAATAATTTAGTTCCAAAGTTCCTAAAAAAGCGGCAGTGATTTTGTAAAAGGGTCTTATTCTTTGACAATTGAATTGGTTAAAATTATTTAATTATACACTTTAATACGTTTAGCTGAATAGGTTCCGTGGTCTTTCAACAAAACCAGAATTCGCCTCCGAACTGCGGTTTAGTACAACATTGTTTATGCTCCTTTAAAAATTATTTTGTGGTTATGTAAGTTTGTATTGATTATTGTTCGCTTTTTTGATGGGTTAATGGTAGTCTTTGGTTCGTATATTGTAATGATAAGATTTTTTGTGTACAATTTTTCATCATAATTTAATAGGAACCAATACAACATTTTAATATGCTTCAAATTGATGTAGTTAGTCCCCGGCTCCGCTATTTCATGTAATTGTTAATATTTTCAAAATAAAGTTATTATTTTACCCAAAAAAAGATTTTGATTAAAATTTCATTAATTTCATTGAATTTTACTGAACATGTATGGGTGTTAAATCGATAGATATTGATGTGCCCTGGCACCGATGATACACTCTAGTTTAAAAAAAGGCGAAAAAAAGTAGGATATAAACCGCGCTACTAAAAAACAATAGAAATTCCCATACATAATTAGTAAGTACAGATAATCTCTGAAGATCCAGGTGTGTGTAAGTGATAAGACGCGTGCGCCGACGCAAAGACCGGAACTTACTTACACCTGCCTGATGTACCAATTGTAGGAACACCATGAACTTATATACGAATACATTACAGGAGTAAAAAAAATAACTGGATTTTTTAATGTCTCTACTAAGGTAGTGTCGTCGTACGTCAACTGGCCTGATGGTAAGCATAGTGGAGGTCCATGAGTATTGACGACTGGAGAACTGCAGCACACAGTGAATAAGAAATCAGTTTAATCGTACACAGTTCAGAGCTGCCGCTAAACAACGACCGTTCTGGTTTATTCAGTAATTAAGAAAAGGTAAAGAAATCTCCATGGGCAGCAGTCGTCTCCGCTATGCCGGCCTGAGGAGACGAGCATGCAGTAGATTGACAGTGCACACTCCTCTCGCTATATCTGACTACTTTCAAACAGCTCCCTAAATGCGACAAAGTCACATCACGGGTGTTACATTTGAAAGTGGTGGTACTACCCCAGGACGGCAGACTGGGCTAATAACCATCATCAGTCTGCCTACCACTCTTTAATAGTATCTATAGGCACTTAGCAAGAAAAGTACATATAACAAAATTACATTAATACCGGTTAGAATTAGTGAGGTTTGAACACGGGTCTCATTGATCATGAGTTCACGCGTCTTACCGCTAGACCACGGTCGCTGTAGGTTTTGAATGAATAAAAAAATCTAAAAAAATGTCCTGAAGAATAAAAATTTGTGGTGTTAATACAAGATGGACACACCCTTCTCGGGTGCACATCATTTACAATACTAGAAGTCACAAGTACACGGTTTACTACCCCAGTATTTTTTTAAAACAAAACTAGTGTTGTGTTCAACATAATTTTTTTATATCGATAACTGGAACCCTATTACGCTCATTAGTATCAAATATTAACTATTTCCTCATATTAATTATGTCATATTTAAACAATAAGGAAAGTTTAGGTTGTCTTTGTCCTGATGGCTATAAGTTATGGAACCGTCGCGTCGCACTGAGGTAAAATTAAGAATTAGTACAACGCAACGCAAATAAACATATCTAAATAAATTATTGAGGAAAACTAACAAAAAAAAAGTATCGATATGAAATGTTTAAATTTAATTACATCACTATTACACCCTACGATTGCAAGGGAAGATACTCGATGTACAGGACAGACGCGTGCCACATTTTTTTCTTAATTTTCACTTAACCTATTTATACAACGGCTTTAGTTTACAAGTTACAGCAGGACTTTGTACTCTGTTACAATTATAATAAGGGTGATATTGCATTGAAATTAATAAATTGGAGTTAATTTTAATGTTGATTATTACAGTTAAACCTTTATTAGTGTATTCTGAGTGACTCTGAAATTTGTTTGAACTTTACATTTTCGGATACAGTATTTTTTATTCATGGCACAAGCTCGTCTCCTCAAGCCGGCATAGTGGAGGCGACTGCTGCCCGCACAGATTTCTCTGTAGTAGCAGTTATTTACATTCATGGACCGCACTCTAGCTTTACATCAGGCGGAGTGTTGTCACATGCCAAGTTACAATTTATTTAAAAAAATCTTTGCACCAATGTCGCTGTCAGTTTTAAGTGGGCATAATAAGAGATTTAAATCTTCCTTCAAGTTTCTCTACTCATTTTTCCTGATAATTCTACTCAACCTACCTAGCACACGTCAAGAGTAAAAGTGACCTGACATGTAAGACTCCAAGTTTAATGTAATTAGTTGCATTTGCAAGATGGAGTAATCACAGCTCCTGATGCACAACCATCTCCTCAAGTTATTGCTGCCTGAAACACTTGTCCTGAAAGAATAGGTCGTTCAGGCACTATTAGAGTGGTAGGCAGACTGATGATGGTTATTAGCCCAGTCCGCTGTCGCGTTTCGGTAGCAGTTTGAAAGTAGCCAGGTATAGCGGGAGGAGTGTGCACTGGCAATCTAGAAGGTGCATACTCGTCTCCTCAGGTCGCATTGCGGAGGCGACTGCTGCCTATAGAGATTTTCTTTGTAGTAGCAGTTGCTTTTTGGAGTGTTGAGAAAACAGATTGAAAGATGGTGGAAGGTGGCGGACGATCCGTTCGCAGCAAAGACCTCAGGTCCATACCAGACTAAATATATAATAGAGGTTTTACTGTACAAGAACAAAATAATTTGAATGTACAATAATACGTTGTTAATTTGAATAGAGGGTAGGTTAAGAGGGTGAGGGGTCGTTTTATTGGGGAAGCTTTTTAGGTCATTTTATGCGCACGCGCCGGTACAGTCATAAATTACTTGGAACTAATTTAAATATTTGTTTTATATTGGAGTATTATCTCTCTAGGTATAGCCTAATTTATTTTTATTTATTTATTATTTAAAAAAAAATGCCAATAAAGTGACAGTCTACAAACGCTTAGACTTAGATTTAAAACAGCCGGGTTTAATGACAAAAGTAGACAAGGCACAGCCTAGATGGGGCATAGCGGAGACAACAAAAAATTATATAAATAGAGATTACAATAATTTCTATGTAGGCGTACAAAATTATGACACTGCGCCCAAGTTATAACTTGTTGAAATATTAAACTATAAAAATATCAATATGTTTTTTTTTAATTTAAGGGTAGGGCTACATTAGTTTTGGTTCATTGACTGTCGAGTGGCGACATGTGTAGTTATTTATTTTGAATAGGGGATGAATGGGGTAGGTAACATCCCTAAATATTATTATGAAAATAATAATATAAATATAATGATTAGGTGACTTTGGCTTTTAGAGATACAGCGGCCGTGGTCTAGCGGTAAGACGCGTGAACTCACGATCGGTGAGACCCGTGTTCGAACCTCGCTAATTCTGACCGGCGCGCGTCAACTTCGTTATATGTACTTTGGTCGCTCAGTGTCTATAGGCACTATTAAAGAGTGGTAAGCGGACTGATGATGGTTATTTGTCTAGTCTGCCGTCCTGGGGTAGTACCACCACTTTCGAATGTAACACCCGTGAAGTGACCTTGTCGTGTTTCGGGAGCGAGTGTGCACTGTCAATCTAGATGGCACATGCTCGTTTCCTCAAGCCGGCATAGTGGAGGCGACTGTCGCACAGGTTTATTTTAGTGGCAGTTGTTTCCGTTCACGGACCGTACTCTAGCTTTACATCAGGCGGAGTGTTGTCACATGCCGAGCTACAATAAAAAAAGAAGTGCAGCAGACATCATCCCCAGGTGGGTTAGTGTACACACGGCTCCCGAAACACGACTAGGTCACTTCACTGGTGTTACATTCGAAAGTGGTGGTACTACCCCAGGACGGCAGACTGGGCTAATAATAATAACCCATTTCAACAACCCTGTAATCGTTACAAACATTACTCAATGATATTTCTCTAGGGGTAGTTAGAGCCACGAGTTCGGAATTAGTAATTATTGTAAAAATAAATTACCAAAAATATTGGGGTGTATTTTGACCGATTGGCTCGTGTCATGGAGGCTGGTAACCCTCAAATGATGCGTGTGTTGTAATTGATAGATTCCTATTTAACTGACATACGAGTATTTGGGGAATAGAAAGTTAAGCTAGTTAACTTAACAACTAATTTTAAACAAAAAAGATAATGTTAGATCAAATTAAAACCTACCCCACGGATACGGATCTAAAAATATGAATAAAAACATTAAAAAGCTGCTCCCATTATCCCGGCTCAATCGAACCTTAACTTAAATAGTCTGTACTGTGTTCATCTCTCGCAAATTCTGACCGGTACCAAAGTAACTATAAATTCCGACTTATCTCAAGCCATGAAAGTACGCCATTTAGGTCGACAGTGCACACTCCTACACTAATCTACTACAATCGAGAATTGTCCACACGAATCCAATTGCGTTCTGTCGAAACTCAACTCTCCTGGTCCTGGACATCACCACAATTATAAGCGTCGGCCCAAAAATATAATACAATAAGGTCCAATAGCACCAAAAGGCCGGTTAAAGTTACTTTGACTGCTATCTTTTACGGTAACTTTAACAGTTACGTTTACATTTAATACATAGCGTTGCTCCATCAGCCACCTTTTTAACGATAACGATACGAATTTACACGACAATGCAACGCATGTAACAAACTAACTTTAACAGGCCAAACTTTTTTTTTTTTTTCAATTTTAATTAGGGACTTTTAACCCGACAGGTTACGCCAGTCCCATCATAACTTAAACATTTACAACATAAAAAATTAATCTAACTTATAACTAATACTTAAATCTACTTTCAAACTACCTATCTTTAATAATGTTAGCAATAAATTTATATATACAGATAGCAGAGTAGGACGAAGGATCTATCAAGGCGAAACTTGAGATTTTTTAAACTTCTCCTGCATCATCGATTCATTCGATTCAATATTATTATGACATAACCTCTCATACTTCTGGGCCACGAGAAGAAATCCGTCATTTAACGTCTGACGTCTTTAATTAATATTAAATTAGTTAGAAGTTGTTAAGTACATACACGTTAGTAAGCTAATGACAAAAAAAACCTGAATGAAAATAAACATTGATAAATAAACAAATATTTGGAACTTTACCCAGAATACAGACGCGTATACATAAACGTTGTTAAAGCGACGATTACGAATTAATTGGTGCATCTATTACTATTTTTATTTCGGCATTTTTTAAAATTAATATTATTTTTACGAATTATTTTTTAAATGCCTGTACTAAGTTAGTGATTGTACAACAGGCACTGAGCGACCAGAGTACATATATTATAGTTACATTGGTACCGGTCAGAATTTACTAAGTCGATTTAGGTACCATACGAGTCTCATAAATCTTGACTTTAACAGGGAATACACTATTCTTCCAAATTAATAGGTCAGTGATTATTTTAGCTTATAACTCCTGCATCTTCGCCTTAAACCGTATATCGCGCGGTTGAGCGCTGATCAAACAAAATCCCTCGCGTCCGTCAAAATTCATCTCATATGCACTTGTCAAACAATGTATTGTCATATACCAGAGCTCACCGGGCGAATGTTACGCCCATTGTTACATGAAACAATAGACGTTTTAATCAGTTTTTTTACAGGTTTTTGAGGGTAATTTTTAGTAAATACAAAATACTTAATTTAAGAGAGCACTCGCGGATTAGCGTTTGAAAGCATAAACTCACGATTGAAAGACCCATGTTTAAATCTCGCAAAATTTTGGCCGGTACAAATGTATCTTTATTATATTAGACAAAGATATAATAAAAGATACAAAGTGATGAACGTCAGATTAGCCTAAAGTAGCACCACTATCAAGTATCTCAGCTGCCTGCAGCCTATTCCGACATTTGGTCACACATCGGGCTATTATAAAAAAAGTGTTCTGATTTTACAATTTCAAAAATGCAAAAAAGAAAGAAATAAAGATATTTTTAATAACTTCTGTTGTCAAATAGACAAAGCTATCTTAAAATATAAGCATGTACTAAGATCTCAATATAACAGTATACTAAAATTACGCTTACGGAAATGAGCTTTGATTATCTGTCAAACTCGCCACGGTTACAAGGTAATATAAAAATTAACGGGCGCGAAAATTTGTTCATTTTTAAAACCAGTTTATTTATTTACAGCATGTTCTAATTTTAAAAGAGAGTATAACGATTAATAGTAACAACGTGTAGAGTTTCATTTCACTACACAATATAAAAATAATAATGTACTACAACTGCGATACGATAGTCTGGCATGTAACCTCACTCTTTCAGATATCATAGAGCGCGGTCCCTGAGCGGAATCAACTACTATTACAGAGAAATGTCCTCTTCGGATTAAAAAGACCGATATGCGTAGGCCTGTTTGACAATCACACTCCTCTAGTTAAACCTCACCATTTCACGGGTGTTACACTTGAAAACAGACTGCATATAAAGATTTGCATATAAAATTAACCAAAATTTCATGTAAATAATAACTGAAATGAAATAAATTATAACGCATAAATATAACAGCCTGTAGGACATCTTCAAATAACAGAAACTCGTGTTAAATCCGAAATGTTTTTGAAATATAAATAACAATATTTACTCAGTGTAGTCGCGTGCTTGACAACTTCAAATACGAGTTTGGCAGTTCGAATCCTGCTGAATTAACTTGAACGTGTTAAATAATTACAAGCCCTGTCATTGATAGAACTCCTGACTCCTGAATGAGATATTAATTTTTAAGATTTAAAATAATTTAATGTAAGTGTTTGTATCTTGTAAACATTGCTTGTATCTAATAGTAGTTTTAAATTAATCCCAAAAATATATAATTATTTAGATATAAATTCATAAGTGATTCATTAATTGATGTGTTAAAAAAAATGACCACCCTCTTAGCGAATTAAAAAAATCAAATTCAATAACAACAAAATTCGGTAGCTAACCCAAACACGTCACACTCGAGTGTTAGGTTCAAGTGGTTTACAGTTTAATTTCCAAACGAGGAAAAAAGGAACCACTCGGCGTATTTACTTACCACACAATTTTATAAATTAAGTTTTTAGTTATTTGGAGCTTTGTGAATACATATCGCACCTTTTTTATAATCGTTCTTTACATATTTCTTTAATACAATTATTTTTTATTTTTTCAAATACAGCACCTTAATTAAAAATTTATCATGTGTAATATTATACAATATTTTGCCGTTTTTGTTTATGAAAAAATTAATAACACAGTTCAAAACAATTCAATCATGATTTTTTAACCTCTAATAAATTATAACTATAGTTTCGTTTACCCCTATAGAGACATCCAGTCGTACGAAGCCATGGGTGGCCAATAAATATCATAACGCGAATAATCACACAACTTAAGGGTTTCTAGTTCTCACAGCAGGACTTTTTGAAACGAAATCTCTCAGATAAAAACTCTCTTTGTGCTAATTTCCGAATAAAACTTGTCTCTTTTATATGTATTATAGAACTTTTAATAACATTAATATTTGCTATAGTTTGAAGTCAATGTTCATTGTATCCGATTTCACAGACCAATTTTGAAAATTCCAAAGGATTTAATTTGCTTTTGTGTTTTTTTTTATGTTTCCGCCACATTTTTTACAATTAATCGTTAAAAAATGATACTATTAATAGAATAATAATAGAGTTTACATTTTTTTTTTATATATTTCCCCACGTTGCTTTGTAGAAAGTTGCGATTTTGAACACATTTTTCTTCCACAAGTACAACTTGGTAACTTATTACACTTATTAGGTCATTATCTGATTACTTTTATTTTATTGCAGCTCGCCATAAAGATTGACAGTGCACACTCCTCTCGTTATACCCGGCTACTTCCCAAAACGCAACAAAGTCACTTCACGGGTGTTACACTTGAAATTCTATATTTCTCATAGAAACACTTGAAATCTCCGGATGTTCAATAAAACAGGGAACAAAAAGGACCAATCATAACAAATTTGATTTTAACAGAAACCCAACCCCTTAAATAACAATGATTTAATCATTATAACTACAAAAATAATATGTTTATTGTACAATATACTAAATCAAACGGGTTGATACCGATTCGTCCCAATTAAAACAGTCCCAGGCCTAAAACTAACTAAATCAACAAACATTTTATTTGACTTAAAACAAGACCCAACAAGACACTATATAATAGTTCCTAGATCCCAGGACTAATCTGTAGGGCTTTTAGAGTTAGATGCTGAGAGTACCAGGGGTTACCAACATTTTTCCCTGGTTTATAGTATTTTTTATTATCTATAAAATATGTTGTTTTTTTATAGAGAGATTTATAAAAAAGTAAATTATTTATTTCAAATGGCTCAATTGGGTTCTTGAATTGTCAGAATTTGATTCTTCCACTATATTATATGGCTTGGGAAAGGCTCTATCAATGATAAGCTGAAATATAGTATTTTTGCGTATATATTTCTTCAAAGGTATGTAGTATGCGGACCAGAGATAGTACAATACTAATGTTATAGTATAGTTTGCAATTTTAATTATCGGTATTATATTTATTATGAATGGTGGCCTTAAATATAGCAAACGCTGTCGTATGAGACCTGTGGGACAGTTAAAAGTGGTTAAAAGTGGGATATACCATCAAAAGGGTTAGTTAGCTTAGTTAGAAATTTTTGGAAATAAATGAACAACATCCTTTTGATCTTAAAAAATCTTCACGATATTAGGGTAAGTGTACCTATTAGATACAATACAAAATGTTATTCTTCTTTTTTTTTCAGGAACAAAAAACATACATGATCAGAATGAAAGTTCATAGCGTTTATTTCTCTCTTCCTTGACTTTAATACTTTAATATAAGTTTACGGTGTCCCGAAATTTATCAAAAATCTTATGCATCATACGGCCTTTTTCATGATTTCTTCACAAGAAGGTTGATAATTTTTCTCAACTTACGTGATTTTCCCTTAAAACGTCTTTGTTTCGATTATATTCTAATATTTTGATTAAGAGTTTTACAGAATGAAAGCATTTTTTTTTTCAACAAAGCAAAGTGTCTACAACTATCCCGCTTACCTCCTAATATAGAAGTTATTGTTCGGCGTAAAATCACTTCCTCTATCAATTACATATTTTTTCTTTCCACAACATATGACGCGGTTTTTTCTCGAAAAGGCGGGAACACATGTCGCCTTGACAGCACGTGTTCCAAACTCGAATATGTCGGTATTTTTTTCTGTAATAGTGCCAGTATGTGCCAGTATTTGCCAATGTGGTATTGAAAGGATTGCTTGTTTTCCGCTAAATGAAGTAAATTTTCAGGCTCTAAATTATTATATTTAATTAAAAAATACATAAATATAATTACTTAATACAGAAAACATTTGTCTCTGCATTTAATTCTAATAATTATTTTAATTAAATAATAATAAAAATATTTTTCTTTTTGTTTCAAAATAAACGATTTAAAGGAGATCCTCGTTTGTGGACACATAAAAATAAAAATCAAGTTATTATAGTAAATGGGCGACAAATACAAAAAATCTAACTGGAATTAGTAATTAAACCTAAATTATTGATATATTTCTCATTATTCCAGTTAGATATTATAAAACTAATATTACCACTATAATGTAAAGATTATAAGCAACAAACCGATATACAGATATTGCTCCTGGGGCTATTTCTTATGCTAAGAAAATTGGCACCTTTATTTATTAAATAAAATATTTGAAACAACACGAAATAAATTCCGGGAAATAATCCTATAATTAAAATACCGTCAAATGTTAAATTATCGAGTTACTTAAAATGCGAGGTGACGAGATCCCCTCACAATTGCTTTACGACTGTAATTTGGCAAATTTTTCCAAAATCATTTCATTTGTGCGAAGTTAAAAACAAAAGATTCAATAATTATTATTTACTAACAAAATTGCAGCATTGTCATCCACATTGTACATTGACTTTTTAAAACTACGTAATATATCAAATTTTTTAAATCTTAATAAGTTTTAAAGAGTGGTAGGCAGACAGATGATGGTAATTTGTCCAGTCTGCCGTCCACCACTTTCGAATGTAACACCCGTGAAGTGACCTTGTCGCGTATCGGGAATAGTTTGAAAGTAGCCAAGTATAACGAGGGCACTGTCAATCTGGATGGTACATGCTCGTCTCCTCAAGCCGGCATAGTGGAGGCGACTGCTGTCCGGACAGGTCTCTCTGTAGTAGCAGTTGTTTCTATTCATGGACCACACTCTAGCTTTACATCAGGCGGAGTGTTGTCACATGCCGAGCTACAATAAAAAAAATATATATAAAAATATTCTGATTATTATTATTATTATGATTAAATTAACCTGCCGTTTTGAAAGCTTTGCAGCTATCCTGGTTACGGGCGACTCATAAACAATGCAGCGAAGCTTCCTTGCGGATGTTAAGTGGTCGGCTACTGGGGAGTAAACAAGGAAAACGTGATCGTCACCATAACCAACACCATTAGCCTTTCTGTAATCAGTTCTACTCGACTGATACCTCTTTTTCTTTAAATTAATGAATCATTCATCAAAAAACCCTATATTTTATCAGCTATAACAAGAAGCAGCAATGTATACAAAAAATGAGAGTTAAGTAATATGTAAGTAAACTCGTGCGCAGGTTAAATGCCTGAGGCGTTCGTGACAACGTTTTGGTGTAAATATTTTAAATAACAAAATGACTTGAAAAAAACGACACGTGCTATTAAACGTTTTTATCTTTTTAAAAGGAGACGTCGCACTAAATGTTATTGTCATAAAGTTGAAACAGTTTATTTTCAGCAAAATTCACCTTTATGACTCTCGTAATAAGGACCTTATTGCATTCTTAATCATGTCATTCATGTACGGAATGTTCTGTACGCCTTCTTCTAATAAGCTTCTAATACTACGCCTGATGTACAGCTAGAGTGCGATCCATGAACAGAGACATCTCTAAAGGCAGCAGTCGCCTCCACTATACCGGCTTGAGGAGACGAACGTGCACCTTCTAGATTGACAGTGCCCTCGTTATACCTGGCTACTTTCAAACTGCTCCCGAAACGCGACAAGGTCATTTCACGGGTGTCACATTCGAAAGTGGTGGTACTACCCCAGGACGGCAGATTGAGCTAATGACCATCATCAATCTGCCTACCACTCTTTAATATAGTCTATAGGCACCGAGCGACCAAATTTTTTTTTTTATTGTAGCTCGACATGTGACAACACTCCGCCTGATGTAAAGCTAGAGTGCGGTCCATGAATGGAAACAACTGCTACCACAGAGAAATCTCTACGGGCTGCAGTCGCCTCCACTATGCCGGCTCGAGGAGACGAGCATGTACCATCTAGATTGACAGTGCACACTCCTCTCTTATACCTGGCTACTTTCAAACTATCCCCGAAACGCGACATAGAACATAGTTACGTTGGTCAGAATTAAGCGAGGTTCGAACACGGGTCTCTTCGATCGTGAGTTCACGCACCGCTAGACCATGGCCGCAGTTAAATTATGACTGAGAATTTAAGCCGTCCAAGAGACGAGTTTCTCCTTCTACATACAGGAACGGTATACGGACGTGTGAGCACGGAAAAATGTCAATATCTATATTCGCTGCGGTCAATAACGCGTTAAGTCAATTTAGTGTTGTCATTAGCTGTCAATTAATCGATCAGGTAGTCTTGTTAAATACACACTATCGACAACTTTTTATCGATATTTTTTACTGAATCATCGCACCCCGCGTCGTCTATTTTTGCCAAACCATCTTTACTTTATTTCTTTATGCAATAAACTCTCTAACTTCGAACTAGGAGTGTGCACTGTCAATCTGGATGGTGCATGCTCGTCTCTTCACGCCGGCATAGTGGAGGTGACTTCTGCCTGTAGAGATTTCTCTGTAGTAGCAGTTGTTTCCATTCATGGACCACACTCTAGCTTTACATCAGGCGGAGTGTTGTCACATGCCGAGCTACAATAAAAACTCCACTATGCCGGCTTGAGGAGACGAGCATGTACCATCTTAGATTGACAGTGCACACTCCTCTCTTATACCTGGCTACTTTCAAACTATTCCCGAAACGCGACATTGTCACTTCACGGGTGTTACATTCGAAAGTGGTGATACTGCCCCAGGACGACAGATTGGACAAATAACTATCATCAGTCTGCCTACCACTCTTTAATATTGCCTACAGGCACTGAGCGACCAAAGTACATATAACAAAGTTATATGATACCGGTCAGAATTAGCAAGGTTCGAACACGGGTCTCATCGATCGTGAGTTCACGCCTCTTACCGCTAGACCACGGCCGCTAATAAATAGAGGAGTTTGAAATGAAATGAAATGAAATCTTTATTGTGTGCTTGGATTAGGTAATTTCTGAGGTAGTATAATAAATATATCCAACTAATATCTGCCTTTGCAGGCGTACACACATTTGTCCGTATTACATAGTTACAGTCATCTATCCATTATTACAAATCGTATTAGTTAATAACATCAAATTAGAATAGACATAATAATAATGAAATCATGAAAGAAAGAATAATAATAATATAATGTCAATGTATAAACAGTACCGCGCTACGGAATCACTTTATTAATGTCATAGAAAATTACAGAAAAAGAAAGTTTAAAGTTTAGTTGTATCACGAAAGCTTTGGGACATTTAAATAGTTGTTTCATTAAATTAAAACTCAATCCCAGTTTTTTATTGAAATAAATTAACACATCTATAAATGTTGGTAGATTTTTTTTGCATTGATAAAACGCAATGTCATTCCGTCGGCGCTTCTAAAAGCGTTAAGAGTTATTGAATTTTTAAAAAAGCTGTGTGGCCACAAAAAATTGTTATAACTCAATTATTTTTATAGGATGAAATCCCACGATTTTTGGATATGCTTTTATGACGAATTCGTCTACTCGTTTCATGAGAAACTCGGCTTATTTGGGTTGAGTTTACAAAGTTGTACGGATAGCTATCATCGAGCTGATTCAGACTAGTGGCTAAGTGACTGTTTTTTTCAAGCCGGCATAGAGCTAGCGATAAAGCTGCCTGTACACATTTCTCTGTGGTGTAATAGTCCGCGCTTTAGTTTAATGTTTCCCTACTATAAAAAGGGACGAATTTAGACCGGGACAAGTTAAGAAAATCTCCTTTGTGCAATTTTTTCTATAAACCACCCTGATAGACCGAGTGACCGTGTAAAAAGGGGTAATTCACAATAATTATATTGGCGCCTTATATTGCGGTCATCGCTGATTGGTTTATTTTATAGTCTAAAAAAGGACGTGTCCTAATACTTTTTTTACTTTTATTCTTATTTAGGATAATTGCTTCTGATGCCTTTTTCTTGATAGACTTTATTTATTTTGAGATCAGACAGAGAATAATAAAAATCCTACATGTAGTAATATAACAAATTGATCTCGTTGCACTGTCAACATGGTTGCTGCACATATGTGTCCTCCAGCCGGCATAGTGGAGGCGACCGCTGCCACAAAAAAATCTGTGGTTGCTTTCGTTGCGGTCCATAGACCGCATTCTAGTTTAACATCAGGCGAAATGTTGTCATATAATTATGAAAAATCGAATCTTTTAAAAAATAAAAACATAAATGTGTTCATCTCCTCTGCACTAAGTAAGCCAATCTTCATGAGATGATCGAGTTACTCTCACAATGTGTGTGGTACCTAGTTACCTACATGAGTTCGATGAAATCATTATCAATGTAAATTATTTCCATTTTTATTAATTTTTTAGTGTAAAGGTATCTAAAAAAAAGTATCCAATAAGTTAATCATAAATAATGCTAAATTGTTTCACGATGATATTAGAGAAACCCGGTAGGTGGCGCTGCAATCTGGTTCTAGATAATTTTTTAAATGTCCCAAAACACTAATCTAACAAAATAATTAATACATTCGGACGAATAAATCTTGGAGGACAATATTTTTTAAAACCTGAAACTTTTTATTTTTAGTGCTTATCTATGTTTATGTTTCAGGACAGAATGACGTCTGCCAATAAGGTCTGCCAGTTTCGTATATTTCTACAATACATAAAAAACGTTTGTGACGAAAATCTCTAGTAACCGCGGCGCCCGATAGATGGCGCTCTTCATACATTCGCAAGCTTATAGCATCGTATTTCGATTCAGCTCCCAGTGACGCAATGGTGTAGTAAATCGTACGCAATAGTCGCGTAAGAGGACAATGACGCGTTCGAATCCGCGTTCGTGCCCCGTAGTATTTCGCAACGCAGTTTTTCTGTAATTTCTGTGTATTTCTATGGGGGATAATAATCTGGGCTATGCAACAAGATGGCATTAACTCAATGGTGTCTTCTTCTGTTATAGTTCCAGACATGTTTTGTTTTACACTATTATTGCAACTTTACTTATGTCCGTTTGCACCAGAAGACTGTTAAAGTTACTTTAACTATTACTTTCACGGCGACGACGTAACCGTTAAACGTTTACATTCACTCCACACGCGTTGCAATGTCTTGTAAATTCATATTGTTGTCGTTAAAAGGATGGCTGATCCCGAAAAAAAATAATAGAAACACATATTTGGCTTCTTTTCATACATTTGACGTTAGTGACATTGGTTCGACGATTACTTTAACTTTAACCAGCCAAGATTCGCTGGTTACGGTGAAGGTTAAAGTAACCGTCAAAAATAACAGGCTTGGCGATGGTGTGGATTGAATGTAAACGTAACGGTTAAAGTAAGCGTAAAAGTAATAGTTAAACTAATTTTAACGGGCTTTCTGGTACAAACGTACCTTAAAGTACTCTTCTTTGTGACATTTTATTAGTAGTCTGACATATGACGTCAATTTGATGTTAATTAGTCTAGTGAGCGGTCCACAACTGCTGCTATAGATAAATGTATACAGTCAGCAATCACCCCTGCTATGCCGGTTTGATGAATTACGTATGTTCCGTCGAAATTGACAGGGCTTAACTGCAACAGACCCTGGGACTTCTGCTAAAGGCGGGCTACACACGTTCAATTTTAACTGTACAGTTAAAACTAGACGTGTGTATCCCGCTTTACTCTTTGAAATATGAATATATGTATATTATTATGTATATTAATCAAATTATTATAGTGAATTAATGAACTAAACCGCAAATGAACTGAAAAATAAAACACAAGCAATTAGTCTCGTATTCGCTTGTCTAATGAGGTGCTTAATTTGAGACCCGTGTCGAAGCCTTACTAAGGCTTTCACCCAGTGGCCTACCTTTGCAGCTTTAAGCTTTTTATGTCAACATAAGGTAAGTACTAAACACATTCACAAAGTTCAAATAAAATAAAATAATAATCAAAAATACTTTTTCATATTTTTTTTTAGTGCCTGTACTACGTATCGCAGGCACTAAGCAGAAGTACATAACATAATTACATTGGTCCCGGTCAGAATTTAATAAGATTTGAACACGGGTCTCATCGATTTGAGTTTACGCTTTCTAAACCACGACCATTCATAAAGAAATAAATAAGAAGTAAATATTTATTTATTTTAAGTTTAAATGCATTATTTACACTAATTTATCTATGATATTTTATTTCATTGAATAAAAAAATAAATATGTATAGTAACTCGACATGTAACGACACTCCTGTGTTAAGCTAAGGTGCGATCTATGAGCTGCAACAACAGAGAAATGTCTGTAGGCAGCAGTCCCCTTTGCTATGCCGGCTTGAGGAGACGAATTCGCACGATCCCTTAACAGTGCACACTGCTCTTATTATGACACATGTAGCTTACATTTTTATAACCTTAAATATATTCTAGCTAACAATAAATTGTCACGAACTTAAAAAAAACTACGGACATAAATAAATTGACTGGAAAATCATCACCGATATATCCCACACTAAACCCGTGGGTTGTGGGAATCATTTTTTTGGTAATTTTTTCACCCGAGGAGGTTTTCTAAACAATGATTACCATATCGAGGAAGTAAGGGTTCCAGCATCCGGCACCATTAGCCACTTGTATACGAGTGTAATTATTTTATTAGAAACAAGATGAACGGAGAGATATTGTGTTTTTATAAGGAAAAATGTTTAAGCATTTTTATAACTTTTAATTCGAATCTTTCCTCTTTTTTTGTTATAGCATGTTTTTAAAATATCAACAATAGTGGCAGACTGATGATGGTTATTAACCCAGCCTGCCGTCCTGGAGTAGTACCACCACCATATTAAAATGTAACACCTATGAAGTCGACCAGAACTTTTAACCTGGATGCTGTACATTCGTCTCTTCAACATGGCTTACCGGAGGCGACAGCTGCCTGCTGAAAATTCATTTGCTCCCACTATCGAATGTAACACCCGTGAAGAGAAAGTAGCCAGGTATAAGAGAGGAGTGTGCACTGTCAATCTAGATGGTACATGCTCGTCTCCTCAAGCCGGCATAATGAAGGCGACTGCTGCCCGTAGAGATTTCTCTGTAGTAGCAGTTGTTTTCATTCATGGACCGCACTCTAGCTTTACATCAGGTGGAGTATTGTCACGTGCCGAGCTACAATAAAAAAAAACTCATCAATTCGGTTGTCAACAATAATTGTTAAATATGAAGTAACTAACGTAGAAAGGGGTATGCTAAGGTGGTTCGGTCATTTGGAAAGGATGGATGAAAGGAGATTAACTAAAAAGATCTATTGTGCGAAAGTGAATGGCGGTGTCGGAAGGGGGCGCCCTAGGAAGACCTTCCTCAGTCAGATCGGTCAACTGCTGAGAAAGGGTCACACTCAACCGACGTGCATGCATGAGGGGAGTAATGGATGTGGTCGAAGCGAAAATGGTATGTAGAGAGAGGATTCGCTGGCGCTTCATTATTTCTGCATACCCCAGTGGGAACAAGGCGTGAGCTAAGTAAGTAAGTAGGTAAGTAGAAAACTAAAAAAAGGCCTTTTACAAAATACCTTCATCAAAAATCTCACCCACTTTACATCTGCTAAAGAATTCACACGTTCATTAATAAACGACAACAAACAAAATCATCACGCAACCAGTTAATTAGTGTATTAACAATTATCCATTAAATTTAATCCGCAATCTGAGATTTTGTTTAAAAAATACACAGCTGTTTTGGGAAAAAAGTGCAACAAAACTGTTAGGTTAGGGCTTCTTACAGCTGTTAAGACCTAAATGTACCTAGATTTATATTACTAGTACTAGTTTATATAATTGTTTAAAAAGAAATTAATATAGGTATAGGAATCTGAGCCTATTTATTTTTAGGGTAAAATAGCTGTAAAATAAATAAATAAATCTTTATTAGGCACAAAAACATAACATACATTACATGAGTTGAGGACCCCGTACTAGACTATAATCTTTTCTAATACACTTTAACAAAATGACAAAGAAAACAATGTTGTAGTAATAATGTTAGGTAAATAGATGTTACCGCTGGGGGGTTGGATGAATGCTACCGTTGCGCTGTTTGTAAGGGAGCCCGACGGGAGCTAGGGTATCCGTAATGGATTTCTCCACGTAAAAAAAAAGGTAAATAGATGTTGAAGAAAAATCTTTTCTAAACTGCTTTCCCGCACTATTAAAGAGTGGTAGACAGAGTGATGATGGTTATTACCCCAGTCTGCCGTGTTGGGGTAGTACCACCACTTTCGAATGTAACACCCGTGAAGTGACCTTGTCGCGTTTCGGGATCAGTTTGGAAGTAGCCAGGTATAACGTGAGGAGTATGCACTGTCAATCTGAATAGTGCATTTTTGTCTCCTTAAATCGGGCATAGTGGAGGGAACTGTTGCCTGTAGAAATTTTACATCAGACGAAGTGGTATCATTTGCTAAGCTACAATAAAAAAACTAATGAATACTTTTTAAAAGTAAAAACGAAGTTAGCCGGGATAGCGAGAACAACAAAATATCACCTTCAACTTTGGGTTCCGTTTAGTTTTTTTAGCCTACTTACAACTTTTTTCCTGTTGTTCCGGGAAGGCAACCGTGGTCCGTCGCGTTCCAATGATGCGTGCAAAATGTCCACTGAACAGTGAGGACATCCGGTAGTTACATCCGATCATCTTATACCATACTACGAGTAAATAAACTGAATACTTCTTTTTATAAAAGCCCAACATGTAACCACGAGATGTTAAGTAACAGATGAGCCTCCGCTATGCTGGCTGATGATGACGAGTATACACAGTTCAGTTTAACAAGGATGTTACACTTGAAAGTGGATTATAGACTGGGCTAATAGACCATGATCAGCCTACCTATCAAGTATCCAGGTATAACGAGACAAGTCCACTGTCGACCTGGATGGTGCACATTCGTCTCCTTAAGCCGGCATAGCGGTGGCAACTGCTGTTTTTTATGCCTAATAGGCAAGCGTTTGACCGGACCCTGCCTGATGTTGAGCATATGAGGTACCTATTTACCCTTAATTTGAAGAGACCCGTGATGTACTTCTCGGGAAACAAAGACACCGGGAGGGAGTTCCACAGTTTCGCAGTACACACGAGGAACGTGTTGTCAAAACGCCTCGTATGTACTTTAGGAACTTGGACCATAAATGGATGGTACCTCTCCGGGTGTCTGGACGTCCGATAGAAGAAAGGACACGGTAGAAACAAGTTGTGTATTTTATTGTAACAGAGCCACCATTAAAAACAAATCCAGTATCATCATTCCTGTGTTGTTTCGATTCACCAAGATCCTTTTTTATTTTGTATAAATCATCAAATACATTTACTCCTACTAAGGTTTTAATTAAACAAGAAAACATAGAGCGGAAATACGATGTCTTATAAATTTGTTTATATTATAAAATTTCCGTCAACAATAAGAAACTCTTCAAGTGTCTTTAGGCTCTTCATAGGATCACTATCTATTGAGGCGTATCGTCATAGACGCGTATTTGTTAACACTTACCTTGTGTTGAAAAATTCCGAGATCTCTGCTCCGAAGTAAAATATTGACTAGCTAATTATTATACTTCGCTATAAAGGCAGATTCTGCACACTTAATAAAATATGTATTTCTTTTCTGAAAAAAAAACGAACTATCTATTTTTCACAACATAAAATGAATTAGCTAATATTAAAAAAAATATATTTAAAACCCGTTAATGTCGCCATAAGGGACTAGAAATTTCACGCATTCATTCGTTTTAACCCAAGGGTGTAAAATAATACAAAAATGACCATTTTAAGGGATGAAAATTTCTAATATAGTTGTAAATATTATACGCTAAAATTATATGAGGGCCGGCGGCTGTATTAATTTCTTTTTAATGTGATGGTTTTTTCACAATTTTAGAGCTGGACTTTAACGCACAAAAAAATTATATAATTAAAAAATAAGTTCCGAATATTAATATTTTTTACCACCACTTAAAGTATTCCTTTCCTGAGATCTGCTTGTAAATATAAAGAGAAGTGTCAAGCTAGACGGTGCACAACTCCAGAAGCCGGCATTGAGGAGGCGATTACGGAGTTGTCAACTCTGGAACCCTATTCTAGTTTTAGGCCACTATTAAAAAACAAAATAATACAAAGGGATAATACTACAAACTGGGATCCTTCAAGCGCAGTGGCCGGCATAGCGAAGGTGACTGCTGTCTGCGGATCCCCTTCTCTGATAGCAGTCGCCTCCGTTCATGGATCGCACTCTAGCTTAACATCAGGCGGAGTGCGGTCAAATGACAGGCTAAAATAAAAAATAAAAAAGTTAGTTTCAAACCTCGTGCCTGTTAGTCAAAAATACATTTGAAATGGCGGATTTGAAATACTAATAATACCGTGGCAATTTTGCACAGGAAACACAAATGAATACAATTTTCAACTAAAATTAATATAAATTACTATCCTTTTTCTATTAGTCGAATTAGTAAATGTCAAAACATTGTCATCAAAATTCAATTACGCGGTTTTCTTAGCAATTTGGGCCCTTTTTTGCGCATGCGATAAGTTTGCTCTTCACTAATTTAGGTATAGCGTTTTAGAAAGCTTCGATTACAAACTTGCGTCTGCACCAACACGATCATTCAATTATACGCGAAACACATATTTTGGTAAATTTTTACTATTTTACATATTGCACCCCTATTGTAAAAAAAAACTGTGGAAACCATAGATATACTAGAGGTACAAACTTCATACATCTGACATAAAGGCCGCTTCAAATGATTTGACAATGTTGCCGTCAAGTCAAATACTAACTGACAGAGAACCTAAACGTGACTGTGGCCATGTTTTCTCTTGGGTCACATTGGAACCACAGCTATTTGTATATATCAATGGTAGAATCTGTTTTTACAAATCAACAAAAAATTGGCATTTGATCGTTACACAAAATATAGAATTTCGTCATAATCAATTGTCACGTCTTTTCTCACAGGGATAGGCAGAGACAACAGAACGTCACTTGTCACGATCCTAACACAAGTCTCTCGCTTCTCTCACATCCGCAATTCTTTTAAAAGCCCGACGGTTATGGGCACTAAACAGCCCAGCCCATAAGGATATCCCCGATTCGACCAGAAAACACCCTCCAGGGTCCGCCTTATGTAGAATTTCTACAAAGAATTTTTTAATGTTTTGTATTAGGTTTTGAAATACTATGTGGGATACAAAAATGTGGTTATCTCGAAAGGTGCGATTTTTGAATCCTTAATCTAGGGTGGGATACCGCCCCGGCTGCTGTCCATGCTAGCTATGTCACTGTTTGTATTATATTTTTAAGAGCAGTTTACTGAAAGCGCGGCTCGCTGTAACCTTAGGTGATCAAAGTGGCCGGCGAGACCAAAATAACGTTCATAATTATGATTACTTATAATATTTTGCATTTCTATATAGTTTAACGATCTATCCAAACTTAAAGATCTTCAAATCTATTTTTTAAAATCTGATTATCCTTGACTACCTCTAAAAAGTTAACCACAAAAAATTGCTCATCAAACCCCGAAAGGTAACAAAGGAATGTCGGACCGTAGTTTGACCACTATAAAAAAATCAACCCTTAACGATTTGCTATTTTTGTAATTCTTATAGCGTGGCGCAAAAGTCACGAAGGGGTTAAAAAAACCTTAATTTTTATATTACTCGTATTATGGCTAGTTACAATATTTAGGCGTGCAAAGTAGTGACGAGGCGCCTAGTGATGTACACATAGAAGATAACAATAATGCCGAAAAGTGGAACAAAAATCCCGCCACCCATACAGTTCCATTCTTAATAAAAACATAAATATTGAATATTTCCTTGTAAAGGCAAAAAATCACCCCACGTCATATTTTTGGCTTGAGGCGTGTCGAGGGGCTATCTGTGGGTCAATTTATGACTAAATCGAATGCTTACAATATTGTGGTTTATTGCTTGTGTTTTTATGAGGTAAGGCAATAACTAACAGTCCGATGTTAAGTACAACAGTTAACATCATGTCTCACACAATTATAACAGATCTTTTCTAGTAAGGGTAATATCCACCACAACTTAGCAAAAATTAGGTGTATGCATTATATGCAGCAATTTTTTATGTATATTTTCTAAAATGGTTGTCACACAAGTGTTTTACAGTGTGCAGGACTTTTTACATATATAAATAATACCTATATAAATAACAACAATTGTCACGCCTGATAAATAAGGCTGATTGCTGAAAATTAATATGTAAAATATTTTTTAATAATAACTGTATTTTTAAGAATTTTAACTGAAATTCTTTCAGTTAATGTTTCATTTTAATGACGCCCTGTTTCCACTAGGGTAGGCAGTATATATTTTTAACTTTTATAATAATTTTTTATGTTGGCACAACATGTGACCTCGACTGGTCTGGTAGTAAACTCAGTGGAGGTCCATGAGCATTGACGACTAGAGAACCGCTCGCACGGTGGCTCCAGTCGCCATTACTATACCGGCCTGAGATGGTGCTTTTTCACGCTCCGCTTAAAGGATCCAAGGTAAAAAAAAATTACATGTCGAGGGAGTATAGTTTTTTTTTCACAAACATCATACTAATTTTATAAATCTAAAAGTATATTTGTTTGTCCCCTGATCACGCTCAAATGGCTGAGCTGATTCTGGTATCGTAGAGATAAGAAATACAGAATATTATGACTATTAAGAAATTTGCAACATTAGGACAGCCGTTCAATATTAATGTAAAGACATGAATAATTAATGTATACAATTAAGAAAATTACAGGTCATTAGAGTCAAATTAAAAATTGAAATAAAACGGTTCAGTTTAAGATTAAGTTTATAAAATCGTTGGGAGTGTCAGTTTACGCCTACGCATCTCTGTGGATCAAGGATCTATAGATCATTACATTTGAAAAACGAACACAATCCATTTACTAACCGCTTAATAACTGAGTAGCTTCTGGACCACTAATTAAAAATTGAAAAAGCCAGTCCAATATTTTTACAATAAAGCTATTTTGTGGGTCAACATTTTGAGTAATTTTTTGTTAGGATTTTACGCCCATTTTCTATTTGAAATTAACTATTATGGTGGTCTTTAAGTTTTCACACGATACCAAAATAATGTATTATTTCATCTACTACTCTTGTTCCGGGTATACGAGAGGAATTCGTGGTACACCATGCAAAAGTCGTCCCATCAAACCGGCGACATAGTAGAGTGCCCGTAGACAAACGATGTCTTTAGGAGATACCCTGATACCTATATACTTAGATATTATTACATTAATAACCGAGAGAGTAAAACGAGAGTTTATCACACCGTTCGCGTCCACTTGTCCAGGGTTCCAGCTGAAAACCAGCTCTACGAACTTCCTCGTGTAGCCCGTTAGCATATGCTGAGCTGTGCGCCCTTTCGTCCCTACACATTCGCGTTCAGACTTGCTATATTGTCTCACAAATGTTGTGCAGGGATGAATAAAGTTTTTCTTTCTTTCTTTCAAAACCACTTCTCCACAGAGGGAGACTCGATAAATTGTTGCAAAACAATAAATGCAGACACGTGCTTAACCATTCACGACCGACAAAAAAGTCGGATGTAGTTTTTTTTTCCTCTAAAGTTTAAACAATAGCCTAGACTACAATTTACGTCTTCATCAGAAGAAATCTGAACATCATTGACAATACAAAACTTAAAAATACAAAAGTGTAATAAAAAAGGATTTATCGTGTCCAGCTACTTGAACTAAATGGTCAGTTTTATCTCGAACCTATTAACAAACAAATTTCGACACTAACACTTATGAAATACGACATAAAATCCCTTTTATAAAACTCGACAACTTTTTTATAACTTACATCAACACTTTTTAAACTTGACACGCGATTGTAAACTTAATGTTGATAGACGTAAGGTTAATTATAGTTTAAAAATCCTATTTGGAGTTATTACGTTTTGAAATTAGCAATCAATTAAGGCTTCGAGTGAGTTTAAAAGGAAAAAAAATAAACAATTAACGCTTTAGGTGTAAACTTTATTACTCTTTGGTGACATAATTCTAAATTTTCTTTGAGATTAGGCCGATGTTTTCTATGAATTTTGAACTAGTTTAAACTGATAATGATAATTGCTTCTAAAATTGACTGGCTGTGGTCCAGCGGTGGAGGACGGACCTCACGATCGATGAGACCCGTGTTCAAATGCTTCTTAACCGGTACCGAAATGTAACTATGTTAGATTAGTATACAATGTACATTGGTAGCTCACTGCCTGTGATACAAACCCTGGCTTAGCATAAGCATTTTAAAAAAAGAAAAATGTGCCGGGATAGTGGAGGCGACTGTTAATATAAATTCTAATTAATCTACCAACCACAATTAACTTAAAACACATTAAGAAGATACCGTATAATTGCTTTCTAAAATTTACAACAAAAAAAACCGCTTGGAGACATTTTAGCACTAAAAACGGAGCGGAACCAAACATAACTCCCTTACAAATCTTTAACGACGTATTAAAACAAATTAGGCTTTTTTTACTAAGAAAAAAGCAACACAGCAAAATTTATACGTATCCTATGCAATAAAATCTTATATCAGCAATAATCTTAATAGTTTTACTTCGAAAGATTTCAGTTGTAGATTAAATTAATTACTAACAAACCGGCATAGCGGAGGCGATTGCTGCCTGCAGACTTTTTCTTTATAGGTCACTTTAACATAACAATCAATCAATCAAATCAATCCTGACACAATTCCCTCGTTTCCCTCACATCCACAATTCTCCTCATACAAGCTCTACGTTATATGCTAGATTTTCATAAGGAACCAAAAGAAATTGAGAGAATACCTTTATATTTAGCTTTTCTCCACTCAAGCTCAGTTGAGTCTTCTAAAAATCTTTCTCGAAAATCTCGAAATCTTTAAAAATCTGAGGGCTGGTAGTTCAACCAACAAATCAGGTGAAACTAAAGTCATCTTAAGCTTTAATCGAAAAGTTTCGAAAGCTTCGCAGCCATCATGGTCTCGGTCAGACTACTTTGAAACTTATGTCAGTTAAACACATTCTTCTATTTTGAATTTGCGCATAATTCAACATTATAGCGCTTTACTATTATACTTGTACAAATACTTTTTAAAAAATAATTCAAGACGTAATCTTATTAGATATCTCCAGAATACTCAGCAAAACAATAAGTTGCAGAAGTGAAAGGATTAACGATTGTATAAAAATGAAACCTCAGGATCGACTCGTGCGCAGAGACAATTTATAATGTTATAGAGCTCTTCATTGTAATAACAATAGATTAATACAGTTGCATGTAAAAATAATAAAATCGCCATTTTGAAAAAAGCTACCGACACATAATTATTGAAACCTCAAAACAGGCAACATATGGTAGCGGCAGACGCCAACTGTCGTATCCACTATCCCTTACGCACATATCAAACATATTATGAGTTAGAAAGGGTAAAATATACAATTCATTAGTTTGTACTACTATCATTTGAAGTTAAAAAAATGTATTGTTATATCGGCGCATGCGCGGGACACGTGCGGGTAGACTGAAGGGTAGGCTTTGGCGCGAATTTCAATATAATTTAAATTTTATAAAAGGAACAGGATATTGAGTAGATAATTTGTAACGTTTTTCTTTTTATTTTGTTGAGGAAATAACAGATGTGTTATGATTGGTGAAAGTGGATTTGTGTTTTGGATGTCAGATGGTTATATACACGTATATATACACATATCACGTTTAATTTAATTCATGTATAATAAACGTACGTATCTCCTAACACCTATTATTAACTTTTATACGACCAGGCCCACTTGAAATATTCATTATAGTTTCGAATTGTTTGAAAAATTCACTCTGTATAGAACCACACCAGAACGGCAGACTGGGCTAATAACCATCATCAGTCTGCCTACCACTTTTTAAACTTCTGCATTTTTGCGTGCAATGTAGATATTACCTGTATATCTTATTAAAGTATATAAGTATCCAAAAAAATTTTAAATTTTAAAAACGCGTGCCGAGTTTTTGTACTAAAAAAATAACTAGGGAAGGATTATAATTGATGATTTCTGTTTGTTTTTCTGACTTCCGTAATTGGCTACCGATCTATTTTAAATTATTGACCGTTATTTTTGTAATCATTCATTAATATAAAGTTTTCGGTTCAAATCCCACACCATACCAATATAGATTACGTGTTTGTTGATAATAACTAAGGGAATCTACCTAATCATCATGTTTTTGTAAACAAATTATAACTTCAAATAAATAAGCTTTATTTTATTTCGGGATTATGTATATATTCGGAAATAGTTTGAAAGTAGTCAGGTATAAGAGAGGAGTGTGCACTGTCAATCTAGATGGTACATGCTCGTCTCCTCAAGCCGGCATTACAGAGGCGACTGCAACCCGTAGAGATTTCTCTGTGGTAGCAGTTGTTTCCATTCATGGACCGCACTTTAACTTTACATCAGGCGGAGTGTTGTCATACGCCGAGCTACAATTTAAAAAAAAATACTAACATTAAATTAAAATATTTTATAACATATTATTCGACGAAGTTTTATCTCAGCTCTTAATCTAACCGAAAAATACTGCAAATCAATAATAGATTCTATTAATTAAATAATTATAATTAGAAAACGACGACTCTTATTTAATTTTAAAAAAAGTTAAAGTTCACACACATAAACCAATTGAAAGGAACTGCGGGAGATTCGAACTTTTGAATTCAAAATTGGAATCGAATTTGACAACAATGGCGTCCTACGGTTCGCGCCTTTTTTCACAAGACCACACAAAACATCGGATTGACATCTAATAATGAAATTAAGAAAAAATAGATACATTTTTACAATTCTTATAGTTTGAGAATTGTTACGCACTACTGATGCTAATGAATTAATTACGTTTTGAAAGTCCCTTCACTATTTATATTAGTAGATTTACGACCGCTCTTATAATTCAGCAAACACTTGATAACAATGATCCGAACATTTCGGCACGTCATATGCATATCCATGAACGGAGGCGATTGCTGTCAGAGAAGGTGACCTGCGTCCGCTATGCCGGCTTCATGAAATGTCTCTTCACACTGCGCTTGAAAGATCCCAGTTATAAGAAGGAGGAAAGACGTTCATCCGATATTAAGCTGGAGCGCCGTCCATGAGTGGAAACAACTGCTACTACAGAAAAACATTTACAGGTAGCTGTAGCCTCACGAGTGAGCACTATTGACCTATTGACAGTAGACACTCCTCTCGTTATACCTATCTGTTATCAAAGTCACTTCACGTATGTAAGTTGAAAGTGGTAATACTACCCCATGACGACAGACTATGCTAGTAACTAATCATCAGTCTGTCTACCATTCTTTAAATCTATCAATTTACTCTATGCAACTAGAGTTGTTGTTAAGTTTAATATTTGGTAAAATTATCTCAATAAATAAATAAAACAAAAAAATATATATGATTCATACGATCAAGATAAAAGTTAAAATTGTAAAAGGTGCCGCCACACATCCTAACTATACCATTTAAGTGAGTAAACATTGTTAAAATCAAATTACAGTGACAAAAATTGAGGAAGAAGCTTCAACGCATAATTTTCTCGCGCGAATATTGTTGCCATTTTAAATTTTACATTAGCTCTTAATAACTTAATCAGTGTTCTTTTCTTCAACACACAAAATATTAATACAAAAATAATATTTAATATTTTATTGAGAAATTAATAATAATTAAACTACAGTGTAAACTCTTTATAACGTTATCCTTTATAACGATAAACTCCCTATAACGTTGAAGTGAGCCCAACTTGGTTGGTTTGCGTTAAAACCCATATATTGAAACACTCTTTATAGCGATACGCCATTCTCTATTACGAAGAAATGTGTTCATATTTTTAGGCAGTAAATATTTATTATCGGTATTATTGTTTATGTTATGTTATCAGGTAACAAAAAACTTTGAAGCTCCGAAACATCCGATGTCGGTCTAGCTTTTGTTATCCTTAATTGCCTTGAACACGTGCAGTAAGACGCATTGTTTTCTCGGAAGTGATGGTCTTCGACCAAGCATACTGGGTACCTATCGTATTATCAGTCGTAAACCTACTTTGAAACTGTTAACATGGCCAGTAAACGGAAAGCGATTAGTGTTGACGAAAAAGTTTGTGTGATACGTGCGATTGAAAAGGGTGAAAAGAAAAGTGACGTTGGAAGGCGTTTTGAACTAAGTCAATCCACTGTTGCTACCATTTGGAAAAACCAAAAAACAATTCTACAGGCGGCGCTGGAAGGAAACTCTTCTAAAAAATTAAGAAAGCCAAAATTCGAAGACTTAGATCAGGCAATGTTGTCGTGGTTTAACAATCAGCGCCAGAATAATGTACCCATCTCGGGGCCAATTGTAAAAGCTAAGGCTGAAAAGTTTGCCAACCAACTTGGCATAATTGACTTTAAAGCATCTGAAGGTTGGCTCGGAAAATTTAAGCACCGTCACCAAATTACGTACGGTAAAATGAACGGAGAGGCGCGGGATGTCGATATTAATGTGACTAACAATTGGATTAGTACAGTATGGCCTAAATTAAAGATGAAGTACTCACCAGAAGACATTTTTAATGCAGATGAAACTGGCCTTTTTTTCAAGTTGACTCCCGACAAAACTTTAAAATTCAGAGGGGAAAAATGTGTTGGAGGAAAACTGTCTAAAGAGCGTATTACAGTTCTAGTGGCTGCCAATATGAGTGGCACAGAAAAAAGAAAGCTCTTAGTTATAGGCAAATCGAAAAACCCTCGGTGTTTCAAGAACATAAAACAGTTGCCAGTTACGTACAAAGCAAACAAGTCAGCTTGGATGACATCGCAGATTTTTGAAGAGGAAGTGAGAAAATGGGATGCTGAATTAAAATCACGGAAAATCTTGCTTCTAGTAGACAATTGTCCTGCTCACCCAATCATATCTAATCTTCGAAACATAGAGTTAGCATTTTTCCCAGCTAATACAACCAGTATTCTACAACCAATGGATCAGAGTGTCATTAAAAGCATAAAGGGCCACTATAGACGGAAAATGTTGATGGATATGATCGAAACTGACGGCAAGGTCTCGATCAACATGCTACAGGCAGTGAACTTCTTATCAAAAGCCTGGGAAGAGGTAACAGCAGCCACTATCCAACATTCTTTTCGACATGCTGGATTATGTAGTAGCCAAGAAACGAACCAATTTGACAGTGAAGACAATCTACCACTGAGTGAATGGATAAGCCAGTTCGACATACCAAACAATTTCAACGAAGATCTACAATCGTACGAAAATATAGATGAGGATGTAGCCACAACTGGTACACTTACAGATGAACAAATTGTTGATTTAGTGTCAAAAAGTCAGGAAACACCCGATAATCAAGATGAAGAAGATGATCAAGTGGACAAAGCCGAATCACCACCAACAATTCAACAAGCCCTAGATGCCGCTAAGTTGGTAGAAAAATTTTTGCTGTTTAATCAAGACGATTCCACCACACATCTAGATATGAATAGAATACATAAAATAATACAAAACAAGTACTGGCATAGCAAAAAACGTCAAACAAAGTTATCAGACTATATGTATAAACAATAATTTATAATACATACATATTAAAAAATCTTGTTAATATGGTTGTTTTTTTGTTCACTCCATATAACGAAAACTCTCTATAACGACAAAAAATGCTCAGTCCCTTGAGTTTCGTTATAAAGAGTTTACACTGTAATTAGAAATCAGTACGTATTTAATTACATTTATTGCCTTAAATCAACATTGACAATTGTCGTCGTTGTAAATCAACATTTTATTGGCGGATTACGGATTCTTATAACGGATCATTTATTATAGAAAGTCGCTTTGTAAACACGCGTTTGATGATGATTCAAAATGGAAGAATGCATGTTTTCATTTTCCCACCAAAACTTCGCTGAAAGTTTTAGTAAACTTCTATCCATCTGTTTGCTGGAGCTATTTTTGACTCGACTAGAAGGCCAAGTATGCGTTTATATTTACGCGTTGACAGCGTGAGACCTCTCCACTAATCAGACGATGTTATATTGACCGCCGAAGTAATAAAAAATCAAGTGAAGCGATCCCATTGGCGGAGAGTACTCGCGTGACGCTTTCACGGCGTAAATGTAAACGCATACTTGGCCCTCAGGCCTTTGATTGTTTTGTGTGATATTTACATTAACAAATTGTTATTACTATTATAATCTATTTAACAAACACTAAATTAATAGATAGATTTTATATGTAGGTAAAATAACGACTTAAATTATATTAAAACAAAAAATTGTTATTGCAAAAAGTTCCGAAAAACAATAATCCATAGATCCTTGCCTTTTTCACCACAAACGATGAGTGGGCGTGCAAAATCGATGGGCACAGCGAAAGTGTAATTTTTTTTACCAATTCGATTTGTATTTTTTTCGTTTGGTTACACAGTGGACACCTACAGCCTCACCGCAGGGTGTCCAGCTACTACACCCGCGATGATTGATATTGTTAATGCAAAAAAGGTGCTTGTCAAGGTATTGATAGGTCAGGAATTTTATCAGATTTTGCAACGATTCAACTTTTTTTTAAATGTAGTTCAGCTATGCACGAAGACAACTGTTACTACCGCAAACAAATTTATCCAGGCAAGTCTTCTCTGAGTTATTTTTTGTTTAAGTATATAGCATTATAACAATTTGCCAGTGTCAAAGTTAATATTGTGCATCACGAGTCATTCATTCAACAGTCAGGTCAAGTCTCAGCCAAGTCAAAAATTGCTTCAGTAAAGTGGTTGAATCTTTACTGAAACTTCCTACGGAGTTTTGGAGGCAAAATGGAAACACATGCTCTCTTCTCTTGAATTATTTACCAACACTCACGCACGAACACGAACACTTAATAGTTAATAATCCACCATTATTACACATTAACACTCGAAGAAACACAAGGTCTGGAAAATAATTCAAGACAGATAACCTGACGTCTCAAGATAGGCGACAAAACTCCCCTGAAATCATTTCAACGATTTAACATTTCGTATATTAATTTAGCCTTTTCTTCTAAAAACCTATAGTTACATTGTATTTTTACGCGTATCCCTGCTTATCCCATTAAGCGTAAACGTTTAGTTAAAAAAAAAGCACTTCTCCAAACCAAACTATCACTTAATTTAAAGTTACGATTTAAAAGTAGATTTAGTAAATATTTGACATAAACAGGGTTAAAAAACCAAACGAACTGCCGCCGCCTCCATATGCCCTTAATGAATTCAGATCAACCCTTTATTTTCACAATGTTTAAACCCTTATTATAATATTAAAAATATAAACAAACATCAGATTTGCTTATAAAATTACTTCATTATCTTTTGATTGTTAACATAAACGTTTTTGTTTGCGTTTCGTCTTTCTTATGAACTTAGGTTTTTTATGTTTATTATTTATTGCATTTTAGAGCGACTGTTGGCACTTAAGCTTGGACCCTCAGTGCCTATGATTTTTGTCATAGAGACTATACGGGAGTGCCCTTACACTAGCTTAATAAGTTGCTGGTCTCTCATTCAGCTCGTCCTCAGGTGGTAAAGAGAAGGTCCTGATGTGTCTCCCTGAGGTACCCCGGCGATGTTGCAAAGTTTTCGCAACGTTTGATCAAATTAATAAAATAAACCCCAAAGTAAGTTTATTACACACAAGGCATTTTAAAATATTTAAATAATAGATATTTCTTAAGAGTGGTCTCGCTGTCTGCCGTGATGGAGTAGTAATTACCACCATTTTTAAGCCTACGTAGAGACTATACTATATATTCGTCTCCACAAATTAGCGGCGCGGTCTGCTTCTTTCAAAATGTAAAATCAAGATGAAAGTTCTAAACGTGTTTCATAAACTGTTAGGGACTTGGAGTCGTTTAGAAAAGGGTTTATAATCATTTAGTCCACTATGTTTAATTCACGCGGAGAATTTATGTAAATACCTACTTCGGGTCCTTTGAAGGGAGTTTTTTGGAAATATATTACGGCAGTTTTTTCTGAGATTTATTAAAGTCAATTTGAAGAATAAAGTAGGTTAATCTTTTCTAAATTATTACTTTGTTTGATTTAACTTTTGTAATTTGATTATATTATTGTTAATAAATTATATAATTAAAGTACCTACATTGCAAAAGTAAAATTGTTTTTAAAAAACAAAAATATTTTTACGTCATAAAAATATTTTATAATAAATTAACCGCCATCTATTGGTACATAGCATAACTAAAAAAATTGTAGTGCCATCTCGTATTGAGTAGTGAAACTAATTAGCAAATTGATTACCAAGTAGTTACTAATGACGCTAATAGATGACGCTGATAAAATACTGTTCAAAATATTAAAATTATTTAAAAAATTGTTACTTTGTGAGGTTTAACTTTAGCATAGCCTTTGTAATAATATTATTGTTAATAGACTATATAATTAAAGTACATATTGTAAAAGAATATAAAGTATAAATTGTACAGAAAAAAATATTTAGTAATTCTTAAGTGTCATATATTAGCACAATTAAAATAAAATTTGTAGTGCCATCTCGTGGGAAACAGTGGAACTATTAGTAAATTTAACGCCAAATAGTTACTAATTACGCTAATAGATGGCGCTACTAAAATAATGTTTAACCAATTTTAGACCTTTGTGTCAGAGCGTATCGTCATAGACGAATATAATTTGATAGAAAAATTACATCCAAATTACTACTCATGCGGCACTTAAAATATTTATAAGTAGGTTTATTAATAAATCATTTGAACCGAGAGAGGCTGACAAAAGTTTAAAATATAAAATATGTTACAATAAATATTTTTTTATTCTTTCGTTATGTTATTCTTTCTATCCTTGAACAAAAAAGCACCGTGGTAGTAGGTACCTATAGTTACTTTCTATTTATATAACTATAGATTTAGATAACTAAATGTGTTTTTAATAATCGTTACATTTCTTCCTATTAGCAGTTAGACCTGCGTCTTAACTAAGACCTAACATTATCATTTCGATGCGAGCTTATACAGCGCTAATTTAATATCTTACGATCGATCAAGAAAGCATATTTCCCGTAATTTTAAAAATAAAGTGTCTAGAACGTTTTTATGTTGTATGATAAATACGATAATTGTTAGTTGTAACTACTTACCTATATTAAATAATAGGTACCTAGGTACTATGTATGAAGTAAATTCGTATTGAGATGAGGTCAGATTCCACTGCTTGTTTATCATAAATTAAGAAAATTGCAGTAATTTTCAAGTACAAATAGTATATCCTATAGATCGATTCTTTAAAGTATATATTATTATTTATAACAAATACTAACAATTTGCATTTGTACCACAATATAAAATAAAGCTAATTTTGTTGTCACGTTTTCTGAAGTGCAAACGCTTGTTAACTTAACAAACAATGAGTGATAAATTACTTAACTTAAACTATATCTTATTTATCTATACTTTATAGTTATTGACCTTTGTGTCAGCTTAGCTAGGACTCAGTTTGAGGTCCTAAGGTCTATCCCCAGAGTAAGACAAAAACAAAAAAACTGATCGGAGAGAAAACATATTTCTTATTTTAGTAATTTATAACCTTTTTCACTCACTGAAATTCATGATTCTACTGGAAGTAACAAGAGGAGTGTGCATTGTCAACCTGACGGCTCTCGACTCATTCGTCTCCATAAGCTATGACGAAGGCGACTACTGCGCGCAGTTTATCTGTGGTAGCAGTTGATTCCGTTCATGGATCGCACCTTAACATCAGGCAGAGTATAGTCATATGCACGAGCTACAATTAAAAAACTAAATCTATAAGAAAATAATTAAAAACCGATCTATTATCTCTTAGAAGTAAATATTTGTTTTGGGTCTAGGTGTTATGTTTGTGTTGTTCTGATAACCATAGTACAGGGTATCTTAAAATGGGGTCAGTGGCATTGTATAAGTATTTATTTGTTTGTTTACATATAAAAATAACTATTTCGGAAAATATTATATTAATGACTGTCTGTTGCTCGCTACTTCGTACGCGTATTATGCTTTTAGCGTTGCCGTTTCATGCCTAGGGTTAAGATTGTGTCGCGCTAATTTTGATGCAGTTTTTCTGAACTGAGTGTGAACTCATCGAATTATTATTTTTTTACATCAATAAATTGGCAAAATTATGATCTAGATTCTAGAGCCTGGTTATATTCTTAATTTTTTAATTCAATATTTTAGGCGCAATGTGATTTTTTTACAACTCTGAGCAATGAAAGTGAACTCAATGGATAAAATATTACAACTGAGTCAAAATTCAGGCATTCGAAATATTTCTAAGAGAATTCTGTAATTTGTAAATATTATGATTTATAATAGTAGAAAGTTACACACGTGGTTATTAAAATACAATGCAACTGAAATGATTGATTACATGACACATTTGAAATTCCAACACATATTCATTACTGAAAATAAATTCATAATCATGTTTCAGCTATTGTTTAAGAATATTAGTACCAAATCCTTATTTAGTTGTTCTGTATATTTAATGAAAAAGGAGAATGGCTATTCGCTTAGGAGAAATTGGCACACAATTTTTTCTCGTTTTGTGGCAAAATAAATCTACATTCCTTAAAACCAATCAGCTTAATTTTTTCACGCGGATTATTGAGAAATTAAACTCTTTCAAATGCAATATTATTATATTTTAATATTTGATGATAGCAGTTTTTTAATGTAATTATATTTGCCTATTGATTGATAAACGATGTGTTAATATAATTGAAAAATGAATGAAGTAAAGGAATTATTTTAGAATATTGTTTTGTCGAGTGCGCCCAAAAATGCCCATTGTCTTTTGTTAACATTAGGTTAGAAATTAACCCGTACAGACTTAGGCACGGTTGATATGTTGAACTATCTCAAGTATCATTAAAATTCATCAAGCATTTTGTATGAGAATTTAAATCCGGACTCAAGATCGCTGTACTGTAGCATACGAAGTAAAGACGCGACGCCCCTGTGGACAGTAGGCTTTAGTATAAGTTCTAATAATTTTATTTAAGTCTATCTAAGGCCAGTATAGTGGGTGTGGGCTTTCCTATGAAAGTGAGATGTGTCACTCGTCCTTCAAGAATGACTCTTTCATTAGGAATCTGAGGAATTTACACTATTATCAGTTTATGTAAAGAAAATTAAAAGGTATTTATGTACTATTACGTCATAAAATATGAAATATATAGGACTTTGTTGACCATCATTTGTAGTTATTTTGGGATAAAACGTATGTGTCTTATTAATCCATATGTAATCAGTTTTTAATTTTCCTTTATATGGGTATAACGAGAGAAGTCTGCCTTGTTATTTTGGACGATGCAATTCGTTTTATTAAGCCAACATAGCGGAGGCGATGTCTGCCTGCAGACATTTTTTTTATCTACTCTAGCAATTATCTTCGCTACAGAACCGCACACTGGCTATTTTCGCATTAGTACCACGTCTTAGATTGGAATCGAATCAAAACGGGCAGGTATCAAAACGAGACATAAAACACTTGAAATAAGTATTTGTGGAGATTGAGAATCGAACCAACTCCACTAACTACTTTGTCATACAAACCGTTAAATACTAATCATAACGTATGGTAAAATAATATTAGGTCCTAAATTAGTATTTAATCATAGCGTACCTAGCTAGATAGCTTTGTTTTTATAACCTAGACTACCTAAGAAGTTATCATTCGCAATGGAGTTGCACGCGCGTGCGCTGCTTGTAGTGCTTGCCACTATTATCGTGAAAATAAATAATGTTCAGGTTAGTTTTTACTGAAAAAAATGTGTTTCAGTGGGCTACAATGTAGTGTTGTGTAATATAAACTATAATTTTAATATGTTTTATGAAATTTGACGTATTTTACATATTTTTTAATTTATAAAAATAATTAAAAACAGTTTTGTGTTTTATAAAAAATAATCTTGAACTCGTGTAGTTTGCGTAGATTTAGTTACGTATGAAAATTTGTTTAAAAATGTTATTTATTGTTTTCTAAGAAAAATGAAAACCTCATCGATTTCTCTTCAAACAGATAAGTAAATAACAATATAAGGAAATTATAAAATTAGTCACTTTAAATTAAACAATATTTAATTACATTATAATTTATGTATAAAATTTTTTAGTTTAAATTTAAATTATTTTTCAATAATATTTTTACATATATTCACAAATAAAATTATTACGTTTGTTTATGTTTATAATTTTTGTATAACTAGGCAAGCGTCTCTGCATATTCTACCATTGAACCGTGGACTATAAATAATATAGTTGTAATTATAATTAGCCATTTCATAATATTCGGCTCTGTTTATTATTAGTTACGTCAATTGACGATATTTCCGTTCACTAAATATAAAATTAAAAACGTCAACAATATCATCTACATCCAATCTTATAATTTACTTAATGAGCTGATAGAACTGCAAGTCGCCTTCTCTCGCCCAGTCTGCTTCAGGAAACGAATAGGCACGGTCCAGGTTGACAGTGCACATTCCTCACGATATACAAAGTTGATGAACAACTTAAAGAAAATTATATAGTTATTCCATATGAGAACACTCCGCCTGATGTAAAGCTAGAGTACGGACCATTTAAGATATTCAAGGATTGTAGTTGGTAGTTATTAAACTAAATCACTATTATTACATAGAAAATATCTGCTGCTGTGTCTGTATGGACGTTTTAATCATAGCAACTATTATACAATAATATAATAGACATTTTCATTCAATATAGATTGATTCTGGTGTATAATTTAGGAAGGTTTTATGTAAATTGATCCAATTATGGTGATGATTGACTAATCCGAACGGAAGCTTACAAGTAGCTTTTTACGCATAAAAAGTGGGAATACACGCAAACAACGAAACAATGAAAAATATATATATACTCCTAGGTTTTGTCATTTCAAAATGCTGGGTTTACTAGGAATTTCGACGCTTTCGCCTGAACGTTATCTCGATGGTCTCGATTCCCATCCTCAATGTGCGGATATTACAATAATAAATTAAATATTAGTAGGTTTTTATAAATTATATTAATACGTTTTGTCCCTTTAGGGTAGGCAGATACTGAAATGACGCCTCCCTTTTTACATTCCACACCTGCCATACTTCATGCTGCATCGGTTGAGAATGCTCACCACCTAACACTTTCGACCTTAACTAAGACTTTGTTCGACAGTACTTCTATGTGCCTATGTCCTAATTTACCTTCATCTCAAGCCCTTATCTATATAGATTATATTAAAATAGAAAATTTGTTTATAAACGTTATCTTTATTTTATTATGTTTAGAATTCCACTTAAGAAATTTTGTTTATTTTTATTATCGTATTTCTTTTTCATTAACATTACTATTTTTATTTTATTTTTTATCATTGCGGAGGCCGCTCCTAGTACGGCTCGACAACTATAAAATACCTATCTAGTCTTTATTTTACAGGTACTAAGTGATCAAAGTATATGTAATAAGGTAGATATTTCAAATCTACGTCTATACCTACTCGGCCACGGTGGCTCTTCTATTAGTTTTTATACATGCATGAAGAGACGAATATGCACCATTCTGGATGACAGTGCACACTCCTCTCGTTAAACCTTACTACTACATAAAATGTGCCTATAGGTCGCTTTACACTTAGAAGGGGGTTACACTTGGAAGTAGCGTTACCCCAGGTCGGTCTGTAGTTTTCCTTTAAAGTTAAATATATATTTTTTAAAAGATAGGCGTACTATTTATTTATTTTGATTTTATCTATGTTTATTTTATTTTACACTAAGTAACAATTTTTATGTTATTTATTTAGTTATTTTTTACGGTTAGATACAATGTGTAAGTATGAAATATATGAAAAGTTGAATGTAAAATTAAATGTATTGACAATGCAATGATTAGCTGGTAGCTCGTCTTATCTAACTTAGCGATTAAAATATTAGAATGTAAATAAGAATAATTCAACTTTACTTTTATGCCTCGTGTACATTAGGCCAAGACCTTGGCCTAATACCCCAGCCCAGTACCTCAACCCTAACCTAAAACCCAAGTATATAATTCCTAGCAAACGGCAAAAAAAACCGCCTGCGTTTTGACCCATCATGTACTGTTGAAATCTAGACAAAGTCAATAGCCAAAATATGTATCCATTTACAGCTCAAAAATATGTAATTTTAGTTTACATAAGTATTAGATAAAAGGCTTTATTTATTTGCTTAATATTATGTATACTTACATAATACTCGCGGAAATATATTTTAGCATAGATACATTATAGTTCCACCACTTTGAAGTGTAACATTAGTGAAGTGAACTAGTCGTGTTTAGAAATCCCGGGGGAACTCGTAAGTAGCCGGGTATAATCAGAGGAGTTTGCACTGTCAACCTGAATTACATACATTTGACTGCTGACTTCAGTGATTATCTATGGCGGAATGTAGTCACATGGCGAGCTACTACAAAAATAAAAATTGCATTTTTTCTTACACCACAATATTACCTATTAGCATATTCATATACGATTTTATGACTACGATATTCTTATGTCATTAATATAAATAGTAATTTGATGACAATATTACAATAAAATGCAGCTATGTTACTCACCTACTATGCAAGCTTATAAAATAATTACAAAATTATGCTTGGAAGCAGATTGAACGGCAAATATTCATACACCACTGTCTGCTAAATGACCGCACTCTAGCTGAACGTCAGGCGGAGTTGCCAGGCTGGTGTTAGCTACGATATAATCTTTAAAAAAATTATTTAACGTTTTTTTATGTTATAAATATAAACATTCGCTTAGTGCAGAGTATAGGCAATGAAAAAACTTATAGCTACATAAAGGATGTTAGTCTGGTTAACCCTAGAATGATGATCAGGTGGAAATGGCATTATGAATATAAAATTGCGAATACAGATGACTTTTGTCTGTTCGTCATCAAAGCCCAACCTAGGTTTTGATACAAGGTTAACTTAAATTAAGGCTGACATAAGTCAATTTCATTTAATATAGGTTTTTTTATTGTAGCTCGGCATATGACAAACCTGCATGATGTTTAGCTAGTGTGCAATCAAATTTCAGAGAAGACAGAGAAATTTCTGTAGGCAGCAGTCCCCTCCGCTATGCCGGCTTTTTGATTGTTAATATAGCGCGACTTTTTACACTTGGTTGTTTTCACAGAAGCTAGTTATTAAAGTATAAACAACAATTAAAGTAAAAATGTAAAGCTATTTTTATTTGAGTATTTTTTAATACCTCGATCTCGGAAAAGAACCCTGGAATACCAGGGGACAATATAATCACTGTTATAGAGGCCAATAACAAAACTTGTGAGGTTTTTATATTATACATAGGTCCTGTAAAAGACCTGCTACCATAGAAAAATATCTGCAGACAGTAGTCGCCTCCACTATACCAACTTAGTATGCACCGTCCAGTTTAGTAGTACTTATGTATAGTCTTCTCTTGTTTAGAGTAGTAGTTTAATTTTATTGTACTATAATTTGACACAATTGCTGTGTGCGGTTAATGGCGGCCTTACTGTAAGACCCGTACATAAATTTATGACATAGTTATACATTAAGGAAGGTATTTTAAACGTCATTACATATTTTATGTTTCCTTTGTAACATTGCACTCACACATCCGGTTATATACATCCTTAATTCTAGAGCAATAAGGTACAAAATCGCGTGTGATACGTAGCCGTTTACGTGTTTCAAGGTGAAAATTTAGTACTACATTTCGCGATACTATTTTTGTATTAAAAATGTAATTTCGCGTAGTTTTGTGCAGTAATTAGAATATTAATATTCTACATTATATTGTGCAAAGAGGTGAATAACCTCCAAAGTTACTATCCGGCCAGGATATAATGATAAAACTTAAGGAATTTAAAAAATTGTTTCAAGAGCTCTACAGCTGTTGGGATGCTCATAAATTTGTTGTGTTATTTGTTTTAAATTTGTAATTATCCCCTACTAAGAGTATGGGCTACCAGTGGACTCTAAAACATGGGTCCACTTGACAACAATACAATTTTCAGTATTAAACTGGACCCACTCTTAGTATGGCGTCATCTGAACCCATCACACTTCATTATCTATTTAGTTTCGATTGCTAGTGATGTGCAAATAATTAGTAGAATGAATTCGATAAATCGATTAATCTACGATTCGACGTTCTAAGTGAAAAGAATTCTCTTCTTTTTTTGTGTAATGTAGTACTTTATATAATTATTTTATAATTTCTTATGGTAAAACTGTTTCTCAAAATAAAAACAATAAATGGAGGCATGTTGGTGGCAACTGGCGATGGTATCTTGACGAATTTTAATTCATATGTTTTTTGATTACAGTGCGATTGGGACACTCGACCATATTTCGATGTAGGTGAACAAATCGAGCGAAGGTACAGTCAAGAATTAATTACAGAATTTCAGACTCTGCAGGATGACGCTCTGTTACTGTACACCGAATTTTCAGCAAATTCTGGTGCAAGTTATAAGAAATTTGTGATTGAATTAAATAATCTTGTTTATGGAAATCATACGGAAGTAAATGATGCTGTAAGTACCATCTATTTTATTGTAGCTCGGCATGTGACAACACTCCGCCTGCTGTAAAGCTAGAATGCGGTCCATGAATGGAAACAACGGCTGCCGCAGAGAAACCTGTACGGGCAGCAGTCGCCCCCACTATGCCGACTTGAGACAAGCATGTATCATCTAGATTGACAGTGCACACTCCTCTCGTTATACCTGGCTACTTTCAAACTATACCCGAAACGCGACAAGGTCGCTTCACGGGTGTTACATTCGAAAGTGGTGGTACTGCCCCAGGACAGGATACTGGACAAATAACCATCATCAGCCTGCTTACCACTCTTTAATAATGCCTATAGACACAGAGCGACCAAAGTACATATAACAAAGTTACATTGGTACCGGTCAGAAAAAAAACACTTCCAAGTGTAACACTTGTGAAGGGACTTAGTTGCATTTTGAAAGTAGCCAAGTATAACGAGAGAAGTGTGCCCTGGTAATGAACGGCTCAGGTTCGTCTTCTCAAGCCTGCATAGCGGAGGGGACTACCATCTAGGCAAAGACATTGGATGGAAATTCGATATTTGTTACACACCCTTTTTTCAATTACTATACCTATAAATTAATTAATATTACGTAATTTCTAGAACACCTATTTGCACATATTATTCCGCTCCTATTCCTTGTGTTAGATGCGCAGGCGCACGTCCAGACGTATATTAGATATGCACTAAATATCTAGACAGACATCTTTGCTGCAATTGTGAATACTAAATAGTGTTTATCTCGTTATGTGTAGGGCTTCCATTCACATCAGATTTAAAAACAAACAAATGTTTAACCCTAACATCTTGACATAATTCAGACATCTTCCCCTAGGTTTATTAAAGATAAAAGTTTATTTAGAGAACACATTATTTCGTAAGTTTAATAATAATAATTGTAGACTAATGAAGATTCCATCACGGACATAGAGCGGCCATGGTCAGAATTTAGCGAGGTTGAACATGGGGCTCATCGATCGCGAGGCCAGACCACGGCCGCTGTAAATGTTATATAAATTAATAAATAATATTTATATAAAACGATAAACAATCGCAGCCCTAATGATATTACATAAATAATTCATTTTATGCATAACAATTTAATAGTACATGCAATTCAAAATATTTTATCAAGTAGCTAGGAGCTAGGGCAACGCGTGCTATTAGACATTCCTAGGTTACCTACATGCCTACCTAGGTCTTAACATACATTTTTAAAAGATGTTTTAACTAGAAGATAGTAAGAAGAAGTTGGCTATTAGCCCAGTCTACCATCCTCGAGTAGTTTTTGGGCCAATTTGAAAGTAGCCAGGTATAACGGGAGGAGTATGCACTGGTAACCTCGAATTATTTGTCTCCTCAAGCCGGCATATCGGAGGTTTTCATCGGTGTTTTCATTCATGGTCCGCACTCTAGCTTAGCATCAGGTGGAGTGTTGTCATGTCGAGCTACAATTAAAAATATATAAATAGAAAGTGACGAATTTTTCTAACCCTATATTGAGTGCACAATATAATCAGAGATTAGATCATTGTAGTTTATTCTTGGAGAGCTAAGTAACTCTAGGTCAATTTTTTAGTACCTGTCATTCACAATTCAGTACTGTACAGCTTTTTAGTTTTAATGTTTCAACCTTAGCTACTGAAATAGTTTATTATATAGTTTAGTTTATTATCGTTACAGGTGAATAAGGGTTTTTGTCCACGAAGGCAAATATTAGATTTCTATGCAAGCGTACAAAACTTACAACTGTTTGGTACTTTTTATTTATTTATTGAGGCACTGAGCTACCAAAGTACAGTAAAGATACCGTTCAGAATTTAGATTTGAAGACGGGTCGATCGATCATGAGTTCACGTGTACTGCCACTAGACCACAGCCGCTCATTTGTTTGTTTAAATAGCCTATATTGTATGACCAACAAACTATGATAAAGTTACATTGGTACCGGCGTAATGTACCTACCAGGATATTTAGACTTGAATGATGATATCTGTGCATGTAAATGATTCGTCACATTGTTGGTAATTACATTTGACTTGATTGAAATCCCTGACGTGTGTGGAACAATGAATAATTGTTTTATTTCATGATTGATTGCGGAAGTTATTTTGTATTTATTTAATTTAAAATGTTTATTATTGTTTTATTTATAATATTGAAAAAAAAACCTACGAAGAGTGATAGGCAGAGATAGGTAGTTATTAGCCCAGTCTGGTTTCCTGTGGTAATATCTATGAGTTCCAGTTCAGACGAAATCTAGTTTTCGCCTAGTAATACAGTGATTTCTATACAATTACACGCGTCTATGACGATACGCTTCAATAGACGTTTTAAACCAAATAAATTGACGAAAACAATAAACATAGAATATTATGATAGCATTTTTTTAATTCTCAATTTATTTTTGGGCCTTTAAAAGACCCACAATATGGAAACACAAAAAAGAAAAAATAATAGTAAAAAAAAATCTAACTATAAAAAACCTAGATAGGTCCTGAATTAAAAATTAACTGTATAAATAGCATTAAAACATAAATCAAAGTAATCTAAAACATTCGACCCAGAATTTACAGATCAAAGTAAATAAACGATTTAGTTACTATATTTGTTAAGTCATCGAGTGCATTGGCAGATGCGCTTGACGGCACGCCAAATGGGAGTGCATCTTGAACCTTGACTTATCGAGTATCAATATAATCAAGGCTGTTTAAAACACACACACCTATTGATATTATCACACTTCCTTGTTTTATATTGTCACGCACAGGAATAGCCAGGGACAATAGGGCAGACTGATGATGGTTATTAGCACGGTCTACCGTCCTAGAGTAGTATCACCTTTTTCAAGTCTAACCTCCGTCAAGTTGTAGGGATCAGCTTGGAAGTAGCCGAGAGGAGTGAGCATTGATAAAACTGGATTGACCTCCGCGAAGGCGACTACTACCTCCAGACATTTCTCCGATAATAGATCGTAGTCTAGTTTTTTTTTATATGGCGTATAACAATTTTCCAGAGTCAAAGTACATATTTTTATGCATCAAGTTAATAATATTGTGCATCACGAGTCATTCATTCATCACACTAAACAGTCAGGTCAAGTCTCAGTCAAGTCAAAAATTGCTTCAGTAAAATGGTAGAATCTTTACTGAAACTTCCTATGGAGTTTTGGAGGGAAAATGGAAACACAGGTTCCCTTCTTTTGAATTGTTTGCCCACACTCACGCACGTTCACGAACACTTAATGGTTAATAATCAACCATTACTACACATTAACACTCGAAGAAACACAAGTTTAGGAAAACAATTCAAGACAGATGATAACCTGACGTCTCAAGACTCCCGTAGTCTAGCTTAATGGAGGGTGTGTCGTCATTTGTTTCTTTTACAAAGTAAGACATTTATTTAAGAGTATTCGACTGTTAAGTGGATGTGCCTTCATCACAATCACATGAATGCTGTTCTTCAAACTTGTCAAGATAGACACATTCACAACGTCCTCTATTGGCATCTAGACATGTCTGACACTCGAAAGTATCATATTAGCCCGACAAAAATAAATCTAATAGGTATTATTTATTGTACATTATAGCCGGAATCCTGTAAATCACAATTCCAGAAACAACTGAAAAGAATTAAGGCTATAGCGCATAGGGCGGCGAGTTATAGCGCTGATAATCATCACAGATTCTTCTTGGGACCCATGACTGTATTTCGAATGCATCTTAATAAGGTAATAATCAGAAATTTCAGTTAAAAAATCCTGTAATATGTGGTCTCAACCTTCTAGCTATTAACCAAGAGCTGCCGATAGAAAGATAAAATTTGCTAAACGGTCAAAGCATCTACACGAAGTTTCTGTTTTTTTTTTTTTTTTTTTTTTTTTTATTGTAGCTCGACATGTGACAACACTCCGCCTGATGTAAAGCTAGAGTGCGGTCCATGAATGGAAACAACTGCTACCACAGAGAAATCTCTGCGGGTTGCAGTCGCCTCCACTATGCCGGCTTGAGGAGACGAGCATGTACCATCTAGATTGACAGTGCATACTCCTCTCTTATATCTGGTTACTTTCAAACTATTCCCGAAACGCGACAAGGTCACTTCACGGGTGTTACACGGGTGTTTATGATTGTTCATCAAATTTTAATATTTCTAGAACTTCAATATTCAAAAAAATGTAATAAAAAATAGTCAATCAAGTTTTGTCGTCAAATGAAAAACATTTTAAATTAAAATTTTACATAAATCCAAAACATTTTGATTTCAGACTGAAGCATTTCTAAGGAGAACCAAAAAATATCTAAAAAACTGCGGTATTAAATGTGAGGTATGTACCTACTCGTGCAATTATTATTAATTGCAACACACAGTAGTCACCTCCGCTATGCCGGCCTGGGGAGACGAATGTGCACCATCCAGATAGACAGTGCACATTTCTCTCGTTATATCTGGCTACTTCCAAATTGTTCCCGAAACGCGACAAGGTCACTTCACGGGTGTTGCATTCGACAGTGGTTTTACTACCCCAGGACGGCAGACTGGGCTAATAACCATCATCAGTCTGCCTACCACTCGTATTAGTACAGATTTCATATTATATTCTTATTATTTCCAGACAGCACCCAACGTATTACGCTGGAGAAAATTAGCTGCAGCAGAAATAAACCGGGTCCGCTCTGACATAGCTCATGTTCGTCCCATGTACATGGACCTAATCGTACATTTCAAACATAGATTGAATCGAATTTGGAAATCGACTGAAACGAAATTGGAAGAAGCGAAGAACGACCTTAATAAATGTATAAATTAAGTTCAATTTTAAATTAATTAGAATGAATCTTGTGTCTTTAAACTAATATGCAATTATTGTCGTAGCTAGCGGACAATATTTTTGGAGAATTTGTAAAAAAAAATTACTGCTCACCGTGATATTGCGAGATGATTACCTCAGATTTAATTTTCATGTCCTATGACAGAATTTTACTCAATATATCGTCTAGTTATTTTTTTTACGAAATATCAGGAAAAAATTGTTACCAGAGCACTCCACCAGCTCCACGCCGATGTAAAAGAATTTCAAATGAAGCGATGTTATTGGTGGAGAGTTTACGCAGTGACGGCGTAAAGGTACTCAGACCCCTGAAATTTGTATGGCGCGTCTGAGTAACGCTTTAACCTTAATTAATAATTATTTGTTGTAGTTAGCAACACATTTTTCTTTGGTTCATAATTTAAAAGTTCGAATCCCATCTTCCAAGTAAATAACGGAAATAATTGTACGTGCAATAATATTTCTTAGGTACTATAATTGTACTTAGGTCAAGGTGAAATTTAATGATCTATTTTACGATGTTGTATGCATAGTGATGATTGAATATGCAACTTATTTATTCAACGTGACGTGACAAGGACATAAACAAACATACGTTAGTCACTTATATTTTATTACAACACTATTATATACCTATGGATAAAACAAGCACAGCTGGAGAAAGTACCAGCACTTTCAAGAGTAACACTCGTCCATTAATCTAATCGCAATTTCAGTAGCCGGCGTGTGCTCTGTCAATCTGGATGATGCACTCTTCGCATCTTCTTAAGGCGATTGCTAACATCGTTCAACGATATCGGTCAAAACCATCCGATGACCGGCATATCGTTGTCGTTATCGTTCACGTGTATTTGTATAATTAGGTATTAAAAATTATATTATATTTTATTTAAAATTGTAGCCAAAAATTAACCCAAAATTATAATTAGGTCATAAATCGTGTTAGAATATAAAATATTTTAAGTTTAATTTTAAATTTTTACCTAAAATCTCACCTCTATTATTTTAATTAGAGAAAAAAAAAAACAAATTATTCTGTGATTATTTATAATTAAGTTAAAAGATTGAGATTATATTTATTTAGTTATTTAAAATTGTATATATTTATAATGACAATTGGCCAAAAAAAATCTCTTATTTAGACGAATTTATGAAGTATGTTATTAAAATGTTTTCTTAGCATTGTTTTAAAAAAAAATAAAAAATATTTTATGCGACTTACTATAGCACTAAGTTTTTCAGCCATAGTAGTCAAATTATTCACACATAGTAAGCCGCATAAAATATTTTAATTTAGTTAAGTAAAATATTACTTAGAAAAATAAAAAGAAAATTTTGCAAAAAAAATTTTTAATATAAAACCTAATAAAGTATTATTTTAGTTTTGTAAAAATATTGTCATTACCTACATAACAAAGTCGCCCGCTGAAACTGAAACTGCTGTAGATATTTTAATTCAATTTTCACCAGTACAATGTGAGCCAACTAAGGAAAGGGCTAGTCAGAACGCCATTTTGTTCGCAATTGTCAGTGATATGTGAGGTGTACAAAAAAATAGACATAATACATTAAAAAAGCACATTAAATCATTGATATATACAGCTAGATGTGCAATAACGCTCCCGATGTGACGCGAGAAAAAAGATGGCCGCAGTCACCTTTAGGTTCCTAGCCAGTTAGTATTTGACTTGACAATAACATTTGAAGCGGCTTACGCTTTATTCATGTCAGATGTATGAAGTTTGCACCTCTAGTAGGTATCTCTTAGCATTAAATATAGTAAAAAAAAACCTCTCATGTGTAACTACTAAAATGTAATTATGACGAATTGAAGGCGTTAAATACATTTTTATTTTCAAAAGTACAAAAAAAGTACCGATTTTTATACCAAATATTTTTTGCTGGTAGTACTTGTAGTTATTTGTCAACTGTCAAGTGAAGTTAGCTGTAAGTACTTCTTCTTATTCTTGGTTGGCTCGCATAGTAGATTCTGTAAACTGGTGATCATATCTAGACTAAATGGGCATTTTTGTGTGCAATTTCTCGTAGTGCTTCACAGGTCGACTACTAAAAAAAATAATTATTAAATTAAATTATAGATAGAAAAACTGTTGTATATTTATATTTTTATTGTAATATTTTAATAAAATTATTTAAATAACAATTTCTTGTTGCATTTATTACAAAAAAAAAAAACAAAAGAACAGGACCTTTTCAATTAGGTTGAAATAAGGAGAAGAGTCCTCCCAACCCAAACGATATACGTTCGTCTCCCCATCCGGCATAGCGGAGGCTACCCGTTGGCTGCGGACATATCTCTGTAGTATAATACAGCAGTTGACATCACTAAGGTCAGTCTAGCTTAACATTAAATAAGAGCCGGGTTACTATAAAAAACTGAAAATAATTTTATATACACGCGTACAAATTAATGACTAGTTGCACCCGTGGACGTAGTGTAAGTGTATTTATTTATGCAATTATATAATTTATCTAATAATCCTTGCTTAGACTTGACCCAAAACTAATTAAGAACAGAAATACTAATACAGTACAGTTTGCAAAAATACAACTTAAAATAGTATATAATTTTCTTTACTTCTTTACTTTACTTACTTTACTAAAGAGCGGCCGTGGTCTAGCGGTAAGACGCGTGAACTCACGAACGATGAGACCCGTGTTCGAACCTCGCTAATTCTGACCCGTACCAATGTAGCTATGTTATATGTACTTTGGTCGCTCAGTGCCCATTAGGCAGGCACTATTAAAGAGTGGTAGGCAGACTGATGATGGTTATTTGTCCAGTCTGTCGTCCTGGGGCAGTACCACCACTTTCGAATGTAACACCCGTGAAGCGACCTTGTCGCGTTTCAGGAATAGTTTGAAAGTAGCCAGGTATAAGAGAGGAGTGTGCACTGCCAATCTAGATGGTACATGCTCGTTTCCTCAAGCCGGCATAGTGGAGGCGACTGCAGCCCGTAGAAATTTCTCTGTGGTAGCAGTTGTTTCCACTCATGAACCGCACTCTAGCTTTACATCAGGCGGAGTGTTGTCACATGTCGAGCTACAATAAAAAAAAACATAGCTATATCTAAAAAGTACAGTTAACATGAAAAAACTGAACGAACATTGTTTAAGTAATTAAGCATCTAATGAAATTGAACTTTACCTTAATAGAAATCTAATTAGAATGACTTTTTTTATTCTGTAGTCATTGAGACGTAGTTTAATATTCTTTTTTGATCGTTTCGATATTTTTTTCACTATAAAAATATGCGATTAAATGGGTAAATAAATAAACAAAAATATTTTTGCAAACCATACCTTTATAATAATCAAAATACGGAAACAATGATAATTCTAATCTGTTTAGTTAGTTCCTTAGTTTTACACATAACTGTTTATTAAAGACATGTCATTGTGGTTTATTTTACTTATATTAAGTGTTACGTCTGAATTTAATTACTGTAAGGTAGGTACGCTGATGGTGGTTATTAGCCCACCATTATTAGTGGTTAATACCACTCGAATGTAACACCCGTGAAGTGACCTTGTCGCGTTTCGGAAGCAGTTTCATAGTAGCCAGATATAGCGAGAGGAGCGTGCACTGTCAATCTAGATGGTGCATACTCGTCTGCTCAGGCCGGCATAGCGAAGGCGACTGCTGCCCATAGAGATTTTTCTGTACTAGCAGTTGTGAATGAACGATGAACCGCTCTCTAGCTTTACGTCAGGCGAGGTGTTGTCACATGTCGAGCTAGAATTTCGGTATTAGTTGAAAAGCGAAGAGCGCGATAATGGATAGTGCTTTATTTATTTATTTCTTAATGCCTATAACTAAACTAGGGCTTGTATCACAGACACTGGCCGACTAGAATACCTAGAACATTGTTACAATTACAACAAGATCGTGGGTTCACGTCTTTTCCCGCTAGACCACGGTCGCTCTAAATTCATTAATCATACTCAAGCCGGCACAGCGGAGGTGACTCTCGTAATTTAGAAGAATTTCCTTTATTTTCAGGCAAAAATAAATTATAATAAAATAATAAGCAAAGAATATTCTGATATTATTCTAAAAATTGAAAATGTAGACAAAGAATCGAAATTATTAATAAAAAATGCTAGTACGGGTTTTCAAATGGATATTGTTAAAATATTAACTGAATTTGAAGTACAAACTATTATACATAAAAATCTTACTATTGGTGCCACTGATAACGAAAAGGTAAGTTTTTACATAAACTGGGGAGTTAGTGGAGATAAAAGGAGATAAAGAGAAAAACCGGGGCACTGAAAACCAAAGTAATATAGTTATCCCCATACGGTCGCACCACGCCTAAATAAAGCTACATAGTGGAGGCGACTGCTATAGTCCGCCTGGTTATAAGAGTGCGGTCCATTACGAGAAACAACTGCTACTACTGATAAATTTCTACGGGCAGCAGTCGCCTCCGCTATGCCGGCTCACGACGGATGTGCAGCATCCAGATTGACGGTGCACACTCCTCTCGCTATGCCTGGCTACTTCCAAACTCCCCCCGAAACGCGATAAGGTCACTTCACTGGTTTTATTGTAGAAAGTGATTGTACTAACCCAGGACGGTAGACTGGGCTGAAATTTTGTGTGTTTTCAGTGGAGCACTTGTAAATTGGAACAAAATGATAAAATAATAGTAATGAATACAGATTACTCTAGAAATGCAAGATTATGTGTTAACAGTATACAGAAAGACGTTAATAATAAAAGAAAATCTGTTAAATCTGTTATGAGGGAGGTATGTGATGTATTAAAATCGCGTCGTCTGTAGTGCAATGGTTGTGGAGAGGTCCCGGGTTCTGTTACCAGTCGAAATAATTTTTTTAATGTATCTCGGCATATGACAACACTTCGCCTTATGTTAAGCTAGAGTGCCGGAAACAACTGTTACTTATTGCAGAGAAATTTTCGCAAACAACAGTCACCTCATGCCAGCTTGAGGAGAGGGACGTGTACCATTCATTGATAAGGCACACCCCTCTCGTTATACCTAGCTCTTTTAAAGCTAGTCCGGAAACGTAAAAAAAAACTTTTTTTCAGATAAAAGATTGGCGTAAAAACTTCAACTATCTAATAAATGAATGTAAAAATAATTATCCAATGAATATTAATCACGCTTTTATGTGCTTCAAAGACTATGTAAGTATTTTTTTTTTAATTTTGGCACGACATGTGACCTCGACTGGTCTCATGGTAAACGCAGTGGAGGTTCATGAGCATTGACGACTAGAGAACCGCTCGCACGGTGGCTCCAGTCGCCATCACTATGCCGGCCTGAGAAGGTGCTTTTTCACGCTCCGCTTGAAGGATCCAAGGTGAAAGGATTGGGAGAATACATGGGAGGGCAAAGCATTCCACTTGTCAATTGTGCGACACAAAAAGGACGCGCCGAACCGTTTTGTTCGGCGACCAATTCGGTCGACATAGTGTGAATGCTTCCCCCTCCCAGTGCGGGTGTTACGGTTGTGGAAGGATGAGACAGGTATTAGATTGACGTATTCACAAATAGAAAGCAAACTTAAAAAGTCAATATGGAGTACTTTAGTTCCTCTTAAAAATTATACATAACATAATTCCCTGATTCTTAAACTGGGTAGTCCTCCGGTAGTAGCTCGGCATATGACAACACTCCACCTCCTGTTATTCTGGAGAGAGTGCGGTCCATGAACGGAAACAACTGGTACTACAGAGAAATTTCTGCAAATTTCTGCGGTCGCTTTAGATAAATAAACAAAGTTAATTTTTAATTTCACAGATGCAAATAGATAATTTCGAAAATATAATCCATAGGTTGTTTATATTAATGGAAACATCAGAACAGGAATTTACCAATCAAATACAATCCGCATTGTTCGATCTTAGAATTTGTTTAGAGGAGAATTTCTCAAAATTCATGGATAACTTAAGAGCCTTACTGTCTACCCTTAATAAATGTTATAAGGAAAAGATAGTACTTGAAGATACAACAGTAGGTATGGAAGCTGAAAGACACAATAGTGATATTACTAAAATTTTATGTAACAGGTGTGGAAATAAACATTAGAACATTAATGCGTTTATTTATTGTACTGTACTGTACAACATTCCTAGATTTGAAAAGAAATTATTTACAAATAAATAATTTAAACTATTTTAATGAGTTGCAGACGTACTAACGTACGACAGAAGTATATCACCCGTGAGGTGACCTGATCGCGTCTCGGGATCATTTTGAAAGTAGTAGTGTGCTCTGTCAATGGAAGATGCACATTCGTCTCCTGAAGTATGCATAACGGTGACGGCTGATGCCTGGAGATATTTTTCTCTGGGACCTCACTCACCAGGCGGAGTTACTCGAACTATTTAAAAATAAATCTTCAATGCATCTCCGAATATCGATTGGGATTGTAATATTTTAAAAAAACTGAAGTAATAAAAAAACACTCGGTAATAAATACTTTATTTTTTCAACTGCACTAAAAGACTTTGTCTACAAAGCCTAGATACAGCGCCGTCATCTTTCCGTCGCAATTTGGCTGCTAGTCTAGCTAAACTAAACCTGCTTCTTGGTGACCTAGTGTTTCTGCGGTCTCCTGAAAATATTTGACATTTAGGCCCACTGTCCGTAGACACCACTTTCAAAGTGTAATACCCGTAAAGTGACCTGGTTGTGTTTCGGGTACAACGAGAGTAATCTGTCCTGTCAAAACGCGGTGGATGGTGCATATTCTTTTCCTTAGGCCAGGATAGCGAAAGCGACTGCTGCCTACAGAATTTTTTAAGGTAGCAGTTGTTTCCGTTTATGTGTCGTGCTACTATAAGAAATGTACCTTCTGTGACTCGTTCCCAAGCCTCCCTCTCTACATTAACCATTCCAGTGGAAGCACTCCTACCAAGTACACTATCATCACCTGCTCTCACACTCTTGGATCCTTCAGCGACGTCACTTCCACAACTTAGGCGGTTTGACCTGAAAACCACATACGAGTCGCCTTTACTGCAACTATCTTCGTACGACACTGTGTCAATTCAGTATATACAATAATATTTATATACTAATAAACACGAGGCCTCAATTGAGTCGGCTTTGAAAATAAATAACTTTTACTTACCTATCACCAGGTCTTAAATCGCTAGCAGAACCTGTACCATTTCGTCTGATGCGAGAAGGTCCAGGCGAAGACAAAAACCTCTCTCTAGCTTCTCTTATTCTCCTGGCTCTTTCTGAACATCTTGCAACGGCCACTGAATCATTCCCCATAACAGGTTCCTCGACTGTCGACTGTGACCTTTCAAAATATCCTTGAGGACTCTCTGACACCATTCGTGTAAGATTAGGTAGTATAGTGTCAGATATTTGTCTTAAAATAGAATTTGGAGTTATAGGTCTTATGTTTATGCCATCTTTAGTATTAATTGCTAAGTTTGGTACAATAGTATCTGTGCTTGCTGTGTTTACTATCGTTTCTTCACTGTGTGGATTACCTTCAGTGAATTCTGCATTCATTTCATGAGATTCTTCACCGTTAAACGGATGTAGAGCACCAGCGCTGAAGGACTTTAATACCCCATCACTAGTAACTTCTGAAATATCTTCCGAACGCTTTTCAGACAATATGTTTTCTCTTTTTAAAGTTAATTGGCCTGCGCTTACTGATTTCTGCACTTCTCTTTCTAGGAACGGGTTGTTTCTGTACATAAGATTCCTTATTTATGTCTATGTAAAAGGATAAGATTAAATACAAAAGTGTATAATAATTTACCTTATGTTTAGCCCGGCAGGCATGTCGAGAGGTCGTCTCCTCTCAAGAGCAGGAGATCTCCAAGCTGGAGATGACGTGCCACTACTAGCACCTGATGTGTGTCCTGGAAAAGAATAGAAGAAGAATATTATAATTGCAAGTAAATAAATAATCTAAACAGTATATGTTCTACCTTCTTCTTCCTTAATCTTCATATTATATCGTTGTATCATTATACGAATAGATGGAGCAGTTTCCTTAGGTTGAGGTCTTCTTTGCGCCGATGGAGACGTCGGTAATGGAGGTCTCGTCTTTGGCCTTTGATCATCACCCTCAAATAAATCTCCAGAACCAGTAGCTTTTGTATCATCTCTACATTTATCTTTCTTATCCTGTCTATTCTTGGTCCCTTCTTTATTTTTAACTGCTTGATCTGGAGCTGGCCTTACACCATCTAAATCATCCACATCTACTGGTATGACAGCTCTGGGTATAGATTCACCGCTACGTACGACAGGAGAAAATATTTTGCGTTTGGTCTTAACTATTACTTCTGGGGAGCCTTCTTTAGTTTCTGGTGCTTTTAACTTTAATACGAATACCTGTAACATGGTGACAATTAATTTAACTTAAATATTGTTAAATTTTATTCACAAAACTTACTTCGCCTTCAGAATCCGAGATAACTGAAGCAGGTGGTGTACGTGGTTTTTCAGAAACTCTTCTAGGCCTCTTCCTCCGTTTCGGTATTTCAACTGTAATTGTATCAACGTCTGCTTCAGTGTCGCTTTCAGACGGCTTTGATTGTTCCCGCTCTAATCTTGCTCTGGATTTACATTTCTTTTTACCATTACCCTTTTCTAAATCTTTATTACTAAATTCCTCATTTGAATCTTTACTTTTACCTTCAAATGATGATTGTTTTTTAAACGTATCTAGTTTAGTTTTATAGCCACTTGTACTCGGTATATTTGGGTAATCTCCAGATATATTGTTATTATTTTGATGATTAACTTCGTTATTGTAGTTGCTGCTGCCCTTCTCAATTTCTTCAATTGTTTTTCTTATAAATTTAGCATCTTCTTCGATACTTTTTTGTCGAGCGAGCTTTCTTCTGTTCTTATCCACATTTCTTGTCTAAAATAATATAATATTTAATATATATTTTCAATTTATATAGTTTAGTATATCCGACTACGTGTAACCTATATTTACCTGATCACGAGAAGACTTAGATTTTCCCGTATCCTTTTTACCTGACCCACCCTTCGCGCCGTTTCCTGCAAATTTTACGATTATTTAAAATCTCTTGTGTCAAATTTTACATTTCTATATACCTAAAGTAAATAAGTAAGCAAGTCATCCGTACCATTATCATTAGGCTGGACAATAGCAGTCCCAGTTAGAGCTGAACTTGTTTCACATAAAAGTCTGGCTTCAGCATGACCATAGGTGTATACAGGTTTCTGCGGTGTATGTCTCGGGGTGACTGCAACTAATGGTGCAGCTGTACATACTTCTTCAGCTTCTACTTCTACTAATACTGCACCGCGGGAATCTCCATCGCATGCGTCTTCACCTTCCATCTGGTCCTTTATAATTTGCTAGTTAGTAGGCGTATTTCAGACGAATATTTTATGTGGTTTACATTGCTCAAATTCATTTTATAACAAAATAAAAACACCCATGAAATATACTCACAGATTGAGGATGATCATAACGTAGATCAAAATCATCTGCATCATTAACACTTAAACTGGATGCATGTAACCGTGACCCGCTGACAGATGGTGCAACACTACTTGCTGACATTGTACGTGTTAGTGGAGGTTGCCGAGGTGGACTGCGAGCGCGGGCTGCACGAAGTAACGCTGAAGTGGACGCTTCAGGTGCTATACCACGAGATTTCTCCCATTCATGAAGTTTACGGGTAAACGATCTTGATATTCCTGGAAATATTTTTGGGTGACCTATTTATCCAAAAGATCAAATTTTCAACTTATTTTTTTAATATTAGTTTACTATGCGACTCACACAAGAGTGCGATGAAAGGACGGAAACAACTGCTACAACAAAAAAAAATCTTACAGGTACAGTAGCCTCCGCAATGCTGGCTTGACGAAAGGAGTGTGGGCCAGCCAGGACGACAGAGCAGACGCTCCAGGTTACTCCAGATCATTTATATGTGAACATTCTACTTAATGTATCCCCACACATAATCCCACAATTGAAAAAAAAACCAGATAACCCAGTTTAGATGATATTTTTTGATAAGTTTGTACCCTAAAGCCTTATACAAATAAGTCTCAAAATACCTTGAAACTTAAACAGTCCAGTAGATGTTTGCACAAGTACTTCATCAGGCTTCGCTTCTTCACCCCAAGTTGGTACTGAATTGGTTTCTTTCATGCGTTTCCATTCATCTGAAAATATTTGCACCAAGTACTTTTACTTATTTGCATCAAGGTTTACAATTACAGTACTTCACAAAAGTAAAATTACAGTCTTACCCCAACGTTTTAAGAAATCTTCACTAAGATCTTGTCTAGCAGGAATAGGTGGTTGTTTTTGTGAACTACCCTTCATTCTTTGCCATTCAGCTAATTTTTTTCTAAAGTCAGCCGATAACTGTTCTTCTGTTGCTACTGGACGTGATGCTAAAAGTGATCCATTCATACAAACAAACTCATAAGGCTCCTTAATTATTATCTTTTTATTGTAGCTCGGCATATAACGGCACTCCGCCTGATGTAAAGCTAGAATGCGGTCCATGAACAGAAACAACTGCTACTACAGAAAAATCTCTACGGGCAACAGTCGTCTCCGCTATGCCGCCCTGAGGAGACGGGTATGCACCATCTAGATTGTCAGTGCACACTTCGCCTATAATTGCAATCTTCTGAAAACTTACCGCCATAAAGCTTGCCTCTTCTATCAGAAAACTCTCTTCCAAGTCTTGATTGGAGTGCTGCATAATCTCTTGCTATCTCATCTCTTACTGCACTGGCCTCACATCCACTACTTACTCCTTCAGTTTCTGAAATAAGTACTTACTGCACAGGCAACACCCTATACTTTACCAAAATAATTTAATAACGATTTAAGAAAAAAAATATAATCAAGAATGTCAAAACATGAAAAATATCGATTTCTTTTTTACTGATAAATTAATAAATTTTAAAGGTCCATAGGATGTCTAACCAAATACAGATTTAATGAATAAATTACAAAATTATTTGCAAATGTACAACGATGCTTTGATTGCAACTTTTGCCATTTTTCTAATCATTATTGCATCAGTAAGTATCAAAAGAATTCGTAGAACAGACCGCCAAATTATAATTCTTATTTCTAATACTTTAAAGTCGATAATTGCACCAAATATTATTATATTCTGTTGGGGAGAAGAAGCACAGTCTGCTGGTTAAATAATATTCACATCTACTTCCATATTCGTTTATTATTTACACCACAATAAAATAAAACACTCTCCTATAACAATTCAATCGACGCCATAACTATTACACACACACGGAAAACAACAACCATCTTAACTACCAAAGACTAACTATGCCATAGATAAAACATGATGTTGCTATTCAATACTCCTCCTCAACATCATCAGTTTTATCAACTATACCTAAACTACAAACATGCCTATTAAAAGAACTCTTCGCTAAAGGCTTTGTAAAAACATCTGCTAACTGTTCATGAGTATTTATATACTTTACATTTATTACACCTTCCTCTACTTTCTCCTTGACAAATCTATATTTAATATCAATATGCTTCAAACGTTTCTGATCAGGATTTTTACAGATTTTATAGTACTCTGGTTGTCTTCAAAAATAACAATACTACTGGTTTGTATCTCTAATTCCAATAACAATTTCTTAACCCAACATGCTTCAACACTTGCTTCACAAAGAGCTACTAATTCAGCTTCTGTGGTACTCAAAGCCACACTTGTCTACTTCTTAGACTTCCATATAACGGTATTATTAAACAATTTAAACACATATCCTGTAGTTGACTTTCTGTCATTCTCTCTCGCCCAATCAGAATCTACATAACCAATTAATGGTATATCACACTCATCTTTCACATATCTTAATTTATAATCAACTGTACCTTTTACATATCTCAATACCTTCTTAATACTCTTCCATAAACTTTCATTTGGCTTCGACTGATACCTACATAAATAATATACTGCTGTTGCTAAATCTGGTCTAGTACCTACTGTTACATACATTAAAGAACCTAATAACGACCTACACATTCTCTCATATGACATATCCACATCAAACTCCTCATTCATTATAAAATTTACATCCATTGGTATATCTACACTTCTACAATCATTCATACCATATTTTCTTAAAACATTTTCCAAATATTTACTCTGATCCATCATCAAACTATTATCCTTCTTCTCAATTGAAATACCTAAGTAAGTTAACTTATCAGATCCCATATCTTTCATTCTAAATTGTGAACTCAAAAACTCTTTAACTGAATCAATCTCTCGTGTATCACTTCCCATTATCAACAGATCATCGACATACAATAAAATATACAAATCTTCTTTCATATACAAACAAAAATCATTCTCTGATCGTTTAAAACCAAACTTTCTTATTGTTTCATTAAAACATTCATACCAATATTTAGGTGATTTCCTGAGACCATACAAAGACCTATTTAATTTTAACACATAATTCTCTTTAACTGTTATGCCTACTGGCGGTTTCAAAAATACTACTTCATCTATCTTTCCATATAAAAATGCTCCCTTTACATCCATTTGATGTATATGATAATCTCTGTAAGTTGCAATTGAAAGTAATATTCTTAACGTTTGTAATCTCAATACTGGCGAATATATCTCGTCAAAATTATTCTCTTGTTGAAAACCCCTAACTACTAATCTTGCCTTCTTAATAATTTCATCACCTACATACTTCTTAGTAAACACCCATTTTGTATCAATCAATAATTTCTCCTCTTTAGGTTTAGGAACAACACTCCATGTCTTACTCTCATTTAATACTTTAATTTCTTCTTCTACAGCTTTCATCCAACCATCTCTATCCTCTCTTAACTCAATATCTTCATAACGCGTCGGTGTATCATCATTCATCTGTCCAGTATACAATGCAAACAACACTTCTTCAGAATCATTAAAATCAGTCACATAATCTTTCATCCATCTCGGTTTCCTTATTGTACGGTTTGTTTTATCTTTCATCTCACTATCACTACTCTCCTGTCTAATCAATGCTTCATTTTCCTCATTAACACATTCAATATCACCTTCTGATTCCTCATTGTTACTTTCCTCTATCTTATCTTTATCTCCCATTTCTATCACTACTAACTCCTCCTGTTTCTCACATCCTTCATCAAATATTACATTTCTTCCAACTATTACTTTATTTTCAGTTTCATCCCATAACTTATAACCTGCTCTACAATAACCTATCATTCTCAACTTTTGTCCCTTAGCATCCCATTTACTTCTCATGACTTTCGGTATATGATTATATGCGACACATCCAAAAACTCTTAAATTACACACATTAGGTTTCCGTCCTTCCCATCCTTCATACGGTGTATACTTCCTTCCACTCGTAGGGCTTCTGTTTATGACATATGTAGCAAAATATAATGCTTCTCCCCATAATTCCTTCGGTAATTTTGATTCTAATAAAATAGTACGTGCCCTGTCAACTAACGCTCTATTCATTCTCTCAGCTACTCCATTCATCTCTGGATTGTATGCTACTGTATATTGCATTAAGATACCATTATTGGAACAAAAATTCTTAAATTCCTGTGACACATATTCTTTACCATTATCAGTTCTTAATTTTAACAAATTTCTATCAAAATGTTTAGTAACGTAATTATAATAATCTCTAAATTTATCGAACACCTCTGACTTGTTTTTTAACAAATATATTATGGTAAAATGAGTATAGTCATCAATAAAAGTAACAAAATATCTATATCCGTCAAATGTAGGTGGGTCCATAGGTCCACATACATCACTGTGCACTAATTCAAGAGGTTTACATGCCCTATATCCAGTTTTATTAAAAGGTAATCTGATACTCTTCCCTATCATACATGATTCACATAACATTTTTGATAATTTAACATTTTTCAAATCGCTCATTCCTTCGACTAAATTTTGTTTCGATAATAAATTCAAATCATTAATATTCAAGTGACCATATCTCCTGTGCCATAAATTTATAACATTTAAATCATTTTTGTTAGTGTAATTACAATAATTCTTAATAACTTTGGTGGTTAATGTATACAACGAACCTTCACTATAACCTAACATTATTAAATTACCATACCCATTGTAAACATATACTTTGTTGTTTGAAAACACTACTTTATGCCCACTATTTATAATTCTAGATACTGATAACAAATTCTTTCTTAATTCAGGCACATATAAAACATTTTTAATACTACAATACTGTAAACTACCATATATCCAACTCTTAACCTCAATGTCACCCATTCCTACAGCTTTCAATACGACATCATTTTTAGCTGCTGCAATAATTTTAGGAGTCTGTAAGTTTATATAGTTAGAAAAATAACTTTTATCATTCACTAAATGATCTGAACAACCGGAGTCTATACACCATAACACTTCACTCCTACTCGGACCTACCTCACTTCGCTCACTTATAAACACATCACTTATCTCCTCCTTCGTCCCGGCAACCAAAGAACACCCGGCTCCTCCTGCACCTCGCCACGATCCACCGTTCCTTCCTCGTACATGTGATGAACCTCTATGCTGCCACGGTCCACGTCCACCATTCTGCCACTGTCCACGTCCTGTGTTCTGCCACTGACCATGTCCTGGGTTTCGCCACTGTCCACGTACTGGGTTGCTCCACTGTCCACGTCCTGGGGTCTGCCACCGATTAAAACCACCTGCCACATTTGCTCGATTCGGACATCTTTCAGCCTTATGACCACTTCGGCCACATGAAAAACATAAAAATGCACTCTCAATTTTGTTAGAACTATTTGATCCTTTTTTCTTTTCTTCCTCTCCTAGTAACCTATCCTTTACCAAGTGTAATGATATCTCACCCATTGCTTCCAACGCTGTTACTATGCCCTCATATGACTTTGGCATCGATAATAATATATAATTTATTTTTTCTTCTTCTGATAACTCACTTCCAGCATCACTCAATGTGGAAAATATCTCTTCTAATTTAACAAAATGCTGTTTCAAATCTGTACTTTCAATATAACGAATCTCTGTTAATTTTCTTCTCATAAATAATTTACTCCTAGTTCCTTTCTGCTTGAAATTTTTAACTAAATTTTGAAACATCAAATATGCTGTGTCTTTTTTAATATATTCTATATGACTATCTGCTACACCTGATATTAAAATGGCTTGCGCCTTCGCCTCAATTTTCTCATCTTTTAAATCACTATTAATTATCGCATCCAATACCCCACTCTCTCTCAATATCGATTTAATTCTAAACTCCCATGCACCAAAATTCTCTCCAGCAAACTGCACTATATTCAATTCTTTTCTCTGCATTTTTAACAATAATTCTCAATATACTCATAACCTTTGTTAAACTGCGTCACCCGCCGCCGCTATTACGCCACACTTTTTCACACAATATTATCGCGGTCTTGACTGGACTCTGTTCTGTGCTCTGGGCCCATAACCCTGTTGGGGAGAAGAAGCACAGTCTGCTGGTTAAATAATATTCACATCTACTTCCATATTCGTTTATTATTTACACCACAATAAAATAAAACACTCTCCTATAACAATTCAATCGACGCCATAACTATTACACACACACGGAAAACAACAACCATCTTAACTACCAAAGACTAACTATGCCATAGATAAAACATGATGTTGCTATTCAATATATTCCGTGCCACTTTCCAACCTTACATTGGGCTTGATCAGCGTTCAGACTAATCTTTCTCATCTTAAACTTTTTAAATTTTGATTACAAATTGGTTAATAAATAAACGTTTTCAGATTTGGTATAACGAATTTTATTCGCCTTCAACTATAAATAATTTATCATCATCGTATTCAGTACATGGACCTCACGCTGTTCATACTTGCAATTGTAGAACATGTTTATGCCCTAATATTAGGTAAATTAGCTTTTTCACCCTAAACCTTTTTTAGTTAATTTAATTGCTTCAAGTAGCATGTCTGTTTATTTCATGTTAGTCCAAACCCGATACTACACAATTGGCTACACTAAGCTACAAATCAGAAAGCTACAAATTAAAAAATAAATAATACAAATTAGGGTCAATTCACACGTAACGCTTTCCGTCTACATTAAGGCCACAAAAAATGTCGTAATAGCGCTCAGATAGATGACAAATTGTGGTCGGGTACAACAATAATCGTCGAGCGTTGTCGATGTCGCCCACAAAACAACACCATTACAAGCAAACCTCATCTGGCGTGTCTGTAAAAGTATTAACTTCAGGGGGAACGCGATTTCGATACCGATAAATTTTTAATCGTTCCATAGTCTCATCATATCTATATGATCGTTAGGTCTATAGCGCCATACGTATGTCGTTTTACTGAATTAATAAACCAAATTGATGATGAAATTGGAAAATTTATACATGATTTTGGTGCATTCATTAATATTATCACTGGTAATAGAATCTCATATGAGCGGGATCTTCAGGTATGTATACTGATTTAAAAGCAAACACTCTTTCCTAATTACGATAAACTATTTCATTTATTAGTACTTATTAGTACTAAACCTAAACATCTGGAGTGGTAGGCAGACTTCTGACATCCTGGGGACTAATTACCACTTTTGAGTGTGATAACCATGAAGCGATTATGTCTCATTTTTGAATCAGTTTGGAAGTAGCTTGCGGAGACGTGCACAATCGTCTCTGCAAGCCGGCATAGCGACTGCTGCCTGTAAAAAAATCTGTAGTATACTACTAAGTTGTATAATAGAGTGGTTAACAAATTGATATTGACCGATCTGCCATTTTGGGGTAGAAATTAGAGCCACCATTTTCAGATGACCAAGTTGAAATTGGGGATTAACTTTAAAGTAACCGAGTATGACGAGAAAAATCTACCTTATAACTTAGTACTGTCCAAGTCTCATCCCATGAAGCCGGCAAAAAGTATACGCCAACTATCCCTGTAGATATTTTCTACGTGTGAGTGGTAGTGTATTTAAATGGACACCATTTTAGCTTAAGTACATGGCGGACTTGGTGTGAAGATCAATTTAAACATTTCAGTTTGCGGAATCATCAAACTCCTCATTTTATTTAAAAGAAAAGAGCAAAACACATTTGCGCGGTTCCTCGAAGTTGTCGCTACTTAAAGAAAAAGCTTCAGAAATCCCTTTACGTATTAACGGATCGCTAAAGGACATAACTTCCAAATCTCTATGCAATAGTTGTGTTAAACAAAATATCGAATGCATTGAGTCATGTCCTGGCGAAAATGATAGTGTTAAAACGTATGCGCAGTTAAAGCATGAAGTGGATACTGAATTAAAAAGAAGAGCTAGTAAAAGTAAAAGTAACAGTGAATTAGACGATGTTTAAAATTAAAATATAAAGTTTTTTGGTTTCTTTATCTCTTATTCAAACATTTTTACTTTCAACTTTTTTGATTTATATTTATAGCAAAACATGTCAGCCTAATTGTATGATAGCTAAATACTAAATTATTCTATTCTACATATCTATATCCTAGTTACTCAAATCTTCATTTTTTTATTGTAGCTTGGCATCTTACAACATTATTCTATCATAGCTTGGACCGCACTCTAGCTCAGGCGGAGTGTGGTTACATGCCGAGCTACAATAAAAAAAATTTGGCCAAAAGTCAGAATTGTCAGTCAGATATCATTAAAATTTTAATTATGTAAATAATTAAATACAATAATAAAAAATAAATGGAATTAAATTCGACATAATACCCAATTAAATGTAAATTAAAGTGTAATTTTCTACAAACAATATGCCACGAAAACTTGTTAAATTGAAGATATTTTACACAGAAAAATGGTTACGACAAGATTGATTACAATTTTATTATTTTTAACATTATGTGCCGTTTTAGTAAGTATATATATTAATCAATTTAAAAAATATATTATATTAATACCCTTTGATGTAAGTTTTCTAATGTTTTTGGCGGCTACCTATTAGAGGACAGTCCTTAAAACTTTTGAGATACTCGAATTTCTAAAATAGTAAACTTTTTGGCGGTAGTACTACCACTTTCGAATGTAACACCCGTGAAGTAACCTTGTCACGTTTCGGAAACAGCCAGGTATAGCGAGAGGTGTCCATCCACCCAGATGCACTTTCATCCGCGAAGGTGTCTACTCCCAGTAGACATTTGTCTGTGGTATACGAATGTAGCAGTTCTCTACCGTAGTCTAACTTTGCATCAGGTGGAGTGTTATTATATGCCGAGCTGTTATAAAAAAATCTCTTTCCAGTATCAACCAATAAAGGAACCCGAATTATGTTTGGGCGAATTAGCAGAAAAATTTCCGACTTGCTTCATGTGTTGGATATACAAAGCTTTGCTAGTGTAAGTTTTCTCTTTACACTTTGAACGAAACACTTAGTTAACTGCGTACAAAGCGTAGCGTACTCGTCATTTTTTATATTGTTCAGTAGAAAGAAGGGTCTTTCTAATCTTAAAATATGTATACTTGAACTAGTTCACGTTGCAAGCACTAAAATAATCAGTTGAGCAATTAAGAATGGTAGGCAGACTTATGATGGTTATTAGCCCAGTCTGCCGTGTTGGGTTACCGTAAAGTGACCTAGTACACACTCGTCTCCTCAAACCGGCATAGTGGAAGTGACTGCTGCCTGTAGAGATCTATCTGTAGTGGCAGTTATTTCTCACTCTCGAATTTAGCTGTCTAAGCGGTGCAGGATTTTGAAGCGGTGAATTTTTGCAGCTTATTTTGAAGGATATTTGTTTTCAGAGCCGCATGCGCATTTGTAGAAACAATGGAGGAATTTACAGTTGTAATGTGGGATCGGCTGTATATGATGAAGTGTTCGGTAAATATTTACTTCTTTTAGTCAAATCACAACATGACAGCGTTTATGGCGTAGTGATTCCGATTGCAATTGATTGTTTTTGTTTTTTTTTTACAGTTTAAAAGCATGATTGAGGCATTAAATGAAAGAACAATGTCTTTGAATAGTTGTGCTAATTCTGAGGTAATATAAAATTACAAGGTGCAAAATTTATAAAGCACTTTGCTAAATCCTTATGATCTTAACTATACGTTCCGTTTATTATTCTAGTATGATACTCGATGTAAAGCCTTAGTAGAGCCTAAGAGACCAAAGTATATTTTTAATAGTAACTCAGCATGCGATAGTACCGAGCGGCCATGGTCTAACGGTAAAACGCGTTTACTCACGATCGATGAGACCCGTGTTCGAACCTCGCTAATTCTGACCGGTACCAATGTAACTTTGGTCGATCAGTACCTATAGGCACTATTAAAGAGTGGTAGGCAGACTGATGATGGTTATTTGTCCAGTTTGCCGCCCTGAGGTACCACCACTTTCGAATGTAACACCCGTGAAGTGAACTTGTCGCGTTTCGGGAGCAGCAGGAGCAGGGGAAAGTAGTCAGGTATAACGAGAGGAGTATGCACTGTCAATCTAGATGGTACATGCCCGTCTCCCCAAGCCGGCATAGAGAAGGCGACTTCTATCCGTAGAGATTTCTCTGTAGAAGCAGTTGTTGCCATTCATGGACCGCACTCTAGCTTTACATCAGGCGGAGTGTTGTCACATGCCGAGCTACAATAAAATATATATCACGTTTGATGTTGAGCTAGAGTGCAGTTCAAGAGACAACTTCTACTACAGATGTCTGTGTATGTACAATATGTACATGCAGCAGTCACCTCCGCTATGCAAGCCGGCGCACGATATTTAGTGTTTTATTTTTATTATTTCCAGTGTTCATACTATAAACCTCCTCCTACACCATCACCATCAGCACCAAAGGCTACATAACGTTTGAAAAGTCAGTTATCCAGTTTTTAGTTTCATGGAATCAGTAACACTGCCATCCTGCCAATATTGTAAAGTCGTCTATGCCACCGAATAATTTTTAATCAAGCCAAATTGATATTTTGCTGAAGCTTCGTTTTTTTCAGTGGAAAACGTAATTATGAGCAAGAGATTTTAATATATGCTTTAGCATGGCCACTGGTGCCTACCCTATTTACTAACAAAGTCGTGATTCATAAAATAATATTCCAGTGAAACTATTAAAATGGATTTTCGTCGTAAAATAGTTTGTTTTTATGATTGTTATATATATTTTTCTCCGAAGTCTATTTGCAGATTTCGTAAGTGAGAGGTGTATTTTAATCCGAGATATATTTTAATGTATTCGCGACGTTTTCACTGGCAGGTGAAAAGTGTGACGATGCTGTGGTCTATTTGTTTGATAACTACATTTTTTGGGGTAAGTTTTTGCATGTAGTTTGTGGTGGTAGACTAGGTGGTATTTTTTTATTTTTTATTTTAGCACGTCATATGACAACACTCCGCGTGATGTAAAAGCTAGAGTGCGGTCCATGAACGGAAACAACTGCTCCCTCTATAAGCAGTCATCACCGAGTATGTACGAGCATGTACCATCTAGGTTGACAGTGCACATTCCTCTTGTTATACCTGGCTACTTTTGAACTATTCCCGAAACGCGACAAGGTCACTTCACGGGTGTTACATTCGAAAATGGTGGTTCTACCCCAGGACGGCAGACTGGGCTAATGATCATCACCAGTCAGTGGTACTTTTTGAATTTCAAATAATAAAGAAAAACATTATTATTAGATAATAAAAACAGAAGATAAAATAACAAATGAAATTGAAAAAGTAATAGAAGATGATTTAACATCAAAATTAGTGATTGATTTAATCGAAAGCATTGAAATGAAGTTTCACGATGATCTCTCAAAATCAGTTAACATGGTTTTAATTAAAGTTAATTCGCTTTTACAAAATGGCAGCCATCATATTGAAGAAGGTTTGCATAGGCTCCAGAATGAATTGGAAAATGTACGGCATAACACCGATAAGGAGGTAATGATCAGATATAGAATATAAACCGCAATATCCTTTATTATTATAATGTTAGAAAAAACTTTATTTACATTATTAAAATAAATAAGTCCTATCTGGTCCGGGAATAGAGACGGGTCCAATGTAAAAAACATCATTTTAAATCTCTTAGACGCCAGTAAATTATTAGAAGCAAAATCAAATAAACCTAACACCCAAAATAAACAAAGTAACAATCAATAGTTACAAGGCCCTTTGCAATAACGCTATATTTTTATCCTCTTTTTTATTTTAAACACTAATGTTGCAGAAGTGTTTAAAAAGATTGCACAACAAAACACAGTCGATAGCTGAAAACGCTTTACATCAAATGATAATGTGTGCGTACGCACTTATCGGACAAGACCCATCTCAATCGATTTTAAAAGTTTTGGAAATAAAAAAAGTTATTGCTGACAATATGAAGCCGGTAAGTTCATTGATTTCAAAGATATAAAATTAAACAGAATTCCTGTTTCATGCAATTAAATTGAAGCAATAAACGATACGTCACATTCTTGTTCAATCATTTGTGGATATGTTTAGTTTAGACGTCAGTACTACGATTGTGAGAGTAAGCTCCACAGCCATGAGCTGGTCTGCCTTTCATCACCACTCTTTTCGAGACATTACAAAAACTCGTTCCCTTAAGAGTTTTAGAATTGTCCGGAAATTCCTCCTAACACCATTATACTGCTTACTCTAGGTCCGCGAACATCAAAATCAGATGCTGGACGAGAAACATCTCCATAAAGAAAATCTTTAATTATTTACAGATTTATCTTAAAAAACCAGAACTTCATGAGCTAATGAAAATTTGTGGTCATGATCATGATTCCCTGAAGAAAGTCATCAAGTGCGTAATTTCGAAGGTGTGTTAGTCCTTTTCTCTTAATCCATAGGCCACGATACTTCCTCTACATTGGTATCAATTGAATTAAAAATTAATGCTGTATTGGAATACTTCAATTTTAATTTTTCCAATAAATAAAGGACAAATAAATAATAAAATTGAAGGTAGGAACTTACGTACGTATTTTAATAAACGAGTTATTTTATAGAATGTTTAAATAAAAACGTTTATAATATAGTCATTAGTGAATAATAAAACTTATTAAAAAATTATATGGAAATAGAATAGAAACAAATATTGTAAAGCCACAATTTTCAATTATATTCGTCCGAGTAGTGAAATTGTAAATTATTTCCACACAACCTAATTTCTATTTACACAAATTTAGACAACGGATATGAGTCAAGTTTTCTAAAATCAGTTCGAAAGGAAGTCTAGGATCGATATATGTATATTTTTTTACCTAAACCTAAATATAAATACAAATATTTAATTTATTTTCAAGTCACCATTAATAAAAACTGTGATGATGGAGACAACAGAGAAGATAATAAGTGGAGTAGTCGATATGACTAAGATGATTGCTCATGGTGCAATGCATGAGGCATGTCTGATTGAAGTTATAAAGTCAGTTGAAGATGAAGCTATGCACGCTGTTCAAGATACGCAGCAATGTCAAAAGAATTCTGTTGAGATTCACGATTACGTTGCCAAAAATAAATAAATTAGATGTCAATTTCTTTTTTTTATTGTAGTTCTCTCTCCACCTGACGTAAAGCTAGAGTGCGGTCCATGAACGAAACAACTGAAACAGCTGCTACTACAGATAAATCTCAGCAGCAGCAGTCGCCTCCGCAATGCCGGCTTGAGGAGACGAATATACACAATGGATGCAATAAATATTTCTGAGCTTTTGTCTATAAGACAATAGTTTGACATATGACCACCACTATGCCTGATTTTAAAAGCTTATATTTATCCATCGTTATGTAAATAGAGCTGTGAACCATATTTGAACCACATTTCCCTTTTTGATTGAAAACTATACGATTTTGATTCTTGATTCTGAAACTAAATATTTACTTTTGATCTTTAATTATTTTGACATTTGTAAATCTTTAATTTTAACATAACAAGAATCTATTATTACAAAGAAAGATATCCTCTTACATAGCTCATATAAAAACCATCAAAAGAAATTCCTATCTCATGCATCAGTCACCTCCTGCTGGGTTGAGACTAGCGGGTATTAAGTCTGACAGAGCAGACTCGTAATACCTGGCTAATCCTGAAACGCTACTATGTTACACTTAAAAGTGATGGTACGGCAGAAAGAGGGTAATAACCACGTAAACACTCAAAACATTATAGACTAATGAAAGTGAAATGTTTTAGATTAGTAGTACACACAAGCAATTATATGAATGCTGTTTGTTTTGAACAGATGCCAAATTTTAATGGAAGTTTGTAAGAACTGTGTTTGTTTAAGTGTTCTTATTTTTATATTGTTTAAGGTGTTTTAGCCTCTCACGTGACCACAATGCATAAGATAGAGCGGAGACAACTGCTACTATAGATAAATATCTGCAGGCAGCAGTACAGCGTGCAGATTCACAAAAGAAACTCCTTGATAGATTTTACAATAAGTTAATATAAACAGTTTACTAGAAAATAAATGTGTTAAATATAATCAAGCTAATTTAGGTGGTAAAAAAATCTATAGGCACATTAAAAATTTATTTATTGTTAACTAACCTCAATGAGTAACACACGTGCCAAAACATATAATAATGTTAACGCGAAACATGGCGCAGATGGAAAATACCAAGAAACGATGTAAGGAAATCCCATTCAAAACATTCTTCAATTTTGTGAAAACATCCGATTTGGTTAATTACGCACTGCATAGTGTTATTAAATATACCTTCATAGAGGTAGGTATATGTAAATTGTATCAATGTCTAGGTCTACCTACTGCCCAAGAATCCATATCGTCCCACATGCATCGAAATATTACAACACACTTCTATTATCTCGAATCGTTACGAACAACTATAGTTCAATCACTATACCTCTTGTCTTGTTTGGGCAATTATTATCATAGTCAGTTTACACGAAAAACCTTCCTCGTAAGTTCTATCTGTTGGTGAACATTACAGATAGATAAACAAAAGCGAGCGAGCACAGCTTTATTGCTTGTATATTATTTAAAATAAATTGTGGAAGGAGCTGATCCATATCTCTACATATCCGAGTAGGATGAAAGGCGATGAAATTTCTTTTTTTTTTTTTTTATTTTTTTTTATTATTTTTTTTTTTTTTTTATTTTTTTACATATTCTCTATCCGAAATTATCTCTGACTCAACCCTAATGATAAAGACGTAATAATTATAAACTTACCAGCATCAGTGAAGAACGCAGAATGTCTGTTAGGACTCGAAGGTACAGACGCAGAAGCAGATGTAAGAAAGGCTCTCTTCACTTTACTCCATTTTGATGCACGTGGTGGTCGATGTTGAGGTGGTCTACCAGTCGCACCAAGTTCTAATGATCTCTGCTTCCGAAGTACTGGATGAGATGGCTCCGATTCTATTAATAAACATGATTGTAATAGAAAGAACAGACATGGTTTTTTACTAGCGAAGAACCTTTTTTAATTTCCTGTGTGTTATAAGGAAATTTATTGACTATAGAACAGTGCTATAGTTTATATCAAAATATTCTTTCTAACCAATATGCAGGCAGTAATTGCCTCCACTATACTTTATCGCATCCAAGTTTCGACAGGGGGACTAGGTCTCTTCACTAATGTTACATTACATTTAAAGGTAAAGTGTTTAAAACAATTTCCCCGGACGGCAGACTGCTAGGCTGCCGACGAATCATCAATCTGCCGGCCACTTTTCATACACATATAATAAATCACATCAAAACGTTTTCCTAAAATATATATTGTCCCAGTGACACTTCCGGTGAAGGAATCAGCTGGTAGGTCAGTGGCCCCTCTGGCAATGTTCCCGATGGAGACTAAAATTTAATATGAATAAAAAGATTTTGCATTTTTTATATCAAGTTAAATGGGATACCTCTACCAACACTAAATCACTATCGCGTTTCTTTATTCTAAAGACTATTTATTTTGAGTTATTTATTATTAACTTATAGCTTACGGGCAGTGTAATGAAGAAGTAGAAAAATATATATTGAGGGAATTTGGTCATTTGGAAAGGACGGCCTTAAACAGCGGGAAGACCTTTCTCAATCGGAACAGTAAACTACTTTGCATGCATCAGGAAAGTAGTGGAGACCCTATCCCGCTAAGTATATTATGATGAAAGACTTACCTAATTCTTCTGAAGATGGTATGGTGAGAGTTAGGGCCGGTGGAGCATCACTGTCTCCACCATCACTGAGTGATCGGCGTCGAACTGGCACTACGTCTGGTGAACTCTTTGTTCTCCCGGTTTTCTTTCTAACTGATTCTCGACGTGTTTGTATTATGTCTCGCATTTTACCCCATGCACTTTTGTGGAGCTTGTTCGGGGAAGGTGAAGTTGAACTGTCGTCCTAGAAAATTTAAAACGTAGTGTTCAGGCCAAGGTTCACTCCGTCCATTTTAGATATGGTAACCAAATTATTATAGTTTTACCTGAGTAGGTGCTTGAAGATAATTGTCACCATCCTCGCATCTCATATAACTGCTTTTTCTACAACTACCTGCAAATACGTTTTTTCTATTATCCTTTAATAATTTCGATAAACTTTATTCAACAGTCGATGATCGATAATATCGTAAACACATATTTCTATATCGATAAGTTTGTTTATGCAGCACTAAATCTAAACTCGGATCGAGTAGGATGAGTTCAAATCTAGTATTATTTTGAAAACTATTAAATTCTGTTAATTTTAAACTATTGATGATTTTTAATACCTTAAAGTTAAGTGTAAATAATCTGTAACTTTTTTTTCACACTGACGCAATAGTGTTAATTTCACCTATGTCTTTGATCCGGACCTAATTTTAGAAGTGGGCCGAATGAATACACCATCACCGCACCGGGTTAAATGTAAACATAGCATTTTTATTTTTAATAATATTTACTTTAACTCTATATTTTATTTTAGTTAAGAAGATGAAATCTCTGGAGTGATTTACGAATTACTTTGTTAAAGATGAAAACAATTTTTTTATAGTGATTCGAAACGTGACCGCAGTCCGCTTAATGCTAGTGAGCAGTTCAAGAAAAGAAAACTGCTGCCAAAGGAAAAGGTGTTACCTTTGCACCTCACTCTTGAAAGTCGATCAAGACTTAGCTCGTCACCATGATCAGACTGCCTACCACACTTCTAGCCAATGCTGAGCGTTCAAAATACATCGAATTCGAGACTTTATTTATAAACACGTAATACGTACGTAGGTTTATTTACCTGGATCTAACCTCAATTCCTCACACGAAGAATTAGGAGTCAAAGACAACAAACTTCCTGGAGTTAAACTGGATGAGTCCTTCGGTGGTTCTGTTATGCTATAACTGGGTGCAGGTGCAGATCCTGCCAATGCAACTGCACCTACTAGTGCACCTGCAGCGACGGCTCCAGCTGCTCCACCCAAGCCCGAAGCTGGTGGCCATTGGGCTTTCTCCCATCTAGATAATTTTAGAATGTTTGTGAATATCTAGACTAAATTCTGCGAACGGATAAAATTAGGTTTTGTGTGACCTATTCGTTTTATGGAATTCGTTTCGATGTAAGCAGATGTCACATATGAGCATAATGAGGAATATTAATGAATGAGGTCATAGCGGGGGCAACTGTTGTCTGTAGATATTTACTCTGCACATCAGGCAGATCATATACCGGGTTATTACACTATATATCAAAACTTATTTTATTAAGTTGTTAATTTATTTATTTACCTACCTAAAAGCAGCTTTAACTCTAGTCCATTTAGACACCTTAGATTTATCCATTTCCTTACTAGATATACCTTCAGACAACCTTCTTAAGGGCGTACTGGGTACATCACTGTCTTCACCACCTGCCGACCTCGACCTTTGCTTCCTCAAGAGCGAACCACCAAATCTAGAATGTCCTTTCCATTTTGAACTGGATCTCTTCATAGACCTACCACTTGAAATTACATTTTCAAGTATCGCGTCACTATCTACGTAATCCTCGTCAAATTCAGTATCTAATGCCTCGTTAATCATCTGTATTTCCAATCCTTCTGCTATTAAACGTTTATTCTCTATATCTATTTGTTTATATGCATCATACATTTTATTCAGCTGATTCACATCTCTTAACCTTTTCAAAATCCTCGTATTATGCTCTTTTAACGTTATAATTTGATCCACTAATTGTAATAATTTCTCTAACTGATCCAAAGCATCCATAGTGTTCTTAGTCGTGGTCGCGATCTGTTTGCTCCTTATAGAAAGTATATCTTTTTTATCTCTCAATTTTTTAAGTATAATATCACATATTTCTGGGCTTTCATAGTCTTCCTCCGCCCATGCGTCTTCAGGCGTAACTCCGGCAGTGCACGGTGAAGACGTTTCGGCATCGGAAGGTGTCGTCGGCGGCTTGACGGCTAGAGACGCGGGCGGTTCACCTCTTCTTCTCTTATGAAGCGAATCCGTGCCTTTGTTGTCTTCTGAAGTGACGTCATCCTTGTCTATGAGTGACGTCATTTCGAGACAGTTTTGGACTATTTATAAATATAAATAAATGCACGTGCAGCGCGTTGAGGCGCCGGCCGTCGTGACTCGTCGGGTTGAAGTGTGTGCGGAATGCATGGTGTTTTTTATTGCTTTTCAGTTCTCAGACTTGTTTCAGCCGAAGTTATTTCTAGTAACATTATAAACACAGATCACTTAAATTGTAATTTTATACACACTCATGAGAAACATTATTGCATTGTAAACTAATAAAAAAATAAACATGTATCTAAAAAAAATAAACACTATTTCCCTAAACTAAAATTTAGATAAATATAAAGTATTTTTGAAGGAAAATTACTGATCCGCCCAAAAAGCTATGAGTGCGCGTGCGACGGGCGGGCGGGCGCTCTCTAACTGGCATCTCGAGTACGTCCGCATAAACCCGAATGCGTTCGGTAGAAGACGTATTTAGAACTCCTAATAAAATGTTCAAATAGTATTGATAGGCAACTATTAACCTATTTAACATTATTTACAAAGAAATGTTGCATTTTCGGGATATTTGTATGGTTTGGGCGTGGGTTGGTGTTTTCTATAAATAAATTTGTTACATTTATAGGAATGTAGTTATTTTTATTGATAAATTCCTTTCCTTGAAAACATTTATTCATTTTATACAAAAATAATGGCTTACAGTGTTTTTATGCTTGCTCTACATATTGATAAACAATTAACACATTTTAGATCCTCCTCAACCATCGTCTTATCAACACTCCATCCACGTTTTAAGATATCGTAAATGGGGTTAATAAAGATATACATTTTGTTTTGATAAAAAAATATTTTAGTTCATCTATGATATAGTATTTAATGAAAGCTAAAATCAGTGCCATTGTAGGTTTAGTAATCCATAACGACTCAGCCATATCATATTATTGCGCTGGGTACTCTAGCCTGCTAAGATAGATCCCACAATTCCACAGAATTCAGATAGGTTGCTTAGGATTGGAGCTTACTTGGACGTTTCACTGAAACTGAAAAACCTTTCTCTGGTACCTTATTTTTATAATGTATTATAAACTATGAAAGAAGAAAATAGTTAAAATCTGACTAAAATTTCATCCAAAGGTTTTCTGGACAAATCAGGAACAGTCGCGTTCTCATGTGGTCTTCCAACGGGGAATAATAACTCCAGCTTCTCATTTCCAGGTCTTGAAAGAAGAGCGCGAAGACGAGCATGACAATTCAAGGGAGTAGATGTCAGAGCTACTAAGCCGCAATACTGTAAATCATAAAGAAGTATTATTAAATGTTATATTTGCAGAAAAGATATCTGTAAAGGTCGTGGAAACTGACGATCCATTATTTGCTTATAAATATCCTTTATTCTCACTTGTTCTGTTGATCAGTAATGCTTTTTTATAGTAGATCGACGTGTGACCACATTCCGCATGAGTTAGCTAGTGAGAGTAGTGTTTAAAGGCTGCACTTTTGATATATACCACCACTTCAAGTCTAACAGCCGTGTTTCGGGATCAGCTTTGAAGTAGCCAGGTATAATAAGAGGAGCGTGTATTGTGCATATTCAAGACGGCATAGCGGAGGCTACTGCTTACTCTACCCTAGCGAGTATTCTTTTTACATCCTTATTAATTATATTATTTACCGTGCAACAAAACGCAGTGAAAGTGAATCCATACTGTTCCTAAACCGGTTACATGCCTTATTACGGTCATTGCATAAATATGTACAGCATTGGAGAAGTGAATTGAACACTCGACATATAATCTCAATAAAACGTCCATTTATTAAGAGGTGGATAAACACCGTTGACCTTTCTCACGCGATTGTGCGTCGATTTATGTAAAAAAAATATTGATAAAAATAAACCGAATACCGTAGGTATTGTATTGTCTAATATCATGATGAAGATAAAAAAACTTAACTATTAATAGTTTAGAACAAAAATGGTTTTATATTGCTAAAATGTTCGATTTATTTTTTTCAACACACAATCGCGTAAGAAAGGTCAACGGCGGCGTATATCCACCTCTTAAACACAAGCCAAAACCATTGGGCTAATTGACATCTAGATAAGCAGATACATTAGTAGAGTCCAAACACAATAGACCATTCTCACACAAATAAAATACATACACGGATATCAGGACAAGAAAGACACAAACTTACACACAAGAACACCAAGACACAAATATTACAAATAGATCGGTTTCAACTGGCACCAAAACCATTGCACCATCTTACACCTTTGCAAATGCATATAAATCATCAATACGAGTAATAGTGCAAAAAGTGCAACCTACGTGTATAGCAGCCAAAACAAAGCCAGCAGCAACAGCCAAACTAATTTCACTATAGTAATGCATTCGTTTCTTCCCATCAGGCCTCAGTGAGTGTGTCTGCCTAAACACCAATATTAGCGCTGGTGCCTCAGTCAGATAAGGCTTAACCGACCTTGTGGCGAAAGGTTTAAGGTCTGTAACCCATTGCCTTGACATTCTTTTAGAGTAGTTAAGCTCTTCTTCTTCTTCAACTATTTCTCTTATGGCTGCTTTTGTTGCGGCGTCTTGCACTACTACGAAGGTCCAGGGTTCTGTATGCGCTCCTGATGGTGACGTGCCTGGAATTTAAAGCTCATATTTGATAGGATCACTTTTGGCACTCTATATTCTTATTCTTGTTTTGTGGATGTGAGGGAAGCGAGGGAGTTGTGTCAGGATCGTGGTAAAAAGGCGTGACAATTGTATTATTTTGTATTGTTAAGTTAGTTACTAGTTCAATCTGCAGTTCCTAAATAGTGTCACCACTTTGTAGATTTAACTTTTACACACGAAAATCCAGTGGTTTAGGACTAGCTTAAAAGAAGCCAGGAATAACGAGATGAGTCTGCGTTGTTAACCTGGGCGGTGCAGTGTCCACCTCATCAAACCATTTCTCTGAGGTAACAGTTAGCTTTAATTCGCCGTTTGTTTCTTTTATTGTCGCTCGGTATATGACAGCACTCCACCTGATGTAAAGCTAGAGTGCGGTCCATGAGCGAAAACAACTGCTAGTACGAGTACCATCTAAATTGACAGTGCACGCTCCTCTCGCTACACCTGGCTATATACTGTGTTATACAAATTATACTCTACCTACGCCATATACTAACCAGCAGCCTTAATGATGTTGTCCAAAACTTCTTGTGGTACAGGCTCCGAGCTGAACATCCTGACTGTTCTCCTCTGTGCCATTAGATTGTAGAATTCTCTTGATCTTTCTATAACTTCATCATTCGATCGCCGAATTGGTTTGTAGGATATGTGAGGAGTATCCTCGGGGATTGCTGACAAAAGCATCTCTGGATCTTCATCATCAGGGTAATCTTTTTCTGGAATTAACAGATTGTTTAAAGTGTACTACTATAACAAAATAAAACCTTTTGGAAAAGTGCATAGCAATGGATTTGTCAGGCAGGCCCATGGTAAAGTTGCTATTGGCAAACCAAAAGGTTTCCTATCCTAAAATATTCCTCTGAAGTCTGAACTAAAAGTGTATAAACTGTAATGGAGTATAATTATTAAAACAATTATTGTATTAAATAATCGTTAGGTATTTTGTTAACTTTCAGAGTTACTCGATCTAATACGGTATATGAGTGTTCTTATTAATTCATTGTAACTGTAATTAAATAATCAATTACGTAAATTATAGTAGATATCAGTGAGGGAATATCGTAAGCCTGGAGAAGAATCGAAGCACGCAGAATCAAGTCGCATTTCTTTCATCTTACACGCAGAAATTCGCTTTACGAGGAATGCTAGAGAATCCAAATTATTAGTCTATTCAAAATCCGTGACTTTTTTACCACCGTGCCACTTCAAAGTTTCAAAAAGTTATATTTAAGAAAAAAATAACCTATTTTTTTATTTTGATAACAAAACGTGATATGAAAAAACAACATTGTAATGCTTATATAAAAAAACATTTCAAATAACAACATAATCATTAATCGGTCGATGTACTCTGTTCTATTGATATCAATGGCATAATTTTATTATGGTTTTTTAATAGTAGGTCGACATATGATAACACTCCACCTGATGTTAAGCTAGATAAGCCTCTGCAGCTGAAAATCAGTGCTGCGACCTGCCGCGTATTTTGTCTATAAACATGTTTTTCTTATTGATTTGTTTTCCTTCTTTCTTTCAGTCGCCTTCACTATACCGACTTGAGGAGACCCCAAGGTTGACAGTGCACACTCCTCCCGAATTTCCTCCACTCGAAAATAGCTCAAATATGCCGCTGAGTAAAGTTTTTGATGAATAATATACAAAATGTAGATAAAATCAATACATTATAAACCAATTAAACATTGTATTGCAAATCTGTCCATGGATATCACACAACATGACCTTGTCCTTTATTTATTTTTTATTATTATAGCTCGGCATATGATAACACTCCGCCTGATATAAAGTGCGATCCATGATCCATGAACGATAACAACAATTGACAAATTTCTATAGACAACAGTCGCCTCCACTATACCGGCCTGAGGAGACGAATTTGCACCATTGGCTGTGCACACTCTCGTTATACCTACTTTCAAACTATTCCCGAAACGCGACAAGGTCACTTCACGGGCGTTACATTGGAAAGTGGTGGTACTACCCCAGGACAGCAGACTGGGCTAATAACCAAATGAATATGCCTAAAAATTGATTAAGAAACGAACTTGAGACGTTTAAAATGCAAAGGTTTAGAGCCCTAGAGTGCAACTGCTTTACCAGTCGCCTACGCTATGCCGGTTTAATTAGACGAGTGTACACTATCTAGGTTGACATAGCTTGACTCGTGGTATAATACCCCAGGACAGTAGAAACCTAACCATCATTAGTCTGCCCATAATTTTTTAGCATTCTAAATAATAAAAAAAAATGCAAGCTTACCCCATTTATTCGCAACGGCTTTTTCAACTTTCAAAGGAGTTTCTACTATTTGAACATTATTTTGATTATGTCTAATAACTCTTCTATGGAAAATTGTTAAATAAATAAAAATTAAAAACAAAATACCGTACACAATGAAACAATTCTCCTCTAAAGACCAAATAATAAAGGAGATTAAATTCATTATGAAATAAACGCGCGAATACGTTCCGAATTTGTTATTAGCACTCCCTAAAAAACGTTTGCCCTCCTTACATTTAAATACACGAGATTAAAAGGTTATCATTTTAACCCGCACTGATTCCAGTTTTTTAGATTACCTAAGTAGTACAATTTACACAATTAAATTGTTAATTTTAGTTAGATAATTGACCTTGTCTTGGATTTAATTTAAAACAGAAGAACGTGTTTTAAATTATAATATGTTTTTTAAATTAATAACACACGTGTGTAAACTATAAACACAACCTCGTGTACACGTTACGTACCAATGAATAAATATCGCTCTATTAAGTAAGTATAATACGACAAAATAAAAAGGATATTAACCAGCGTTACCAGATTTTTTTTTGTCAAGTCGGGATTTCGGAACTTTTTGAGTGAAAAAAGCGGGATTCTTTCTTCGAAAGCGGGACATAGTAAAAAACATATATAATCAGAAGTGTTTAAATATGTATCTTTTATTTGAGTTTTAAATTACGTTTACGTGACAATAGATAGCAAAAATGCCCAAGATATCATATTTACCCTATCGTTAGGTAGTTGAATCTTCTTATGGCCGGTTTCTGAATTCTTCGGTTTGCGTAACAAACCGTTATAACCATACAAATTTGACAGATCGTAAACGATAGTTATATCCAAATGTATGCGAAATGTGTCCGTTAGAAAAATGTGGTGTTTCAAATAATAGTCTGAAGAGTGAGTTACAAATTGTAACTCTTTTACACAGTTTACAGTAAGCTTTATACTCATCCGACGTCACAATACACACACAAGTCCGAGAAGCGGTACATTTAATTTTTTATTTAAAAATCGGGACGTCCCGCCAAAATCGAGACGTCTGGCAACGCTGATATTAACCGACAAAATTATATTAGATTAATTTAATAATTATTATAATTAATAAATCATTAAAATGCATTTTGCTAATGGTTAAGAATTTATACAATTTAGTGAATTCTGTGGAAATGTGGAGCAACCATACTCGCAAAACTCTAACAAACGCCATTAAACTAAAGTTGGTCTGGGCTGGTCATTTATACGTGTGGTGGACTCCAGGTGGTAAAAACACCGGGGCAAATCTAAATCCCAAGGTGGGATGAGCTCGACTTTTTATAATAGTAGATGGAGAGCTTACGAGGAGCCGTGAGTTGTAGAAGTCTTTACCCAGTAGTCGAAATAACTTTAGATATATGTGTATTTTTTATTATTGTAGCTAGCCATATCTATAATGACTATTCTCGACCCGATACTAGAGTGAGTGAGTGAGAGTTGAAGCTAGAGTGCGGGCCAAGAACGGAAACAACTGCTACCACAGACAAATTTCTGCGGGCAGCAGTCGCCTATGCCGGCTTGAGGGGACGACTGTGCACTATTCGGGTTGACAATACACATTCCTCCCGATAAGTAGTAAACGTTAAAAGTTATATGAGTAAAAGTGCCTGAATTTTTACTATTACAAACAAAATTGATGAACTTTTACAATTATTTAATGGTAAATTATAAATATTCAGGCACTGTGGTATGTAATTATTTATGGTTATTTTGTACCCTAATACCTTATTCGTTACAAATAAAAGTGATTAAAATTAAAATAAAAAAATAATAATTGCCATATTATACATATACTTAGGTTATTAGTTTAAACAATAATATTTTATACTAGAACAATATTGAGGAATAAAAAAATTATAATTGTAGTAAAAAAAAAACTTTATATTACTTAAATTTGTTTTTTAATTTCACACTAATACGTAAATGTTAAATATGACCTTTGTGAGAAAATATTTTTACTATTTGATTGTTGTATTTAAGTTTGCTAAATATAGAATTTAACGTCATTTTAAACAAAAACTGTGATACTACCACAGGATACAACATAAATCTATTAAGTTAATATTGTCCAGTACTATCTATACTCATTTGAGTATCGGCTTAACTTTTTTCATAGCAACTGATTTCATTACATGGTTTACATGTGTGATAATAGGTGAGAAAGAAATAATATTGAAAAGATAAGTCGTTAGTTTTATAAAATGGCGCAATATATCGGTTCAAGCTAAATCATCGTGGATTCCGTCAAGCAGTGAAGCGGTTGCAAGACAATATATAAAAAAAGTACTTCTCAAGGTATTGACTGCTCTAGCGCTATTTAGGGAGAGTCACTAGGTATTCTTGATTAAAGCACAAATTAACGTTTTTTTTTAATGCTTAATAGGCAAGCGTTTGACCACACCCTGCCTGGTGTTAAGCAGTGATGTGGTCTAAGGTGGAGCACACCTGCCTATGCGGTACCTGTTCACCTTCGATTTAAAGAGACGTATGTTGTACGTGTCGGGAAACACAGACACCGGGAGGGAGTTCCACAGTTTCGCAGTACGCACGACGAACGTGTTGTCAAAACGCCTCGTACGCACTTTAGGAACTTGAACCATAAACGGATGGTACCTCTCCGGGTGCCTGGACGTCCGATAGAAGAAAGGGGACGGTAGAACCAGGTTGTGTAGCTCTTGCGCACACTCCCCGAAATGTATCCGGTAAAAAACCGACAAACAGTTTTAACGTGATGTCACTCCAGTGATCCATGCTCATTGGTCTAACGCGATTGCGAGTTACGCCATCTAATGGCGCTACAGCAGTTATTCCTTCCGCCAACCCGTCATTTTCGTGTTAATTCAGCGTTATCTGTTCCAGCAGTGATTGAAAACAACTGCACAGTTGACAATGACTGCTCGTGTTGCCCATGTATTAAGAGCCGGTTTTAAGAGGTTTGATTAAGTGTTTAATGTATATTTTATGTTAAAATCATGACGTCTTGCGGTTATCACTTTCAAACTCTCTGCGTCAAGTAACTGGTTTATTCTAATGAATAAAATTAAATCAATATTTATTTTGTAAATCTGACGGATTAGCTGTTCAGGGGGATTACCTTTTTCGTTTTTTATGAAAGTAATATTTCAAAAAGTTCATATTGAAACAACTCATTTGTAGACAATAGTGGTTTATTATTGTAAAATCTGTCTAAGAGCCGTGCTTGAAATCAAGGATCCGGGTGTCCGTATACGACAATTTCGAGTGTTGTACTATCTAGCTGAAGATCCGAGAAGGTCAGTATACGACGACTTCAAGTAACTCACTGACCATTGTTTCAAGAGCACTGCGCCTTTTTAGACCTTTTTGAACTGAGGAGGAGGAGATGTAGCTGTTATTTTTTTATTGTAGCTCGGCATGTGACAACACTCCGCCTGATGTAAAGCTAGAGTGTGGTCCATGAATGGAAACAACTGCTACTACAGAGGAATCTCTACAGGCAGCAGTCACCTCCACTATGCCGGCTTGAAGAGACGAGCATGCACCATCCAGATTGACAGTGCACACTCCTCTCGTTTATTAGTATTATATGTCACTAGATTGACTATTTCTTAATAAATCGGCAATAACGCGTGCTTGTGGTGCGACGGCCTTTCTTGTCCGTGTGTCAGCCTAAGTATGAATACTTTTTTTTTTTTTTTTTTTTTTTTTTTTTTATTGTAGCTCGACATGTGACAACACTCCGCCTGATGTAAAGCTAGAGTGCGGTCCATGAATGGAAACAACTGCTACCACAGAGAAATCTCTACGGGCTGCAGTCGCCTCCACTATGCCGGCTTGAGGAGACGAGCATGTACCATCTAGATTGACAGTGCACACTCCTCTCTTATACCTGGCTACTTTCAAACTATCCCCGAAACGCGACAAGGTCACTTCACGGGTGTTACATTCGAAAGCGGTGGTACTGCCCCAGGACGACAGACTGGACAAATAACCATCATCAGTCTGCCTACCACTCTTTAATAGTGCCTATAGGCACTGAGCGACCAAAGTACATATAACAAAGTTACATTGGTACCGGTCTTTAGCGAGGTTCGAACACTCATTGATCGTGAGTTCACACGTTTTACCGCTAGACCACGGCCGCTCGCTTTACACTTCCGAGGAAGTTCGTCGGTGATCCGACTCATTTGTTTGCTCGTATGTCTGTCATCGCCAGAAGTCGCGATCCGCTTTTTCATTTCAGGTATAATAGTTATTATTATATGATAATAATTGTACACACGACTTTTAACTAAAGTTTTACAGTTTTCAGTATTTTTCAGTTTTCCCGCGACTACAATCGCTGCAATGCTTTTGAAATTAATTAAAATTACCGCCATATAAAGACTTACTACTAACTCACGCCTTGTTCCCACTGGGGTAGGCAGAAACTATGGAGCGCCAGTGACTCCTCTCTCTACATACCACTTTCGTTTCGACCACATCCATTACTCATGCATGCACGTCAGTTGAGGGTGCTCCTCATCTGACCCTTTCTCAGCGTTGACCAATCTGAATGAAAAAGGGCCATATAAAAACTTAAATAAATAAATGTATTTGTAAATAAATATGTTACTGTATCAAACGCAAATATCAAAACAAGGAAATCGCGAAATTAAACGTGTTTCAATAACTCACTTAAATCAAAGATTTGAATCTACATCTTCGAGTTAGAATCACTAGACCGTACCAAAATATACGTCATCATAAACGGTCATTAACTCATTACCCAAATTGTATGTTAGAAAACTGTAGTTGTATTTTAAATATTAAAAAAAAATATAAACTTATTCGTTACCTAAGTATTGTTTAGACTGGACTTAGCGCATGTTATAAATCTACGGGTGTGTGCTGGTGCGTCTCTGAAGTAGTACCTGTGACAGGTCTGCCGTTTAGATTTATTGCTAGATATGATCCTGGACATACCTCGCAAGTGGAACTATATATTACGTCAAAATTCCAAAATGATGGTTTTTGTAACATAGTCACGTTTGCTCCTTGGAAGGAGATGAGTATAACGAGATGCACTGTCAATAGATAGTGTACATTCGTCTCCTCAAGCCGGTAAAGCGGAGGCGACTGCTGTTTAAATATATTTATCTCTGATAGCAGCTGTTTCACACCAGGCAGAGTGAAAAAAAAACGAGTAATATAGAAAAGTCCTTGCCTATTTTTGTTATTTTCGACTTTAATTTTTTGTCTATTGTCTTATCTACACATTAGAGGCATATATAAATAAAGTCACAAGTTAGTAATTTAGTTTTTTACTAAAAAAAACATGAGAAATAGCAGCTTACAATGTATTTTTTATAATCATTTGCGTCACACGAAATTGTTCATATTTGTTATTAATTATCGACGACATATAGTATCTTATTGTCATACCTAAGACCCTTAATAGCAAGACGTTTTTTATATTCAAAGAACATATTATAATGAATTACTATGTTGCTACGATCACTAATCATTCTGTACGTTACGAATAAAATTGATCCTTATTACACTGGAAATAAAGACAACATGTTTATATTTATAATAGTACATGATAATTAATTCAACAATCTTTTGATATAAACAATAATTAAAAAACACAGTTCAAGTTCAAGATATCTTAATAATTACTGATCATAACTATAGATATTATTTCCTTGTAAAATGACTTCACTATGGCTACAGAAAACGCGATATAAAACCATACGAGTCTAATTTTTTTAAATGTAGCTCGACATATGATCTAGAATGCGGTTCATGAACGAAAATATCTACTACCAAAAAAAAAATTTCGCAGACAACAATCGTCTCCGCTATGCTGGCTTAAGGAGATGACTGTACACCATCAGGTCGAGAATGCACACTTCTCTCATTATACCTTTTTTTTTACGTGGGGAAATCCATTACGGAAACTCTAGCACCTCATGGAAGGTGCCAGGGTTATCTCGGGCTCCCTTATAAACAGCGCGTATACGAGATGAAGGGCTACCGACTAAAACCCCACGGTGTCCATCATGGCCACCAAAGTGCTGAGGGGTTGGGTACACGGTTGCATTCATCCAACCCCCAGCGGTTCTCTCATTATACCTGGCTACTTCCAAACTGATCCCGACATCACGTCACTGGTGTTACACTTGAAAGTTGTGGTACTTCCTCAGGACGGCAGACTGGACTAATAACCACATCCGTCATTACCAAAGCGGGGACTTCAGCTTCTATCCAGAAGAATCTTCCCCTTCCAACTTTTGGTTAGACATTTATTGTCTAGGGACGCGTTAACCACTTTCCCTGAGACAGTCAGTAATCGTCCACTACTAGGGTTGTCAAATGCAATCCGGTTTTTTTGCACGTCTGTCCGGTCGTAAAGATCGCAATCAACCGGACCATAGTATGTAATTTTACAAGGTTATGTTATTGATTTATAATAAACATTGACCGGTTTTTTTTTCAACATATCTGCCAACCCTAGCCACTACGTACCCTAAGTCTAATTGGATATAAAATTTCTTCAAAGATGGGTCAGGCGAGGTTACTGAAATGTCGTATTTCATTCTATCGGAACCATTTTTGATTAATACGTCACTAGTAGCCAGGTCATATCTGCAGTGTGCACTGTCAATCTAGATGGTACATGCTCGTCTACTCAAGCCGGCATAGTGGAGGCGGCTACTGCCCGCACAGGTTACTCTGTAGTAGCAGTTGTTTCTCTCTGAGGAAGAAAATCCTCAAAATTTTGGAAAACTTTCGAATGTAACAACCGTGAGGTGGTAGCCAGATATAACGAGAGGAGTGTGCACAGTCATTCTGGATTGGGCACATTCGTCTCCTAAGCATTCGGCATAGCGGATACGATTGCCGTCTGTAGTCTGCAGGAATTTCTGTGTTAGCAGTTTCTATTTATGGACTACAGTCTAGCTTTACATCGTGCAGAGTGTTAACATATGCAGACCTTATAAAATTCTGAATGTTATATGCTGAAAAAATAGTTTTATTCCTTAAAGTAGACCCCCGGGATTTTAATACTCTTAAGAAAGGCGTCCTTCTTTGGCTCGAAGAAAGAAGTTTTCAAAATAGTACTTTCTGAAATAAAATCTACTTTAAAAGGTTTACTGGGTTTAATAAGAAACCCTTAACAACAGGTTTCATAACATATGTTATAAAGCTTAAAGGAGGGCGAGGTTTGACAGTGAGTTAAGAACGTCCTGCGCGTGCGCACCCGAGTGGTCAGACGCGCGCTAGTCGGTTAAAAAAATATTTGTGTAATTGTGTTTGGGATTTTTTTTTAATTTTTATTTTTTATACACGGTAAGTGACTTTATTATTATTTATTTATTTATTAAATAAAACTTTTTTTAATATCTTACTTATTTATGTAAATAAGGTACAGGAATTCTTGTTAGAATAATAAATAAATAAAATTATTATTCAGTACACTTCTGAGTTATAAATTCAAATCAACCAACCGGTAAATTACAAGTGACAAGCTTTTTTTGCAACATCTAAATATTAACCGCACACGTTTATTTGTTTTTATTATTTAACAAAAATGTGGTTTTTTAATAGTAACTCGGCATAAATTATGACAACACTCCGCCTGATGTTAAGCTCCAGTGCTGTTCGTGAACGTAAACAATTGCTACCATAGAGAAAGAACAATGCCCAATTCTAGGCCCACTATACCTAATAGTTCGATATCATAACAATATTTTAAAATAATATATTATTTTTTCATTATCTTATTTAAATTATATCAACACATCGTTTACTAGTTAATAGGCAATGTTTAATTACATATAAGACAGATATTATCAATTATTAAAACATTTAATATAATAATAACCTCAAATATTGCATCAGCAAAAGTCTAATTACTCAATAACCCGGGTGAAAAAATTAAAACTGATTGATGATAAGAATCTTTAGTTTTCTACAAAATTAACTAAAAACCATCGACAATTTCGAGAAAAAATTTTGTGGGCCCATTTCTCTTAGGCGAATGGGCTTTCTGTAGGTGGCAGCTCCAGCCTCCGCTATGCCGGTTTTAGGAGACGCTTGTGCACGATCCAGGTTTAACAGTGCACACCTTCGTTGTTAATCGCATACTTTGATTAAAAACGCTGCGAATAATTCTCGAACCAGCGACCCGTAGCATCAAAATGCAGTAACTCTACTTTTTAAAACAATTAAACGATACCAATGTAAACGTTTGTTAAAGCGCAACAAGCGGTGTGGTCGCACAATCTGTCCTCAATCAATAAAGGTTAAGCAACATCCGTTGTGGACAAGACATGGATGGGTGACCGCCGAAATTTCTTCGTTTGTAATTAATACGTTTAGCCTGTAATTAATCAAAACAAATATTGAAATAACTAATTGAAGGAACGTCTGTTTAATCACCTGCACTTTAGGTGATGAAATGCCGGCACAGTTTGTATGATTGTGTCAGTGTGTACCAATGTGATTTTCAGCTTAATTAATCATCTACGCTTTGATTTTATTTGAATAAGGCCCACTGTTTTCAAAGGCCCAGTATACTGCCTCGGAAGTAGCCGGGTATAACGAGAGGAGTGTGCATGTTTATCTCCTCAAGCCAGCATAGCGAAGGCGACTCCTAAAATGCGCGACTAGTTTGAAAGTAGATGGATACAAAGTGTGAGCTCGTTTCCTAGAACCCCCTACAGCGGTGACTGTAAAAAATGTATTGGTGCATTTAGTACGTATTGTTTTAAAATCAGTATCATTGCTAAACATTGTGGTATTAAGTAAGTTTGGATTTATTTCCTTTACTTTTTTTTAAAATTTATATTTCCAATATTCGTGGTTATATTTCATAACAATAATAAGAAATTGTGACAATGTTTAACACGAAATAGTTTTTGAGTTACATATAATAGTTTTTGTTATAATTATGTCGGGGTCAATGACCTAAATCAATGTTAATTATATTCAAAGAAACAAATTTGATTCTTGCCACAAACTTGAAATACATCTCTTGACTTTAGATCTTTCAGAATACCTTAATTTTTATATGTCAAGTCGTTAGAGATACAACCTCTTCAAAATTAAATAATAGTAAATTTACTTGTCTAGGTATAGACACTTTAAAACAAAATTAGATGAACAATTTAGATTATTTCATTAACAATAAATAACTGGAATAATCAGAACAAATATATTACATGATAAACATAACATAATATTATACAATTGACAGTAATGTCCATGAGGTAGAAGTCGCTGTCATAACGAAGGCGTCTTGAGGAAACGAATGTGCACCAGGTTGACAGGCACATTCCTCCTGTCATACCATCTGACCCAAGCGGATTCCGAAACGTGCCTAGGTTAACGGATTTTTTCTCAAAACAGGACATTACGAGTAAGTTATTAAAGGCAACAATCATGTTATATCATCTTTGCAATAATCCAAACCCACGAATATATCAATAAATAATAAAATAACGTGTTTTTAATCTATATAAGAAAGAAACCAGATATAAGAGAGGAGTGTGCACAGTCAATCTAAGATGGTACATGCTCGTCTCCTCAAGCCGGCAGTCGCCTGCTCCTCGGGCAGGTTTCTCTGTAGTAACAGTTGTTTCCATTCATGGACCACACTCTAGCTTTACATCAGGCGGAGTGTTGTCACATGCCGAGCTACAATATTAAATAAAAAAATAGGTTTTTATATTGGAAATTATAATTTTTTTACCACTCTGAGAGCGTTACGTTCTTTTTACAAGCTAAATTTTTTAAATGTACTACAAATAGTATAAATACACATCGCCGTCGGCTGTGACTTTAAAATTCAACACCGAACGCTCGTTTCTCTGAAAACGGAATAATTTTGAGTACCCAAAAACGGGACGTATGGTCACTTTACTAATAACCATCATCAGTCTGCATACCAGTATTATAAAGAACTCTTTTCTACTAGTATTATAAAGAACTCTTTTCTACTAGTATTAATGCTCTATACATTTTATATGTATTTACCTGTGGTTTTGGTCTAATAACTGCATTAATTAATTATAAACGCACAAATGTTTCGACGGTGCACCCACACGACGTCATTACGCACGTACGGTTTTTCGTAATTGTGTACATTTTTTTCATTGATTAAGTATATTGCGAATTCAATGAAGGATAGGCACGTCAGGAACTAGCACATCCTAGTTTCATTTACTTTTCTATATATCTAAAATTTAATTCGAAATGACAAAAGTATTACAATTAGACTGAAATTAATTTTAGTTCAATTATAACCAAACCTTATTGCTATTGGATCACCTGTTAGTAGTGATTCTCTCTATACTTACCACTCTCGCTTCATCTACATTCGTACTCCTCACCCTGACTCTTTTACCAATGTAACAGGGAAAGCTCTTTTACATTACATATTTTGACTAAATTAAAAATTTGATGTTTTGAGCTTTCTAAATAATCAAAATAAACGCGATGCAGTAAGAAGCTCTATAATATATTTTAATTCAATTAAAACATGTTCGCGCAAAACCTAAAAAAAATTGAGAATTTTCATTTCCATAAGCACCAAGGCCAATTTCATATTAATTTTGTTTCTACTACTAACCTATCGTGTCATATGCACTCAGGGGTTGATACTGGTCTGAATTGACCAACGGGCCAATGGAGCCCAGAGAATTTGACATAATATGAAAAATGTATCACGCTTAACTAAAATGTGACTGACAAAATACAAGGTCAAAGGCTAAAAATCTAATAACTTACATAAGAGACAGGTTCTATAACCAAGGTTAGTAATTAGGGTCAGTAAAAGTTTTACAATATATATATTCTAATTGTTATTGTATATAACCTAGGACGCATGTTCATATTAAATTAATCGTTCTAAAAAAAGAAAAATTATATTTTTATTTATTACACTAGTGAACACAATTACTGCCACTGTCGCATAGAGTCGACTCGAAACGTTTCACATTCTAAATTCAAACTTTGTTACGAACAACTAATTCGAACACTATATCTTCTTTCTTTTAAATCTGGCGCATCTAGCATTGTGAAGGCTTTGGAATTGGATGTGTAAACGTCAACATGATTTGTATAATTTTTCTTGTTATTTGTTTCTTCCTCATACTACATTAATATTTATTTCTTGATAACTTTGTATAATTATTTTGTATAATTCATTGTGGACAATGTGGTTGGTTGTACTGTTACATATTTCTATTACTTATCTATGTACTAGACCTAAGATTTTACTGTACAACTGTTTTTTGTTCTAAATAAAGAAAATAAAAATAAAAATAAAATAAAAATATCTCTTACTTGACAACCATCATCATAGTTTGACTAATTTAAACAAAACCTTCATAAATTAGTGAAAACCGAATAAAAATCCCTACAATAGTTTTTGAGATGAACGCGTTTAGAATATAAGCAGAAATAGAGTAATGGGGCAGTGTACGAGGTGTGATCAAAATGAAAGGTTACTTTTTAATTTCGCAGCCTGCGTTCGTTCGATCTTCGGTTCTTTTTTTATTTTATATTGAGTACGCTTGTCCCGAATATATATTCACAGCTTCAGCTATTTAGTATCATTTGTTTATATGTGAGAAACATAAAGGTTAGAAGTGTTTTGCGTGCTCGGTGCTTTTCTACTGTCGAAAAACATGGATCAAAGAGTTTGCATGAAAAATGGAATTAAGTACTCCAAAACACATTAAATGATGACAGTGGCATACAGTCTAGTTTAAGTCAAAAAAATGCTTACAAGTAGTACAAGCTCTTTCTACCTAAGAGTGCTTATCAGAAATGCTTTGAAGATGGGAAAAAGCGTAGGTACAAATGCATCTGAGGGGGGTTACTTTAAAGGGGACAAAATAAATATTTAATGATAAAATTAAAAATTCGCCTTACAATTTTTGATCTCATCTCGCACATTCGTCTCTCCAAGCCTGCATATAGCTGAGGATTGGTGTCGATTTATTAGCAGTTGTTCCGCTCATATATCTCTGGCTTTACATCTACGGAACATGGTCACATGTCGACCTACTATTAAAAATACTATGTGTTCATATTGATATTATCTATTTTACGGTTAAGGACAAAATAACACTCTATTTTCAGTATTGTGTAAACGTGTCCCTGTAAACTTGTTTGTGAGTGTAATAAAATTGTAGATTAATTGATAATTAATTATCAGAAATAATAATAGCACACGATTAATTGGAATTATCATTTGATTTTGCAATGAACTTCAATGTGAAATTTGAATCGCAGTTTTCTTTTCTTATGTTTTATTCAGTATGTTATCTACTTATTTGGTATTGATTCGGTTATCTTTTGTTTATATGTTTTAAAAATAACGAAAGCAATGGTCGATATAATATTTTAGTGTACATTTTAATTACTTTATTAGTGAGGTTAAACAGGTCGCTGTTGTTGTTATTATTATTATTGTTCCATTAAGCTGTAAGTTTTTATTTTTTTATTTTTTTTTATTACTTATAATTATTTACAATAATATTATATAATTATATACAATTTTAATATAAGATCTTACTTTTTATAGTGAGACCACAATCCGTCTGCTATTAAGCTAAAGTACAGTTCATTAGCGGAGATAACTGCAGTCACCTCCGCTATACCGGCTTAAGAAGACAAATGTGCAAACTCCTCTCGTTATACCTGGCTACTTCCAAATTGATCCCGAAACGCGACAAGTATTATTTAGTCCAGTCTGAAAAAATAAATCAATAATTTAAAAAATCAACTATGTTAATTGAATTCCTTGTAATCAATTGCATTACTGCATTCATTTATCATAATTCGTTGAATCACATGCCATGACATGCTCCAATAACTTTATTGTCGTAATCGATCATCCACGACATGAGTTCAGGACTCTGATCTCCATTTGTAATTTCAGTAGTTCTCATTTCTTACATCCGTAAGTTTACGCGTCCTACCGCTAGACCACGGCCGCTTCTAATTATAATATGTATTATTTATAGTAGCTCGGCATATGAGTGCGGTCCATGAACGGAAACAACTATTACTGGAGATAAATTTTTACATGCGGCAGTCGCCTCCACTATGCCGGCTCGACGAAAGGAATGTGCACCACGCAAATTGACAATGCACACTCATCACGTTGTACCTAGCTATTTCCAAATTGATCCCATAACGCAGCATAGTCTTCGTATACTTCACGGGTGTTACATTTGAAAGTAGTGGTGCTCTGGGACGGCAGATTGAGTTAATAACCATCATCAGTCTGTAATAGTGCATATAGGCACTAAACGACCAAAGTACATACAATATAGTTACATTGGTACCGGTTACAATTTAGCTCCCCGTTGCTCTATACCCCAGCTGCTCTTAAATCTCAATCTTGCGGGAATTGAACCCGGATCTCCACGTAACAAACTGAGGCGAACTAACCACTGCGCCACAGAGTCCGTTTGCCGACTCGCGTCTTGACTTAATTACAAGCAATTCATACGTCAACTTCCTTGATCATTTTTAAGATAATACCTAAGCCCTAACCTATAACCTAGGTACATGGAAATATTACAAGAAGTAATAAATATATAATTAAATGACTATAACACGTATAAAGACATTAAAATAATGTTTTTAAAACAGGTTTATAGTTATATAGTTAAGACTTATTTAATAATAACATTAAATACCTACATTACACATAATAATTAATAATACCCAGACCCCAAACTATAATACCTCGATACCTTGCAATTTGGGCATCAAGATGAGGACAACGCAAACCTCTTTTTTATATCATATATATTTATTTTTATTCTCATCTCCCAAAGTTTAACCAGCAGAAAAGGCGTCCAAGGTATTAAGTTCGTATTTTGCAATTTAATATTTTATAGATAATGTGATTAAGTATTATTATTATTTTTATTATTATTCTACACCTTAAGTAATTATATTTACAATACAATAATATTTATAAATAAACTACAGAAACAGACATTGTTTCGTGAATTTTTCACGTGTGGAAATCCTTGTTACGGATGTCCTAATCCCGGCAAAGCTATGTCTCTCGACGCGGAAGACTGCGAAAGAGCACTCGTATCTCTGCCAATATTCGATCGAGAGGAACACCGTCAATGTACTGGTAATGTATAAATACATGGAAATAAGAGACAATTTGTTAAAAATCAACACTTTTCTTTGGTTTGCCGTATATCATTACTTCCCAGAATTTGATCCTTATCAGGAACACTATCGGATGGTGCAATAATACAGAGTGTTTATTTTTTATCAAAATCAACAGGTTCGATTCCTGGCCGGGAAAATGGATTTATCAAAAATCTAATAATGCAGTTTTAGTTTTCATCAAAATCGGCATCGAGACTCCTTTCAGCATTTTTCGATATCTCTTATAGTTTATGATTTCGCCATGAAAGCCCACTTGAAAAATTCACTCTGTATATGATACAAGTTTAATCTCAATTATTCCTTTATTAGGTTATGAGGGGTGGTGGAGTGAAGGGATTAAAAGCTGAAGTTATGAAATCGTAAAAGAAATAAATGTAAATGTAACAAGAGGAGGCTGCATACAACACACACGTCTCTAAAACCGGCATGGTGGAGGTCAGTGCTGCAGTAGCACTCATCTCCGCGTACAAACCGCTAGTTTAATATTAGATCGAATATGATCACATATCGGGATACCATAAAAAAATGTAAGAAAAAAAATTGCAATAAAAAATCGCGTAATCCTTTTTTATTAATAAAAGATAAGTGAATAATTTGCACGACATCGATATTAATAAAAACAAAAACCTACCTCTATATTTTATAATTTTTTTAATTTAGTTTTTTACAATGTTCATTGACGTAGTTATACATAGAACAATAACACATTTTATGACAAACATTATTAGATTTATATCCACCGTGAAGCTACGTCATCTTTTTGTACGCTTAGACGTATGCGTAAAATCAGATCTATTTTTTTTTATCACCACTTTCGAATGTAACACCTGTGAAGTGACTGTCGCGTTTCGGGAGCAGTTTGAAAGTAGCCAGATGCATACTCGTCTCCTCAGGCCGGCAGCTGCTGCCCGTAGAGATTTTTCTGTAGTAGCAAATGTTTTCCTTCATGGACCACATTCAAGCTTCTCATCAGGCGGAGTGTTGTCATATGCCGAGCTACAATAAAAAAAACAAGCGAAAGGCTCTATGAATGTTAAACTGAAATATAGTATTTTTAAGTACTATATGTATATTTCTTTAACAGTATATTGCGTATAGTACGCTGACCCGAAATACAGTAAATAGTACAATAATACTATATTATAGAAACGGAATGGCGCCAATAATGTACCTACGTGTAGATTCCACGAAATAAAACCATTTACGTTTAGGTTTTTTTAAGCGAGTGTTTAGTGGACAGTGGGCCTTAATTCGTATTTTTTGACATTATATACATAATGCAAAAAAAAGAGTATTCAAAAAATTATTTTACAATTTGAATAATTAATTGTATAATTAGGTGCTTCAATAAAAATTCATCATTTTTCTGCTTATCCGTCGCACATCTGAGGTGACGTCAATTGCCAAAAACAATGACGTCATTCCAGAACGAGTTTGTGCAATTTTTCGAAAATTAATAACAGAATAGGTCTGCGTTCATCGACCGTTTTTTTTGGTGACAATATAATAGGGCGGCCTTACTGTTGTGTCAATAACACAATAACATTACTAAATGATGAATGAATCACAGCAGAGCGCGTGCGGTTTACAATTGAATAATATTACTCTATTACCAGTCTAAAATACAAATAAATATATTAAAAGTAAATGAAAACAAAGGAGAATGCCCACTGTTAACGCCGTTTACACTCATCTGTAATAAATTACAAGTAATCAGTGCAGTGTAAAAATGAACCGATTTTCGTGCAAGTGTTTGGACAGAACCAGCGCCCGGCAGGCCCGCCGTTCGCATTTCGGTTCGTGTTTAAAGGTTGGTCTCCCTATCTATTCCTCAAAAACCAAACACCCACTAAGAGAAATGGGCCATGAGAAAAATAAATCTACTTCTTTATTACCAATCAGTTTTAATTTTTTCACCCGGGTTATTGAGTAATTAGATGTTTTCTGATGCAATATTTGAAGTTATTATTATTTTAAATGCTTTAATAATTTATAATTGAAGATATCTATTAATTGGTAAATGTTGTGTTGATATAATTAAAATGAATTAATAAGATATTATTTCGGAATATTGTTTTGTTACCAAACTATTAGGTATCAAATGGACCCAAAAATAGGCATTCTCCTTTAGAATTTTAATATGCCAAAAATTAATTTAAAAACAAAGATTCTAAGAAAAAAATCAGAGCGGCTGTGGTCTAGCGGTAAGACACGTGAACTCACGATCGATGAGACCCGTGTTCGAACCTCGCTAATACTGACCAATGTAACTTTATTGTACTTTGGTCGCTCATTAAAGAGTGGTAGGCAGACTGATGATGGTTATTTGTCCAGTCTGCCGTCCTGGGGTAGTACTACCACTTTCGAATGTAACACCCGTGAATTGACATTGTCGCGTTTCGGGAATAGTTTGAAAGTAGCCAGGTGTAACGTGAGGAGTGTGCACTGTCAACCGAGATGGTACATGCTCGTCTCCTCAAGCCGACATAACGGAGGCGACTGTTGCCCGCTCAGGTTGTTTCCATTCATGAACCGCACGCTATCATTTATATCAGGCGGAATGTTGTCACATGCCGAGCTACAGTAAAAAAAAATTCAAAAGTAATTAAATATATTTAAAAAATAAGAGTTCAAGGATTTCAAGTGTTAGTTACACCCGTTTTAAAGTAGCCGTTGGGTATTACGAGACATGAGGAATCTGCGCACACTTGTCTCAAACCGGCATAGCCTGGCTTAAGCATTATGCGACTCCGCTAACAAAGAAAAAACACTTCAGCCAGCAATCACCACAGAATCGTCAGCTCTAGGTGTGCACCATCCATTGACAGGGCATCTTTTTAGCAGATCTCGAAACGCGACTTCACGTGTGTATCATTGGTGACGGTGGTACTAGCAACACGGCTCAAAAATTCTATATAAACATTGTATTCATTTACATTACATAAATATTATATAATTTTTTATCAACTTTTTTTATCGTAGTTGTAATTTATTTCGGTATTATTTTATTAAATCTGGTTCTATGACTATATTATACAAGGACCGGGTAACAGAACCTGTTTTTTTTTTTATTTGACGTCATTGCTAATATGTGAATCTAAACAGATTTGGGCTTGGACTGAGCCCTTAATCAGGTATTTAATCAGGTGGATAAAAGAATACATAACCTCGCCGATGACCGAATACTCCCGTGGAGAGCTTGGCTGTGGGCGACCTGGTATCGATTGCTGACGGCAATATGCCACAGCGAGTATGGAGGAGTGGTGACAGCCACATACCCCAGCAAAGACAGGCGTAGGTGGTCGAAGTAACTGCTTAGGCTGCCCGAAAAACTTAAATTGCCGGTCACTGCGTTACGGTTGGGGGAGGATGTGTAGAACACAGACTCGTTCCCATTTAAAAATAATTAAAAAGTGGATGTAAATTTTGATGGAGATCTGACGTAAAAAAAACGATTTGACAATGTTGCCGTCAAGACAAATACTAACAGAGAACGTAAACGTAGCTGTAGCCATCTTTTCTCTCGCGTCACATTGAGAGCGTTATTGCACATCTAGTTGTATATATCAATTATTAAAAGTGGCAACAGAATGGTCTGGCCATCCCGGAGTTGTAGGTTCCACTACTTTCAAGTGCAACACCCGTGAATTGACCTAGTCGCGTTGAGACGTCAAGTTAGAAGTAGCTAAGTATGGATGTCTCTTCATAACAGAGGTGAATGCTACTAAAAATATTTGAGAGAAGTGAAGGATCTTTCACCTCGGATCCTTCAAGCGGAGTGTGAAAAAGCACCTTCTCAGGCCGGCATAGTAGTGGCGACTGGACGAACCGTGTTAGCGATTCTCCAGTCGTTAGTGCTCATGGACCTCCACTGCGCTTACCATCAGGCCAGTCGAGGTCACACGTCGTGTCAAAAAAAAAAAAAGGATCATGGAAAGTGGCTGTCCATTATCGCTGCCTATCCTAGGAATAGACGTGAAAATATGAATAGAGTAAATTATTGAGTAATGATGAGTTGAATGACCTCATTGTCTGTCGTCCGCTTGCAGTCGGCGTAGTGTGATCTACGCCTCAGATGTCTAAACAGTAACTACAATAAATATTTTGTCTAGATGTCACCAAGGATTATGTGCCTATACAATTAATAGTAAAAATTCACACTTAGTAATATTTTAAGTTAAAACCCATTATAAAGTTTATCTTTTTTAAGTAGCCATCTTGTTTACAATAGCGCATTACTTTGTCTACGCTACTGTTAAAATAGCGACTCTCAAACTTGGGAGTTTATTATACTATCTTTTTTTTTTTAAATTGTAGCTCGGCATGTGACAACACTCCGCCTGATGTAAAGCTAGAGTGCGGTCCATGAATAGAAACAACTGCTACTACAGAGAAACCTGTGCGAGCAGTTGCCTCCACTATGCAGGCTTGAGGACACGAGCATGTACCATCTAGATTGACAGTGCACACTCCTCTCGCTATATCTGGCTACTTTCAAACTATTCCCGAACGCGACTAAGTCACTTCACGGGTGTTACAATCAAAAGTGGTGGTACTACCCCAGGACGGCAGACTGGATAAATAACCATTATCAGTTTGCCTACCACTCTTTAATAGTGCCTCTAGGCACTGAGCGACCAAAGTACATATAATATCTATCTATAGAGTGGGCTCTATGCGCGAAGAGGCTGGCTATAGAGTGGTAGACAGACTGATGATGGTAATTCGTCCAGGCTGCCGTCCTGGAGTAGTACCACCACTTTCGAATGTAACACCCGTGAAGTGACCCTGTAGCGTTTCGGGAATAGTTTGAAAGTAGCCAGGTATAACGAGAGGAGTGTGCGTTGTCAGTTTGGATGGTACATGCTTATCTCCTCAAGCCGGCATAGTGAAGGCGACTGCTGCCCAAACAGGTTTCTCTGTAGTAGCAGTTGTTTCCATTCATGGACCGCACTCTAGCTTTACATCAGACGGAGTGTTGTCACATGCCGAGCTAACCTAGCCTCCAGCCATCAAGTACATTAATAGGTATTAAGCGAGATTTCAACACGAGTGCTGATAGTGTCCATCTTCAACTGCTAAATTAAGGTTCACTCTTACGGTATCAACTCCATTATGCCGGCATTAATATAATAAATATATTGTTTCAGATATAACAAGAAGTGTTCAAAATGACAATTCAAAACATTCCAAGCAAAGGAAGGATATCAGTTATTAAAATACAAAATTTTACCATACAGAGACGACGTAAGTGATTTATTGACAATGATTAAGGCGCTGTTCAAACGTAATAAACAAGTTTTAGTTAGCTGGTAACTGGCAAAACAAAAACTATTACAGTAGCACATGGTTGCACACGTAGAAAACATTATTATTATTTCCATTTATGTCAACTTCTATAGCGCAGTGGTTCGCGCGGTAATACCCGGGTTTAATTCCCTGTGGAAACATATGTTTTTTTTTATATTGTAGCTCGGCATGTGACAACACTCCGCCTGATGTAAAGCTAGAGTGCGGTCCATGAATGGAAACAACTGCTACTACAGAGAAACCTGTGCGGGCAGCAGTCGCCTCCACTATGCCGGCTTGAGGAGACGAGCAAGTACCATCTATTGACAGTGCACACTCCTCTCGCTATACCTAGCTACTTTCTAACTTTTCCCGAAACGCGACAAAGTCACTTCACGGGTGTTACATTCGAAAGTGGTGGTACTACCCCAGGACGGCAGACTGGACTAATAACCATCATCAATCTCCCTACCACTCTTTAACAGTGCCTACAGGCACTGAGCGACCAAAGTACATATAACGAAGTTACATTGGTACCGATCAGAATTAGCGAGGTTCGAACACGGGTCTCATCGATCGTGAGTTCACGCGTCTCACCGCTAGACCACGGCCGCTCTTGAAAATTTAAAACGTTTATAAATATATGTAATATGTATGGGTATTACATGTATTGTTTTAACCGAGAATCAAACCCGAGAACTGAACTATTTTTCCTAATTCTTGGTGTTTACAATGTTATTCTTACATAGAGTTTAATCCTCTATTCCCACATTATTCTCGTAGATATTAAAAAAGTACTTTTGATTCTATATTCTTATAGTACATATGTATCTTTACAGAGTCTTTAGTGCGACTAGTGTATGGTGTTCTACTTTTCGTAACAAGCATTGTTATGTTTTCAATTAATCCAATTGAAATTGTTACTAATTGGGTAAGTTAATTTTTATTTCATTAAATAATTATTATTTCTGGCAACACTTTTATTATTTATTTAAAAATATTTTTATATATATCATATTATATACAGCTCGATTACCACTGACTGACTGACTCACTGACATATATTATGAAGCACTTGCCGGGGGGTTAGCGAGATGATTCTTTTTGGGGCGTATAGAGGGCGGTCCCGCGACCCCAGGAAAACCTCGACTTTGACCGGAAGTGGACTCTGGACCGGAAGTGACGTCGATATCTCGGAAACGGAACGAGACGGGGCCAAAGTGCCGGAACAAACGTTGTAGGGAATGCCCTCTAATTTCGATATACATAATTTTTTTTTTTGCAAAAAAAATTTTTTTTAAAACTACCCGAAAAAAAACTTTTTCAGCGCCGCGAAGCGCGCCCAAAAAACTAGTTTTTTTATTTAAAATTAACTGTTGATCTGCAACATTGTACGCGACAAAGTATACACTATTTCGACTCGTTTCTTTTTCATTTTAGAAAAGTATTCATAGTTGCTATTATTGTTTAAGCACTATAGCTCTTCCTAGACAATCATCATCATAGTTCAGTCAATTTACACAAAATTCTACTAAATTATACACCAAAACCTTCCTCACGAATCAATCTATCGATTCGCGAAAACCGATTAAAAATCCCTACACAATTTTTGCGTATAGACTAGACCAGTGGTTCTCAACCTTCTTTTTAATACGGCACACTTTTCACGATTTAAAAATTTGGCGGCACACAAAGAAAAAGATAAGTTTAAAAATTATTTACTTACCTATAACACACTGCGTAAAATAGTTTATGGTAATAATTTTAAATGTGCGAAATAAAATAATATGTACTACAAAAATAACAGTACGTTTTTTAAAGGATTAATTACAAGTTAATAATAAGAATACTTGTAATGCAATTTTTTTTTCTTTAAATCATATCATTTAATAATATTAACATAATTATATTATCTAAAATTTGGCGGCACACAAAAGTGCCGCGGCACGGTGGTTGAGAATCACTGGACTAGACAGTTCAACAGACGCGGCAAGCGACTTCGTTTAATATTATGTTAGTGAAGCGGGACGGTCTAAATATTTTTTTAATTTTTTAATAATGCAAATATTATCGGTAAAAATTACTGCGACTATAATTTTTTATATATATTTTAATAATAATAATATAATAATATTGACTTTATGTACATTAGAAATAGTATCAAAAATTTTGCATGCCGCTAAATGTGGCGAAACATGTGAACAAATTTTAACCCATTTATAACACCATGTTTACTAACCATGTTTCACGCAATAAAGTTTATTTCATTTCATTTCATTTCATAATAACTTTATTGATGTAAAAATTTTACCTATGTACCTACAATAGTGCTCTGCCATCGGAACTAGTCTGGGGACTGTATCTCCGTTTTAGAAGCTCTATCATACTAAAGTATTAATAACTTAACATTATCACTGTTTAATATTGAACAAATACTAACAAATTACTAAAATATTTGTTTTTCAAAGCGACCTTTAAATTTGTTTTCTTAAATCATTACAAATATACGCCTTAATGGACAAGTTTTGGGAATACCACAAAAATGGCATTTTCTATCCTAAAATATGCGAAAAAATATTATGTGCAAATAATTGCCGACATGTTTTCTCTGTTCTTAAAATGTAATACTAAAAACACATACATTTTTAAAGCAAATCTTCTGTATGGACCTTATCGGGGAGTGAACCAGGAAAAAATGTGGTCATTATCCTTACCATCACCGTCACCGTCACCAGTGACATCGAGTTAATTACATTACTTATTATTGACGAACATATACGAGAAACAAACAGAGTTTGCGCCCAGTTCAATTAATTAGATGACATAGAAATAAAAACAGAGAAATGAGGCAATCGCCTCCGCTATGAATTGCGATGCTTTGCTGAGACGAGAGTAGAGGGATAATATATAGTATCAGCCCACTTACTATTCTTTATCATTGTAGAATCTCAATATAACATAGACATACATAGAGTAGTCAAAAACAAGTTTTGACCGAACATCATATAAAAGTAGATATTTAACGTTAAGATTTTTATCTTTCATCTTGGCAATGAAATATATCTAACTACATGTATAACCTTTAAATGTTGACATATATATTAACATAAAACATAGTAATCTCCATGAGTATATATGCCTACATAGTATTTTTTAATTATTAACTTATTATTATAGGTACCTAGCCGGGCTAATCCTAAAATAATCTTAAAATGCAAATAGAAAGTGGAGTTAACGCATCCACTTAACTTTAATTATTATTCGTTTGTACCTTCATAACTTCTAAAGAAATGATTGGATTTGGACGCGGTAATTTTTGTTAGATAGCCAGTTTCAATGCGAAGGTCGAGGTTCAATCCAAGTTTGATGGAAATAAATCCAGCCGTTGTTGTGCTACGCGCGCATACAAAATGTACGGCAGGCGGTTTTTTTTTAAATTGTAACTCGGCATATAACAACATTTTGCCTTATGTAAAGCTAGAGTACGGTCTATAAACGGAAGCAACTGCTACTACAGAGAAATCTCTACGGGCAGTAGTCGCCTCCGCTATGCCGGCTGAAGACGACCCGACGCTAACTATCTGGTAGACGCGTAGTTTAACTACGTTTTCGTTTTGATTGTTATTGTTTATATTTAAAAAAAAACCAGGTTTTTTTTTATACAAACAAGATACACACGTATCACAACAAAATAATAAACTCACATAATTTATCAATTATTCATAAGTAATTTAAAGTATATATGAAAAAAAATTAGTACAGGAAATTATTAATAGAGGTAGCATTTAATTAGATTTCACTTGGAATTAAATACGTATTTATGAATTAATATACTTGGCAATTAAGTTTTTTAAGGTTAAACAGCACGTTTTTAGAGTAATCTTAATATTTAAACCCGTCTGATGTAAAGTTAGAGTGTTGTCCATGTACAGAAACAACTGCTCGCCTCCGCTATGCCAGCTTGAGGAGACGAATGTGCACCATCCAGATTGACAGTTCTTCTTCTCTCGTTATACCTGGCTACTTCCAAACCGATCCTGAACCCCGACTAAGTTGTACGACTTACAGTGTAACACCCGTGACGTGACATTGTCGCGTTTCGGGAATAGTTTGAAAGTAACCAGGTATAGCGAGAGGAGTGTGTACTGTTAATCTAGATGATACATGCTCGTCTCCTCAAGCCGTCATAGGGGAGGCAACTACTGCCCGTAGAGATTTCTCTGTAGTAGCAGTTGTGGATGATGTTATATGTACTTTGGTCGCTCAGTGCCTATAGGCACTATTAGAGAGTGGTAGGCTAATTGATGATCCAGTCTGCCGTCCTGGGGCAGTACCACCACTTCCGAATGTAACACCCGTGAAGTGACCTTGTCGCGTTTCGGGAATAGTTTGAAAGTAACCGGGTATAACGAGAGGAGTATGCACTGCCAATTTAGATGGTACATGCTCGTCTCCTCAAGCCAGCATAGTGGAGGCGACTACTGCCCTTAGAGATTTCTCTGTAGTAGCAATTGTGGATGATGGACTGCACTCTAGCTTTACATCAGGCGGAGTGTTGTCACATGCCGAGCTACTATAAAAAAAGTATCTGCCGTATGTGTAACCCAGTCCAGTCTGTAAAGTGGTGCTCCACGTCCCGCATTCGTTCTCGCAATGTTTCATAACATATATTTTGTTTTAGTTACTGGAAATGCGTGAAGGTTCATATGTGTTTAACATGTGGAAAGATCCAACATATGAAATTAAATGCGAAGTATGGGTTTACAATTATACAAATGCCAATGAATTTCTATCTGGAAAAGATACCAAATTAAAACTAAAAGATATTGGGCCATTTATGTTTAGGTAAGTGGGTGGTTTCGAAATTTTTTTTGTATAAGTATCGATTTCGAAATTAGACGCCATTTCCTACAACCTTTGTTCCGGAACTTTGGCCCTATCTCGTTCGGTTCCAGAGATATCGCGTTTCGGAACCGGACGGAACGGACTCTCGTAACATGTCGAGGTTTTCCCGAGGTCACGCCCCCTACACCTATCAAAAAAAATCATCTCTCTAATTCAGTTATCATATAGTCAATCGAGCTTTATATAATATGAGATTGAAGAGCTAGCTGGGATGGGTATCGAACCTAACGACCTCTGGTTTGCACGCGGACGCTGTGACTTCGAAGCTAAACAGCATTCGTCTCCTTAAGCCGGCATAGCGGAGGCGACTGCTGCCTGTAGAAGCTCTGTGTTAACATATGCCCATCTACAATTAAAAAATATTTATATTTTTCAGGGAACATAGAACTAATGAAAATATGAGAGTGCATGCAAATGGTACATTATTAATGACACCAAAAATATTATTAGAATTCTTAGAGAACGAATCTTTAGCTCATTATGAGAATGTTAATGTCACTGTGCCCAGTATTGCTATTTTGGTAAGTTAATTAATAAAAAGTGGTCAGCTTCAGAACAAAATTAACTTGGAAGTAGCTAAGTATAACGAATGTATTCTCAAGCCGGCAGAGCGAAGGCGGCTGCCACCTGCAGAGATTTCTCCATAGCTGCTCACATGCCGAGGAAACTATAAAAAAAACAAATTTATTTATTTGGAAAATTTACAGTGTCGAGGAGATTTTATGTTTAAGTTGATCATAATAACATCACTGCTTCCTTAAATAATTTTCACTATGTACATAAATTGGTGGAGTGAACGGATACAAAAAGAAAAAAATTACTATTAATAAAAGCTGATTTTAAAAAAAAAGCAACAATAAAATGAGTGTTACATTACGTATGACATGTTACAAAATGAATTTAACCCTAGGACAGGGGTGGGAGTTCCTTGACGCATAAAAACGCAGCGCACGTTCAACATAAAAAAATGGTGTTAGGTTAATAAGGGATATTAAATAAATTACAATTACAAACGTTTTGTCACATTGTAGCATGTAAAACATTGGATAAACGATGCGCACAGAGTTAGTGCGCAACTAACACCTGAGTTGTTATTTTTCGATATGAATCAACTCTTGCGCATTTACGCTACGTTTATACACGTTAAAGAACCCCCAGCCGTAAGATCTAGGTATTGTGGGTATATTACCTTTTTTTTTTTCATTCAACAGGCAATCAGCACGTTATTGGCAGACAAAATGGGATATTTTGTAAATCTAGGCGCTCAATATTCAATGAAAGCACTAGATCCTAGGTTATTTAGGAATATGACGGTGTCTGAATATTTTTGGGGTTACGACGACACCATAGTGCATTTGGCAAATAAACTTTTACCCGGATGGATTGATTTTGAACGGATCGGAATTATGGATCGGGTGAGATTTATATTTTTTGTTAGATGTTATCTAATTATAACCACTTAATTTATATAATATAGAAAAAAATATTGGGGAGGGGTGAAGTAGAGATACAAGCATAGATATAATAATCTTATAATAAACTTGACGAAAACAAAAATTATGTATTTTTCACAAAGATTGACAAATGTACCCAATCTTAATATAAACTACCACGGACAGGCACTCGAAGTGACACATAGTACCAAATTCTTGGGGGTCATCATTGATAGCTCCATGAATTGGAAAGCACACATAGAACATATTTGTGATAGAGCCAATAGATTCGTATATGCGCTTAAGAATCTATCTAAAATTAGCAACGCAGAGACTGCAACTATCGCATATCATGGATATGTGGGCTCTATCTTGCGCTACGGTATTATTTTTTGGGGGAACTCTACAAACAAAGAAATCGCATTTAAAACGCAAAAACGCTGCATCAGAGCGATATTTGGACTAAAATCTACGGAGAGTTGTAAGCAATATTTTATTGAAAAAAAAAATATTGACATTTCCTTGTTTATATATATTAGAAATGGCACTGTTCGTCAAAAATAATCCGCATATATTCACTTCATCTTGTAGCAAAGTCGGAAGATATAAACATCAACTGTGGCCGAAGCGGGCGAATACAACGCTCCTTCAAAAGAGTGCCATAGGAATGTCCAGGACGATATTTAATCAAATACCGGGTTATATTAAAGAGCTCACTTCGGGTTTATTCAAGAAGCACCTCACCCGGCTACTAATCACTAAAGCATACTACTCAACACACGAGTTCCTCATTGACAAAATATAAAGTACATATTAATAGGATTATGACATGATTAATAATTTGTTGCATGTTTTTATTTTATTTTATTTTTATTTTTATTTTTTTTTACATGACATAATAATTTTTTTGTTTTATTTATACTATTTTTAATTATTTTTGACATTCTATTTTATTGTATTGTTAATTTTGATTGTATTCTGACATTTTAATTATTCTATTACAAATATTGTATGCCCTATGGGCAAAACATAGAGGACTTAAGAATTATTATAACATCTACAAATGTAAAACCTATGTTTACAATAAATTATTTTGATTTGATTTGATTTGATTTGAAGCAGTATTATAGGTCAACATATGACAACACTCCGCCTGATGTTAAGCTAGAGTGCGGTCCATGAATGGACTACAAAGAAGTTGCTACAGAGAAATCTCTACAAGCAGCAGTCACCACCGCTATGCTGGCTTAAGGAGACGAATATGCATCTCGTTATACCTGGGTACTTTCAAACTGTTCCCGAAACGCGACAAGGACACATTCGAAAGTGGTGCTACTACACCAGGATGGCAGACTGGGCCAATAACCATCATCAGTCTGCCTACCAATTACTTACACTTACTTTTTTCGTTACAGTTCTACGCACAAAGAAATGAGACTGTTGAGATTGAACTTGGTAACGAATCTAAGAAGTACTCTATCAATACTTGGGCTGGTAATCTTGGATTGAAAGAACAAGGATTCAAAGATCTTAATACAAGGTAAATTATATGTATATATTTTCATGTAATAGTACGACATATGACCGGACTTCACCTGATCTTCACCGGACTTAACCTAGCCTAAACACAGCATGCAAGACTGCCCGTCGCGAAGGCTGTGTTTAGGCTAGGCTAGTCTCAAACTCATGTGCAGTCAAAAGCAGATATATCTACCACAATAGTGAAAACATCTACAGGTAGCAGTCGCCTCCGTTATGCCGGCTTTATAGACAGAGCGGACGACTGAAAATTCGCACAGTTGACAAATGAAATGCTTTGCCCTTCCATGTGCTCTCTGTTTCACCTTGGATCCTTGGAAAAATGTGAAAAAGCAGCACCACCCACCTCAGGCCGGCATAGTAATGGCGACTGGAGACACGGTGTAAACGGTTCTCTAGTCGTCTGCGCTCATGGACCTCCACTGAGCTTAACACCAGGCTAGTCGAGGTCATATGTCGTGTCATTTTATTTTAATTTAATTAATTTATAATTTTGTCCAGTATACCATGTAACAGAATTAACGGTGCATACGAAGGGTTAATGATGTCGCCGAACTTTGACAAAAACAAAACTATACATATGTTCAGGAAACAGGCGTGCAGAGTGTATCCATTCACGTTCAAAGAAGAATTACCAAGTGGATATGGATTTAATATGCATCGGTAACTTATTCACTTATTTATTTATTCTTATGCTTAGTCTCAAAGACGCACTAAGCAGACCTGATTGGAGACTGAAGAGCAGCGTTACCAGATTTTTAACTTTCGAAAGCGGGACATAGTAAAAAACATATATAATCAGAAGTGTTTAAATATGTATCTCTTATTTGAGTTTTAAATTACGTTTGCGTGACAATAGATAGCAAAAATAGTCATAGAAAATGTACTTTAATAAAAATATGATATTTTAAATCAGATTTACCCTATCATTAGGTAGTTGAGTCTTCTTATGGCCGGTTTTTGAATTCTTCGGTTTTCGTAACAAACCTTCTATAACCATACAAATTTGACAGATCGTAAACGATAGTTATATCAAAATGTATGGGGAATGTGTACGTTAGAAAAATGTGGTGTTTCAAATAATAGTCTGAAGAGTAAGTTACAAATTGTAACTCTTTTTACACAGTTTACAGTAAGCTTTATACTCATCTGACGTCACAATACACACACAACTCCGAGAAGCGCGGAACATTTAATATTGATTTAAAAGTTGGGACGTCCCGCCAAAATCGGGACGTCTGGCAACGCTGCTGAAGAGGGATAGTCCTCTTCAATGCAAATATACCTCCAGGTGTAAAAAGACAGATAGCAAACCCGCGAACCAGAAGTTGTATACATCATACTAAAGTGGTCCAAGTGTTACTATTTTATTTTTTAGATCATAATTTAAAAAAAAACATAATTTTTTGACATTTATTATCAACTACTCCTGTTCAACACATCATCATCGACAATATCATCGAAACAAGCAATGTAAATGCAAAGATTGATATATGTCGCGACGGGCGGCCTAGAGGTCAAACTCCCAGCTAATACGCAGCTTGCCTTAGCGATGTTATTAAGACATTGCGGCTTGATTCTACATGCATATCTAATATTAAAAAACCTTGCAACAACTTTTTAGTATTAGTAGTGTAACACGTGGTTAAAGACATTGCTCTCTTTTTTTAATAGTAGCTCGGCATGTGACAACACTCCGCCTGATGTAAAGCTGGAGTGCGGTCCATGAATGGAAACAACTGCTACTACAGAGAAACCTGTGCGGGCAACAGTCACCTCGACAATGCCGGCTTGAGGAGACGAGCATATACCATCTATTGACAGTGCACACTCCTCTCGCTATACCTGGCTACTTTCAAACTATTCCCGAAACGCGACAAAGTCACTCTGCCTACCACTCTTTAATAGTGTCTTTAGGCACTGAGCGACCAAAGTACATATAACAAAGTTACATTGGTACCGGTCAGAATTAGCGAGGTTCGAACACGGTCACATCGATCGTGAGTTCACGCGTCTTACCGCTAGACCACGGCCGCTCTTTACAGCCTGTATAGCTAGAAATCTTGACGCACCATCCCAATTCCTACATACTTTCCTCCCTAACAATAATTATACTTAATAATTGTATTGTTTTTCAGGTATACAATGGAAGACTCAGCTTTCAATAATACTTCAGAATTCGCTTGCCCGTGTACTAGTAATTGTTTACCAGACGGAATTATTGATATTGGAAATTGTTATTATGGTATATATGGTCATACATTTTCCTTTATATAAAAATAAAAATAATAAATAAAAAGCTTTATTTTACTGGGTATAAGGAATGTGCCCTATTAATGTATGGTGCACATTTGTCTCCAAGCCGGCATCGTGGAGGCTACATTTATCTGTGATAGCATCCATGTCTGTGATCCATAGGATCTTGAGATCATAAATTTTATGTACATTATTTAATTTATGCAGGTTTCCCGATCACCCTATCCAAGCCACACTACACGGATGTAGATCCAGAACAATTAGACAATTTTGAAGGACTCCATCCTGACAGAGAAAAATATACGTCAAGATTCGATTTTGAACCTGTAAGTTATCATTACCTATTTAGAGCGGCCGTGGTCTAGCGGTAAGACGCGTGAACTCACGATCGATGAGACCCGTGTTCGAACCTCGCTAAAGACCGGTACCAATGTAACTTTGTTATATGTACTTTGATCGCTCAGTGCCTATAGGCACTATTAAAGAGTGGTAGGCAAACTGATGATGGTTATTTGTCCAGTCTGTCGTCCTGGGGCAGTACCACCACTTTCGAATGTAACACCCGTGAAGTGACCTTGTCTCGTTTCGGGAATAGTTTGAAAGTAGCCAGGTATAAGAGAGGAGTGTGCACTGTCAATCTAGATGGTACATGCTCGTCTCCTCAAGCCGGCATAGTGGAGGCGACTGCAGCCCGTAGAGATTTCTCTGTGGTAGCAGTTGTTTCCATTCATGGACCGCACTCTAGCTTTACATCAGGCGGAGTGTTGTCACATGTCGAGCTACAATAAAAAAAAAAAGCGACCGTAGCCCGATGGTTACAAACGTGAACTCGTAATTGAGAATTCCTGTGTGTGAAATTGCAATGTCGTTGTTATACATTGTTCACATTCATCCCCTCAAGCCTCATAGCAGAAAGTTCTCTGTGATAGCAGTTGTTTTCGTTCACGGACCGCACTCTAGCTTAACATCAGGCGAAGTGTTATCATATGCCGAGCTACAATAAAAAAAAATAGTTTGAGGTGTGACCGTGTGTGGTGAGAATTGGTTTGACTCTTCTTTTTGCAATTATTTCAGAGACTCGGTATACCAATAGAAATTTCATCAGTAGTTCAAGTAAATATCGCAGTTAGATCTTCCACCGGTAATCCTCTAACAAAGCCTCTGGATAAGAAGGTTCTACCATTGATCTGGTTAAAAATGGTAAGTGTAACTGAAGAATATCTGAACAGTGTTCTCCCAGTCCTTTCACCTCGGATCCTTCAAGCGGAGTGTGAAAAAGCACATTCTCAGGCCGGCATAGTAGTGGCGACTGGAGCCACCGTGTTAGCGGTTCTCCAGTCGTCAGTGCTCATGGGCCATCAGACCAGTCGAGGTCACATGTCGTGTCAAAATAAAAATAAAACACATTTTTTATACTTATAACTAAACCCAATCGACCGTATCGTCATAGACGCGTATAATTTAATAGATTAATGCCTAATAAGCTAGTGCTTGTATCAGAGACACAGGGGACTAAAGTACATATAATATTAGTCAGAAATTGGCGAGATGTGGACACGGATCTCATTGATTCTGAGTCAGGGAACTCAAAACAAACTGTTTTAAGTTCGCTGTTGTGAGAACACATCTTCTACAGCTACACCGCAGCCGTTCTACATTGTTATTTAATTTTTGTTTCAGTTTGTTAAAGAACCGCCTCTGGACGCGCTAATACCACTTCAGCTTCGTTTCGTGTACGCGCCACCCATAGTTCTAACACTAGAAATAGTATCTTTAATTGTAAGTTTATGGTTAGTAACACAAGGTATATATAGACTTTGGAAACCGAAGTATTTGTTGGTCGAAAATACAGAAAAACCACTCAAAATTAAACCAGAACGCAAAAAGAGCAATGTAATTCTAAATATGTCTTTCAATGATGGTCTCATGCCTGATGATGAGTTGACGAAACAAACTGTATCATTGCTGACTGTAGAAGAAGATAACTTTGAGAGATAGTACTTGAATTTTTAGTACTTGGTTGTATTGGTACTTGGGAGAAAAGTATCGGTCGGTGGTAACGATCATGGAGCTCTGCTGTTAGCAGTCGCCTTCACTATGGCGGCCTGGTTGGATAAGGTAATGTGCTACAATATTTAAAGAAGACCAAGCTGAAGACGACGCTTGATGCCAAACCACCGTTTTCCTCTCAAAAAACTGAAGTCTGGACCTATTTGTAATCGTAGTGTACCTACAAAAAAAACAAGAAAAAGTTGTTCGGATTGGTTTGGTTCTTGTTTCAGTTAAATGTTATGTTTGAATAGCCAAGTACTGTTAAAAAAACCGAATAATACGTCAATATGATTATTGAGATCGCGTTGTTAAGAAGTTTACCTCTTACAAAATTACGGCGTTTGCAGAACGCGTAATACTCGTAAGTTTGTTTAAAAAGTACAAAAGTACTTTCTATTATAATTATCGTTTACTCGATACATGCCATGACATTTTATAATGTAATACATAAGGTACACAGGGTGTAAAAAGACATATAACAAACCCGCGTTTTTAAGCTCATATTTAAAAAATCTTATTTTTTGTACTTTATTTGTCCAATATCAACTACATAACATTATGGTACCAATATTTGTTAACAAAAAAACATCGTCAAAATATCCAAAACATGCAACGTAAATGCGACGATTGATAAACGTCAAGAGTCGCAAAAGCACGCGGCCTCGCGAGTTCGGCGTGTGCGCATGTGTTAGTAGTATCCATTGCGGCTTGCTAAAAACATTAATATTCCTTGAAAATTTAAAAAAGCTACTAATTAAAAAATAAATTGCAATAACGTTTTTGCCTTCTGTCTTTTTACACCCTGTACAAATAATTGCTAGAATTATAAGTTCTTCTCGAACTCTATAGTTCCTTAATTAGAATGTAAAGTAATGATACTGTATGTAAAGTGACATAATAGCATTTCGGAATAAACTTAGAAATAACCCGGGGCTAAGTCAATCGACAGTTTCATCATTCAAGTGACGATCGAATCGAAAACAAAATATATAAGATTTGACGTTCCTATAGGTAAATCTAAGAGTGGTAGGCAAACTGATGATCCAGTCTGCCGTCCTGGGGCAGTACCACCACTTTCGAATGTAACATCCGTGAAGTGACCTTGTCGCGTTTCGGGAATAGTTTGAAAGTAGCCAGGTATAACGAGAGGAGTGTGCACTGTCGATCTGGATGGTACATCTCTTCAAGCCGGCATAGTGAAGGTGACTGCTATCTATACCTATTATTAGATGATTTCTCCACGAAATCTTATGTTGGCAGTATTGTATGTACCTGAAGTTTTAATGTCGAGTTTACTGAAACCTCATGATGAGATTCCTCTCGGTCGCCATGAGGCGGAGCTACGTACGTTCCTTCGCTATGTACCAAAATCCTTATGTTACATAAAACATGACTAAATCGTAAAATTCCCAATTAACATATAGGTAATCCCTAATAGGTAAGCGACAAGGCTAAATAACAGCATATTAAAAATTTGAAAGTAGAGAAAGTTTGAAAGTAGCCAGGTATAACGAGAGGAGTGTGCACTGTCAATCTAGATGGTACATGCTCGTCTCCTCAAGCCGGCATAGTGGAGATGACTGCTGCCCGTAGAGATTTTTCTGCAGTAGCAGTTGTTTCCATTCATGGACCGCGCTCTAGCTTTACATCAGACGGAGTGTTGTCACATGCCGAGCTACAATAAAAAAAATAAATAAAAAAAAAATATAATACGTAGGTATAATAAAAAAAGAACGTTTACATTTTGCTACATGGACTTGCCTTTTTTATTCTAATAATTAAAATATTTGTTATATTTAATAATAGTTAGTTTGTAAATATTATTTTTGAGGGATCTTTTGTTTTTATTAAATTATTTTTTAAAATATATTTCGTGTTTTAGTGTTTACCTGGAACAATCCAAACTTGTGCAATTGACAAAGGATAAGTAAATAAAACAAAAAAGTAAGTAAATAATAATTGTAATCACAGTCGATTTTAGTGGCCATTTCCATTAAAATATAATTTTAAAAAGAGTTAAAAAAAATAAATTTAACGTTTTCAACAAGTACAAAATATTCAACCTTAAAATTCAATTCAATATTCCACCTTATTACGCTATAAATTAAGTCTTACATTGTGAGTACCCTAATGGAATAAATTAAGGTATAAATAACTATAAAAATAAATAGTCACATCTAATAAAATGGCTTTTATAAATTATAATAAAAACATTAAAAAAATAAAAACCAATTAGCATACTAAATCTTAAAATCTAAACAAAGGTAACTTAAAAATCTTAACACACAACTTAAATTAAACTTAAATAATACTTTAAATAAAAACGCCTTAACTTTTTAAAATAATTATAACGTTGTACAAAGAATTATTTACAAGAAACATACAGACTAGATAATATTCAAAACATAATATTAAATTAACAGAAAACATCTATTAAATCACATATTAAAGTCAAAACGCCTCTGATACATGAAGCTAGTAACTAAAGAAACAATATTACATTTTAAGTTAAAATTTGAGGCGTTTCAGACTTCATGTAGCGTAGACATGTGCGTAAATCCAGGCAGTATAATGCGCTACATTTGTATAAACATCTGGCACACCACGTCTGGCACAACCTGAACCAAACGATGTCAAACCACGGAGCTCCCAACGACCACCTGATCTACATTGAAGTGGCCCGCCACTATCACCCTGAAAATAAGTACTTTGATAAATTATGACGAATATAGAACTGTAAAAATCACGGCTAAACTGAGGTGGAAATTTAACCCACGTCCTTTTGTGACCACTCAACCATTCGCACTTTACTAAAAGGTTGGGCCATATTTATATTAATTAATTGGCGACATATGATGAATGCAGAGTTCTTGAAATTTCATAGTCGCATTGTCATAAAATAATGACAAATAGAATAGGAACCATTGGCACATGGAAAACATAAGAAATAAAGAAAAACTGCATTAACATTTTTAGTATGTCCTTATCTGGATCGAAAATGGAATTGGATCGAATATACTGAGATATATCGTACTACGCTCAAATGAGAAAACACATTAATCTATATTTTTAACTCTAGACTATTAAAAAAAAATTTAAATACTCACTACACAAGCACCGGTACTCCCGTCAGTACTTCCAGCACACAAATGTCCATCATTAAGTGGTAACGATAAAGAATATCTATCTCTACATACTCTGAGAGGTAACACTGGAACTTCGGCTTCCAAAAGAACATCTGTTAACGTTCCATTTGTCTGTTCTCGTCCCCATCCTGTCGCATAACATTCGTCTTTGAAATCAAAACCATTTGTTTCCTCAATAAAAGGATCTATTTCTTCACCAAATAATAGTTTTTTATCACTTCGTTCACTGTTATTTGTATTCCTTTTTCTGTCTCTAGAAATGTTCTTTCGTATTAGTTTAACAACGCTATCTAAACTTGCACTGTCGTAAACTAAATCACTATTTTTAGCATCTACATTTTCACTTTTGGCTAATACTTCTTCTCTTTCGTTATTCTTTTTAGAATCATTAGCTACCCTTATGTTATAACGCATGTACTTGTGTCTCTTATTTGTGAATCCAGAAAAAACATTTCTAGTTAAATTATTTAACTTTTCCAGATATTTCAATGCTGTTTCAGGGTTCGGTTTTGGTGGTTTAGAAGATTTTCTTCTAGGCGGTTCTGTGACGGTTTTCTCGGTGTTTGGCCTCATGTAGAATGATGTTGTTTTTTCTGTATTAAAGTTTGTTAATGGTGGTTCGAAGTGGGGCAGACAGATTGTGCGGATACGACTGCGTGCGCTCACGTCTGCTGGCTTCGTCATCTTCATTAACGCTGTAGAATTGAAAAGATCAACTATGCAGTATTGTCTAAAAATCAATACGTACAATGTCCACCATGCGACGTACAGATCTATTCAGAAATTTATGTCATCCTAATCGCGTTTCGGGAACAGCTTGGAAGTAGCGACAATATAATGAGAGGTGTGTGCTCTGTAAACCTAGATGGTGCACATTCATCAAGCCAGCATAGTGGAGATGCCTGCTGCCTAGACATTCCGCTAATAGACAGCATTCTAGTTCAACATCAGGCGGAGTATCGTCAAATGTCGACTTTTCGAGCGAGTAGTAAGTATATAAAGTACAACTCACCTATATCATGTTGATAATGATGAAATCTTTGATGCAATACAATCCTTTCTATGGGCACGTATGAACCTCTCTGTTCAGCTCTGTCCCATTCACCAAGTACTGCTGTCCAGAGTGCTGGTACAGGTAGATTGAATAGTTCACTGGAAGATCATTAAAATGGGGTTACTTTGGGAAATACATGTTATCATACGGGTGTAAATATAGAACTGAGAACCGAGTGTATACGAATTGATACTCAAACAGATAAACATACCTAAATTATTATTACTCGTTTTATTTATTGCACAGAATAAAGAAAAAAACATTGTATTGACGAGTTATTGGGAATTTCCTCATAGCTAACCATTAAGAGTTTAGATACTTATTTTATGGTTGATAGAAAAACGTCCCCTGTAATCGACAAACGTCGACTGTAATATCTCTCCAGGACAGCCACCGGACGGTGATGACAAATGACCATCGTGAATCTTAAATGAATTTAATATAAAATATGCTTACTTGTGAACACAGTGCGCTGTTGTTAGAAGCCATAATGGATGAACCAGTACACCACCACACCAATGGCCGATCAGACCATGACTTGGATGTAGAAGTTGAAGTGATACCTACAATACAAATATCAATTCATTATAGTCTAATCTCTAAAAAGATCTTGTAGGAGGGAACTTCGCCGAACATGTGACAACACTTCGCCTGAAGTAAAGCTAGAGTGCGGTTTATGAATAGAAACAACTGCTACGACAGAGAAATCTTGAGGCTTAAAGAGACGAGCATGTACCGTCCAGATTGACAGTGCGCACATATGTGTATCAATCTGATTTTTTTTTTACGTTAAAACAAATTATTTATAAAAATTAAACTTTAGGTAGAGATATTTTCTTTTCTATAATCAAATTCCAAATAAATCAAAACGTACAGAACTAGATATCGATGATAGTTGAACCACCCGAAAGATCATCAAGGTTTAAGGGTCGAGAATGTTGAGGTTTTTTTGTGGGAATTGAAAGAGTCACCAGCAAAGAATTAGACAATTATAATCAATAACAAACGTCGGTATGGTTACCTGCCAAGGCCAAGCTCCCCGTTTAGATTCCCTTCCCCTAATGATGCGCAGTTGTCCAGGACTTCTCTCACGTGGTTGTCGCGTATGTCTTCGCAGAGGCACGCCACACTCTGAAATATCACACGTGATATGAATATCTGAGAACCCAAATATGTATTTAATATAATGTTACGTTCGTGGGGGGTACTAACATAAAATACACGACTTCGGTCTTCACACCGATTTATTGCATACGACACACAATAACGTAGAAGCAGGCGTGGTACGATAGTCGCAGGATAGCCTTCAGTCGCTGTTCAGTATTGCTTGTTATCGCAGGAGCCGTTTGTATCGCATCCAGAATAGGACTACTTTTTGGGACACTTGGGTGTCGGTACAAACAGGAGGAAGCTTCGAGAAAGATCTAGTCGAAGTTGTTTACTAATTATAATGTAAACAAGGTCACAGGTCACGCCACTGTTGTGGACGTGGCCAAGATGTTTACGCTACGCCGCTTATACGAGAACTTTCTAGAAACTTCGACGCATGCTATCTCTCTCGCTCCCCAGGTGCACGTAATAATAATATTAATAGTTTCTTCTAATGATAATTAATTGACAAAAGTTTTCTTTTCAAACCCTATCTAGAGTAGACACACTAGGGCAAAATTGCAATATACAAAACAAATACTTAATATGTACAGTGAGCAAAACAAACATGACATAGCACACTCATTCATAACTCATTACCTTATGACACTAAGTGTGAAATTTTATCAATAATTCATAATATGCAAACCGTACTCCACCACATTTGAAACTCAACCTTATGTCCGTAGAAATAAGCTTGATAATATACTTTCTAAATCGAAGTGGATATGATGTATCGTGGTTCAATTGAACAAGTAGTTGAAGAAAGTGAAATTTGATCGATTTATAGTGTTTGTGGTGTATTTGAAATAATATCACTTCTTCCGTGAGTTTAATTTTTAATATCTAGATTTTAACGTTTAGTAGCAGTATAACGAGTGGAGTGTACCCTGTCAAATTATCGTGCATATTCAACTCTTCAAACCGCCATAGCGGAGACGACTGCTGCTGATATCTGAGATTGTCACCTGTTCATGAATCGTACTCCAGTTTAACATCGAAGACATTTTTATATGTATGTATAATTATTTCTATTATTATTATTAATTCAGTACAGTAATACCCCCCGACTTACTCTACCCCGTTTTACGCGAATTCGGAGATACGCGGTTTTTCATTTTGTTGTTTCGCGCGGAATTGTTTTACGTGCGCAGTGCGTTTTACTTATAATCTCTAATTATGTCATCTAAAAGAACGAAAAATGAGTCATTTGAGCCTAACAAAATTGAACCCCCCCCGACTTACGCGAATTCGACTTACACGGCAATCGCTCGGACCCACCTACCGCGTAAGTCCGGGGTATTACGTACTAGCACTCAATTTCAGTGTATTTAATGCAATTAATCTTTATTAGCACGTTTTGTTTAATGTTATTAGAACATTACATAGAGTGTTGCTTTTTATATTTGTAATTTATGCAATTAGTTTTGTTTGAACCAAATAAATAAATAAATAAAGGAACGCCCGCTGTTCTTTAACATCCTGTATATACGCGTATATGCACCGTGTATGCATTAGCGTGATTAGAATATAATTTCCGATTGTCATTCATAATAATATCGTTACTATTAATTCCCACTGTTTTTGTAAATAAATTCAGGAAGTTTAAATTATACATTGAAGAATAAAGACATAAATATGTGTCAGTATTAAATACTTCCTTGAATATTAACGCGGATATTGTGTTTTTAATAACTTTATTTTACCATACTTGAACACACAATTTTATTTTTATACATTTTTCATTTGTTTTTATTTTTTTAATTTATTAACAATTCTGTTATGTCACTAATTAAAAAATCTCCGAAAGAATGGTAGGGGAGTTTTGACAGCCATCTTGAGACGTTAGGTTATCTGTCTTGCCTAAACTTGTGTTTCTTCGAGTGTTAATGTGTAATAATGGTGGATTATAATTAACCATTAAGTGTTCGTCAACGTGCGTAAGTATGGGCAAACAATTCAAAAGAAGAGAACCTGTTTTTCCCATCTTCCCGCCAAAACTCCGTAGGAAGTTTCAATAAAGCTTCTACCACTTTACTGAAGCAATATTTGACTTGACGTGACTTTTTAGTGTAATGAATGAATGAGTCGTGATGCACAATATTATTAACTTGATGCATAAATATTTACTTTGACACTGGCAAATTGTTGTAATGCCATAAAGCTAAAAAAAAAAAGAATGGTAGGCAGACTGAAGATAGTTATTATTTATTGGCCCAGTCTGCCGTCCTGAGGTAGTACCACCACAATCAAGTTACAAGAGTGCGGTCATATGACGTGCTAAAATAAAAAAAAAAAAAAAAAAAAAAAAAAAAACACACCCGTGAAGTGACCGAAACGGATCGGTTTGGAAGTAGCCAGGTATAACGAGCGGAGATTGGTAGTTCCGGAACCTATAGTGAACTAAACAAAGAAACATTATTTTTTTATGTTATGTACTATAATATGTAATATTCTGGTATAGATCATACCGCAAGGTTGATGGTGTGAGGTTGACGCCCTCCATTATAATGACACCAAGTCATCTTTCATACTTTCACTGAGCACATTTAGTTTTTATACAGTTCGACCAATATACAGGGTGTATCAGGCATCGTGTAAAAAAATTAAGGTAAATATTAAGTGAGCGGTGAACACCCCTCAAAAAATAAATTTACTAAATAAAAGTTCTCGTGTATGGTATTATCACAGAAACAAAATGTCTATAAATGGACCGGCCGACATGGACATCGAGTGCTACGAAACTACGAAAATACAGCGATCATAAAAAATAATTTATTGAGAAAGTAGTAGAACAAAAGTGTTTTATTTATTTATTTATTTTTTATGTTTTAGTATAATTGACTTATTAACACAATGATTAGGTAGTTTACCTTCAATCCGCCTACGAAGTTCACCGCGGTCGTTGACCTCACCGTCTCTGTCAGAATACACGCTCCGCTTTATGTCTCCCCATAATTAAATATCACAAGGCGTTAAGTCTGGGGAGCGAGATGGCCACTCGCAAAATGTAATGCGAGCTTATACCGGTGTAGGTCTTGCCCACGTAATAACCTCCACGCAAGATTTTGAACAATTCTTAATACGCGTCGTACGGAATCGTGTAGGATACCGTTCTCTCCACAAACATAAGGCAGCACTTAAATTTTCACCACTTTCTACACACAAAAGAACGATCACAAAGTTCAATGTTCGAAAGTGACATTGTCGCGTTAGTGTTATTTCGCATTCACCGCAAATCTTACGAATACGCGCACGTGTACACAGTTACGCGGCCATTCGGCAACTGACAGAATAGTCGTTGCAGGTGTGTCGGCACACCTTGTCGGCGCGAGATCAAAGGCGAGGCGGCAAAGGTTGTCGGCGTCGATCAAAGGCAAGGTCATTCGTTTGATGCACCGCCGGCCGACACAATGATTACACGTGTTTGTAGCAAATTACTCGTATGTATGTTTCTACAAGGAAAAGGTGGACATTTGGATAAAAAAAAAGTATTTATTTTGTAAATTAATTTCTGCTCAGAATGACTTACTGAGTCATCGCTTGAAATTTTTTACACGATGCCCGATACACCCTGTATACCATATTTATAAAACAAAATCTTTATACAGGATGTATCGGGCAACGTGTAAAAAAATTCAAGAGATGACTCAGTAAGTGATTCTGAGCAGAAATTAATTTAAAAAATAAATACTTTTTTTTTATCCAAATGTCCACCTTTTCCTTGTAGAAACATACATAATTTACTACACGAACGCGTAATCGTTGTGTCGTCGGGCGGTGCATCAAACAAATGACCTTGCCTTTGATCAACGCCGACAATCTTTGCCGCCTCGCCTTTGATCTCGCGCCGACAAGCCGTGTGCCGGCTCACCTGCAACGGCGGTCCACGTCGGCCGGCCCATTTATAGACCTTTTGTTTTTGTGATAATACCATACACGAAAACTTTTATTTAGTAAATTTATTTTTTGAGGGGTGTTCATCCCTCACTTGATATTTAACTTAATTTTTTTACACGTTGCCTGATACATCCTGTATATAAAAAATAATGTTTCCTTGTTTGTCTCGTATACATTTCAGAAATCGCAGTTCAATTTGGTTATTAGCTCAGTCTGCCGTCCTGGGGTAGAGTAACACCCGTGAAGTGAGTAGTTTGAAAGTGGCCAGGTATAAGTAGAGAAGTGTGCACTGTCAATTTGGATGGTACATGCTCGTCTCTTCAAGCCGGCATAGTGGAGGCGACTGCCGCCTGTAGAAATTTCTCTGTGGTAGCAGTTGTATCCATTCATGGACCGCACTCTAGCTTTATATCAGGCGGAGTTTTGTCACATGCCGAGTTACAATAAAAATTTTAAAATATACAGAGTGTATCGGGCAACGTGTAAAAAATTTCAAGAGATGACTCAGTAAGTGATTCTGAGCAGAAATTAACAAAAAAAATAAATACTTTTTTTTTATCCAAATGTCCACCTTTTCCTTGTAAAAACATACATAATTTACTACACGAACGCGTAATCGTTGTGTCGTCGGGCGGTGCATCAAACAAATGACCTTGCCTTTGATCAACGCCGACAACCTTTGCCGCCTCGCGTTTGATCTCGCGCCGACAAGCCATGTGCCGGCCCACCTGCAATGGCGGTCCACGTTGGCCGGTCCATTTATAGACCTTTTGTTTTTGTGATAATACCATACACGAGAACTTTTATTTAGTAAATTTATTTTTTGAGGGGTGTTCATCCCTCACTTAATATTTACCCTAATTTTTTTACACGTTGCCTGATACACCCTGTATATTTTGCGTTAGATGGTAGACGGATCTTTCTAAGAAAGGTGATCTTCTAAGTTGCCTTTGTTCCGAAGTACACTAACAATAATTTACTTTTTAAAATAATTTCCCTTAACTCTTGATCAAGTAAACTAATAACTCCGATTAGTACCAGTAACATGTACTTTGATCGCTTAGTACTTAGGTACAAGCTCTAGTTAATAAAAACAAGAAATCATTGTAGTGAAAACTAAATTAAAAGATTTTACGGTTTACTTTTGCGTTTGTTTAAATTATTTTAATACAACGTTTTGAAAGTTTTTGGAACCATCGAGATATAATTAAAATAAACGTAAACGTAAAAATTAAGACGCAAAAATTTATGGATTAGGTAAAACTTTTTTGTATATATAATTTGATTATAAATAATTTGATTTGATTTGATTTGTAGATCGGCATATGTAAAGCTAGAGTACGGTTAATGGAAACAACTGCTAAGTTCTGCAGGCAGCTGTCGCCTCCGCAATTCCGACTTGGGGAATCGAACATGCACCATCCGGGGTGACAGTGTTACACTCGAAAATGGTGGTACTGCCATAATAACCATCATCTGTCTGCATACCACTCACAACACCAAAGTTAACAAACGAGTTTTGTGATCCAGACCGATATAGAAGTTTTACTGTAGGTACTCATAAAAATATGGTTTTTATACCTATATGTGTATCTATAAAATGAATTGTGTAACATAACATAATCATGATGTAATACAATTTGCGGTTATAAAATCATAATAATAGCATCACAACGTGGGTGCTATTAAGAAATATGACTATGAATTTACACTATGCAGTACACAGTACTTCCGGGGCGTTCTCGATTAGGTTATACTTCCATTACGTATTATATTTTTGGATTACGATGTTGAGTAATCAATGCATTTTTTTGGAAGTTCATTGAACTCTGACGTTAGGAAGACTACGATCAATAGTGGTGGGTAGACTCGACGTAAAAGTATAACAAGGGATGTCTGCACTGTTAAGTGTTTTAAGCAATTGTGTCCATACATAAGCCCATAGGCTGTTAGAAATCAAAAATTTTTTTTAAATTGTAGTTCGACATATAACAATTGCTTCCACAGATATTTTTTTATTGTAGCTCGGCATGAGACAACACTCCGCCTGATGTAAAGCTAGAGTGGGGTCCATGAATGGAAATAACTGCTACTACAGAGAAACCTATGCGGGCAGCAGTCGCCTCCACTATGCCGGCTTGAGGAGACGAGCATGTACCATCTAGATTGACAGTGCACACTCCTCTCGTGTAACGTAGAAATATTTTATATATTTTTATTTAGTATTTTTTCTCCTCGCCACACTGTAAATTTTTTTCATAAACAACACCGCGACGATCTGTCATCGAGCTCGGCCGGTAGGAATTGATAACGCCTCGGGATCATTTTTAATTTTGTCAGCGGAGAAGCCCTACGTGGCGCATAATTGCCTCCCGTTAAAGGACGCTTACGTGCAATCATCGTCACCTTCTATTGTTTGTCGAGTGGTTTCCCCAATCCCTTGGGGAACCAGATTCGGGCTTAGAAGATTACGCAGTCCCTTTTACTGCCGTGGGGGCCCCACACGCCCCGTCTAGAAGCACCGACCTAACATCCGGTTAGCGCCCAGGCTCGAGGTCGACCAGGCAGCTCACCGTAAAGCATCGGAGAACAGCTAAGATCACTTATATTTACATCTTAGTGCTTAGGAGTGTTCCATCGCCATATACAATTAAAGAACCTATTTGCTGTGACAAATTTATTGCATTTTTATTTCGCCCCCGGCTTTGGGTCGAGTCGGGGCGCACGTCACACTGGCGCCCAACGTGTTATATGGGTTGGAACGCTTCTATGCTTGTAGTTAGTGCTTTGTGATCGTGCTCTTATGTGTTTCTGTTGTTTTTACGTTTATTATTTCCTGCTTTTTTCTAATTTTTACCGTTTAAATTTTTTTGTTGCAATTACCTACCTACCCTAAATTTTTTTATTTTTGTGTTTTTGTCTTTTGTGGTTGTTTTAATTGTTATTTTTGTTGCTTTTATATAGCTTGCGTTGATTTAAGTAGTTCTATTTTTTTATTTTATATTTTTTAATTATAGGTAATTGAAAAAAAAAAACAAAACACAAAACGGAGATTTTAATCAAACTGTAACAGAGCGGTGAGTTAGTGTTAGTAGATAGTGATTAGTAGTTAGAATTTAGTTGTTAGTAACCAGTAGTTAGTTTTTTATTACTTTTTTTTTTATTTTCTTATTATTTTTTTGGTTGTTTTTGTTTTTTTTTTTTTTTTGTTTTCGCTTTTATTTTATTGCCTTATTTTTTCTCTTTTATTATTTGTAGTACATAGTAATTTTTCCTTCCTTTTAATTACTTTGTTTCTATTTTGTAGTTAGTTTTTTGATTATTTTTTGTTTGCGTTTGAAACTTACCTCGGTTTAATTCTTAATAATAATGGCACACTCTATTAAATACCTGTCTTTACAAAAGCCTGAATTAACATATGAAGTTTTGATTCGTGGTGCCGTCCCAGCTGATAATGTACAAGAGCTCCGTAAACAAATTGTTAAACTGTACCCATCCACTCCAGCAGACGACATATTGGAGTCTGGCATTGATTTTTTAGAAGATTATAGTGGAGTTACAGAAAGCTTAAATAAAGTAGTGTCTAATATTACCATACTATCACAACATTTTGAACATAGTTTATACTACCGCACCCATAATCTACTTAACCAAATATATCATAGACTAAACCGTATGGACCCTCTTAATAAAGACCAAACCAAGTCACTCAAAGAAGCTAAGGATAAGTACGCGTCCTGCCGGGATCAATTAATCAAATTAAATTCAAAATCAGGAGAAGTATTGGCAAATCTAACAGCGGAGGTCTCGTTAGCTGAACCCAAAAAAGGAAAAAGCAAAGAAAAATAAAAAAAAAAAAAAAAAAAAAAAAATTGTAAATAGTGCATAGTTATTTTTTTATTATTTTGTTTCGTAGTAGTATAGTTTTAGTTATTATTAGTCTAACACTTATTTTTTGTTTTTGTTTTTAGGTTTTAGTTAGTTAGAATTTTTGTTTTAAATTATTTTTAGTTTTTTTTATTTTGTAGTTAGATTAGTTTTAGGCAAGTGTTTGAAGCTTACCCAATTCTACCTAAAAACTTGACGATGGCTTCTAATATTAAATATGGTTCATTAGAAAATGCCCAACTAATGTATGAGGTTATGACCCGGGGTGCCGTACCGGCTGACAATACACAGCAGCTTCGGAGACAGATCGTCAAATTATGCCAAGCTATCTCGCCGAACACATAAAAAAAATGTTCATTATTACGTTTTATTATATTCACTATTTATTATGTATTTATTATTACAATGAATTATGTATGTATTTTTATTTCTATTTTTTTCTCTCTTAAGTATTTTGCCACTTACACCGCCAAAATACTTATGTGGCGAGGGGGGTAATGTAACGTAGAAATATTTTATATATTTTTATTTAGTATTTTTTCTCCTCGCCACACTGTAAATTTTTATCATAAACAACACCGCGACGATCTGTCATCGAGCTCGGCCGGTAGGAATTGATAACGCCTCGGGATCATTTTTAATTTTGTCAGCGGAGAAGCCCTACGTGGCGCATAATTGCCTCCCGTTAAAGGACGCTTACGTGCAATCATCGTCACCTTCTATTGTTTGTCGAGTGGTTTCCCCAATCCCTTGGGGAACCAGATTCGGGCTTAGAAGATTACGCAGTCCCTTTTACTGCCGTGGGGGCCCCACACGCCCCGTCTAGAAGCACCGACCTAACATCCGGTTAGCGCCCAGGCTCGAGGTCGACCAGGCAGCTCACCGTAAAGCATCGGAGAACAGCTAAGATCACTTATATTTACATCTTAGTGCTTAGGAGTGTTCCATCGCCATATACAATTAAAGAACCTATTTGCTGTGACAAATTTATTGCATTTTTATTTCGCCCCCGGCTTTGGGTCGAGTCGGGGCGCACGTCACACTCGTTATACCTGGCTACTTTCAAACTATTCCCGAAACGCGACAAGGTCACTGGACGGGCAGACTGGACTAATAACCATCATCAGTCTGCCTTCCACTCTTTAATAGTGCCTATTGGCACTGAACGACCAAAGTACATATAACAAAGTTACATTGGTACCGGTCAGATTTAGCGAGGTTCGAACACGGGTCTCATCGATCGTCAGTTCACGCGTCTTTTTACAGGCTGCAGTCACCTCCACTATGCCGATTTGTGGAGATGAATGTGCATCATTTCCACTATTTCGAAACTAATACCGAAACTCGATTGGGTCACTTTTTAACCATCATCAGTCTGCCTACCATTCATAAACAATTTAAAGTTTTAATATAAAAAATAATGACGATGATAATCAACTGTTACAGAGATGAGAATAAAAGCTAACGTGTCACTTTAAAAACAACCAGTCATTTATAATTTAGATAATCACAGATAAATGTCGGATTGCCGATACTTATCGAAATAACATTATAATTTGGAATAGGTCGATTTGAATTCCTTTACGCCATATTAAATATCAAAAACAAAACGTTGATTTAATAAAGTTAATATTTTTATACAATAAGGGCTAATAATTGATTAATTATTAATTAATCATTTTACAACATAAAGATAGCATAGAGACAAATCTCCACACATAGAACTTACGGGCGGCGCCTCCGTTTCAAATAATTTGACAGTGTTGCCAACGTTGTTGAAAATTTTAAAAGAAAAAGTTTTTTATTCAAATTTTTTATTAATTTATCTTTGAAAATATGCATTTTATCATTAAAAATATTATAATCGATAGATTAATATCTATTAAAATTAGCGACAAAATAGTATTTTGGTAGAAAATGCCTCAAGGCATTAAGTTCGCCTTTTGCAATTTTTATGTTGTGCAATAAAGTATTTTTTTATTATTATTATTATTATTTATATAATAGTACTCGTATAAATAAGTTTAGGTAAAATTAATCGCTGAGTTCAATTTGTTTTTTAATAAAGATTGATACATATTTTTTCAGTCATTTAAATTAAAAAATAAATAGAGTAATAGTACAGTATCAAAACTAATTACACTACACATGCCGAGCCAGAACAATAATACTCCGGCAATTAAGATTCTTTTTGATTATCTTCATCCGGAATTCAGGCCATGAAGACATATGATATTATCTAATACAGAAGCTTTTAATTTGGCAAATTATTGACCCACATTTTTAAAGTTCATCATGAACTTTCGTTTCGTGTTTAAAAAATAACAAGAATAGAGCACTCAAATTCTTTATTTTTGTGTTTTATATGGCATTATAACAATTTGCCAGTGTCAAAGTAAATATTTTGGATAAAGTTAATAACATTGTGCATCACGAGTCATTCATTCATCACGCTAAACAGTCAGGTCGAGTCTCAGACAAGTCAAAAATTGTTCCAATAAAGTGGTAGAATCCTTACTGAAACTTCCTACAGAGTTTTGGAGGGAAAATGGAAACACAGGTTCTCTTCTTTTGAATTATTTGCCCACACTCACACACGTTCACGAACACTTAATGGTTAATAATCAACCATTATTACACATTAACACTCGAAGAAACACAAGTTTAGGAAAATAATTCAAAACAGATAACCTGACGTCTCAAGATGGCCGCCAAAACTCCACTCAAATTCGACCCTTGTTTAAGGACTCCCAACGTCTATTGATTATATTATACATAAATATACAATATATAATATATACAATATATAATATATACGATGTATAAATACATTGAAATAAGAGACAATTTGTTAAAAATCAACACTTTTCTTTGGTTTGCCGTATATCATTACTTCCCAGAATTTGATCCTTATCAGGAACACTATCGGATGGTGTAATAATACAGAGTGTTTATTTTTTTTTCAAAATCAACAGGTTCAATTCCTGGCCAGGAAAATGGATTTATCAAAAATCTAATAATGCAGTTTTAGTTTTCATCAAAATCGGCATCGAGACTCCTTTCAGCATTTTTCGATATCTCTTATAGTTTAGGATTTGGCCATGAAAGCCCACTTGAAAAATTCACCCTGTATATTATGTAAAAATCTGGTCGGAATTATGAATTAATGTCGGTTATTATCATTGGTTTCTTTCTCATAATTCCAGCTAGACATTACAAAACTAATATTACCAGTGTAATAATGTAGAGATTATGAGGAACAAATGGACGGATTTCATTGATGGATGTTACAATTGGGATATGGTGGGCTTATTTCCCAATATTTCCTACACAAAGAAATATGGTGGCTTTGAAAGAAGTTTTTGGCGGCCATCTGCGGGCCTCAAACATCATCCACCATCGCCGATTCGATATGTCAAGTTTACATACATTAGTGATTAGATTATATGTCTTGAATTGTTTTCCTGTAATTATGTTATTTCGAATGTAATAATAGTGGATTAATAACCATTAAGCGTTCGTGAGGGTGCGTTTTCAAACAATAAAAAATATGAGTACGTCTGTTTTCATTTTCCCTCAAAAGTTGGAAGTTTAATGACACGCTCATAAGGTAGGCGATGTATGGCTGGATGTTGGACTATGGATGTACGAAGAAAAATATGAGTCACTAGTTAAACTATTTACTAATACTAAGTACCTACAAAGAAAGACGAATAATGCACTCAAAACTTAACAGATACAAAAAGCTGAAGAAAACTAAATGTTAGAAACAACTTTTAACAAAAGAAGTGCCGTTCAAAAAAAACTATTACAAACTGTGTTGTAACTTACACTTTCTGGCTTTGAAGAAAAATAGACAAATACGTGACCAACCTGCTGTGGCGAGAGATTTACAATTTACTAAATCTTACTTCGAATATTATTTTTACCTTTCACGCTAATCTAACGCGTTATTGGGGTAGGTTGAACTTATGGAAGGATCCTTACAATATTAACTAAAGAGCCTTGTACTTTGTACGACGATAGTACATATAACATAGTAATATTGGTACCGCTCAGATTTTAAAGTGATTTTAACACGGATGTCATCGATCCTGAGTTCACATCTTGTACCGCTATACCACGCTCAAATGTTGATATTGATTGAAACCATATTTTGAAAAACAGATTAAAATTATTCAACAATTCAAACAACCACAATAATGATTTTGTTTCGAAAAAAGCAATATTTTTTTTTTAAATTTCTCTGAAAACATAGTATATAAACTTAGAATATAAACTAAGAACTTATATACGTTTTATGCACACTTAAACACTTTTTCATGTGTTCTTTTAAAACACATAATATTTTATACAAAAATCAATATTTACTCGGCTCTTGTCGAGATCTCTATTTTTTAAATATTTATATTGCCTAATATAGAAAAGAAAAGAAATATCTGCAGGCACCAGTCACTTCCACTATGCCGTTTTAAGAACCACTAGATACTTTCAAGCTAATCCGAACCGTGATTATGACCTAAGCGGGAGTTATGATTGAATATTTTTTACTGTATAGAATAGAAGAGGTCTAATTTCAAAGTACGTTAACCCGGGTCGTCTCCCCTATGCCCGGATACACGCACACAATACACTAATAGTGAATTTATTTGTTTCTTTAGAGTTCGACTTAGTGACTCATCACTATTACTGTTACCTACACCATCGCTTGACCACTATACCGCGTGTAAAAAGACATGAAGCAATACCGTGAACCAGAATTTGTATACATTATACTGATACGGCTCAAGTACATATTTTTAATACCATAATTTTTAAGACTTAGAGCTCACTTCACGATTTTTTTTAAAAATATTTATAGGACATAATTTAAAAAAAAAATAACCAAGCCCTCCTGTATATCCTACAGTTTAATGCATATATTTTTTACACTTTTTGCACCCACGTTTTCATCTAAAAATACTAAAAGCTTCCTTAATAAATAAACTATGTAACGAAGGAAGAATTAAGTAAAACAATATTTTATCTTAAGGCTTAATTTCATCAAGATCCGTTGACCCCTTTAAGCGTAATTAAGAGATAAACAAACATACTTTTACATTCATAATATTAGCAAGTTAAAAGTTTGTGGGGCATTTTAAATTTGTCCCCTAAACTGGTGAATTCTAAACCGCAACCTCTCTAGATTTTAACTTAAAAAAAACTCTAAAAAAGGTAGTAGTAAAACAACGTAAATAATCTCGGAATCGAACCGACTACCGCTTGCATAATCTTTTGGTAATGTCACGTAGATGGTTTAGAAAACGCACGTACACCTCAACAGAAATGTTTGGGACGTTTTGGAATGTTTATAAGTAGATAGGTACCACTAGTATTTTCACTAATTTCATATTACGTCACTTTTTAACATTAGACAAGTATTTTATGTCGTAAGAAGTGACTAAGGGATTTTATTTTCTGTCATAGAGGCGACTTATAATTGTTTTGAAAGCCTGCATACGGTTTGGCTACTTAGAACTGCTAAGAATCACTAAGTTTTAAAAGAAAATGATTTAATATTGTTGTTTTTTTTTTTGCATATCGCAATCGCTGCGAGCTCAAGGACAGTATAGTGACCAGAGTGGATGAAAGGAGATTAACTAAAAAGATCTATTGTGCGAAAGTGGATGGCAATGTCGGAAGGGGGCGCCCTAGAAAGACCTTTCTCAGTCAGATCGGTCAACTGCTGTGAAAGGGTCAGATGAGGAGCACCCTCAACCGACGTGCATGCATGAGGGGAGTAATGAATGTGGTCGAAGCGAAAGTGGTATGTAGAGAGAGGAGTCGTCGGCGCTCCATAGTTTCTGCCTACCCCAGTGGGAACAAGGCGTGAGCTAAGTAAGTTTTTTTTTCAAGGGTGTTCGGATTCCCTTCAGCCTAATCTTCAGTAAGATTATCATTTTTTAAAAGGCGACGTTGTCTAGACTTCAGCTGTTTTTGTTTTCCAAATACAATTATAACAATCTTTAACAAACTTTTGGAGGAAAATATAAAAAAACACACTTTCTCCTACCATTATTCCCTCGACCATTATGACACATTAACACTCGAAGAAACACAGGTTTAGGAAAACCTAATGTCTCCAGATTGCCGCCAAAACTATTTGTTTTATAATACTTTTAGTAAACACATAACAACAAATGGCGTTATTATTCATTTCCTGAATCGCTGTGTAAATACTGTGGAAGATGGCGATCCATTCTGTCTGCTTATCCCTGTGGTACTACAGGCGTGAGAATATAAATAAATAGACCAATATTTATGTCATTTATTTGTCGCCATGATTAATCATAAAATTATGATAAATCGTTGGGTTCGACGACAGCGTGGGTAATCGAAGACCGTCGGTTTTCTAGACTTTCACTCTCGAAGGTCGGGGTTCGAGACCGGGCGATGCCCTGCCATGAAACAAGATCGTTGATATACGACTAATATAGCTTAATTAACTTTAAAGTCGTGATACTCGAAACACCTTGAGGGCAAAATATTTAAACGATTGCTAATTTTTTGTAGCCGCTGATTTTCTTCCTTTTTTCTTTTTAGTTTTTCTTCCGAACATTAGAAATATGATTCTTATAAACATTGACATACTCGTATATAACAGATAGTCAATTAACAGATTCCACTAATTCCTATGTCTAGAATTATTCGAAAAGGGGTCTGCACTATTTCGGAAATTTATAAAATAATCCACCAAAATATTTACTTATCTCTAACAATTGATACGTAAGAGCAATTGTAAGTAAACAATAAAATTAATATAAACAGATACATAAACAGCGACAGTGTGAAATTCTGACAAAAATTGTAATCTATGTGAAAATGTCGTCAATCGATAAATGAGCGGAAACAATTCCGTGCATTTACATTCTTCTAGTAACCGATTTCAATATATTTTTTGCAAGGTTTAATCCCTGTTTAACACTATGTCTTATGATCTATCTATGTATTTGGAATTCTACACCAACTGGGCATAAATGGGATGAAAGAAAAAGAAGGGGAGGATGACCACGCCAAAGACTAAAAAAGCTCTTCAAGCCTTAGTGGTGAAGTGAAACCACCAGAGGTTTATTTATGACAGTGCTTACTGTGAAGTGACCTAGTCGCGTTTCAGAAATATACTTAGCTTGGAAGTACTACAGTATAATGGAAGAAGATATGCCGAAAAATGTTAATATTTATTTAAAATGTCAGGATAGTAGTAAGTGGCGTTCTGTTGTCTCTGCCTATCCCTGTGGGGAAAAGGCGTGACAATTGTATTGAATTATTTAAAATCGTATTTGTTAAAAGAAAAAACAAAAAAAAAGATGAAGTAACCGGATGAGTCTTACTTAAAATAAACTTAATCGGATTAGTTTTCCGGGCGAATATGTAATAGTTGTTTTTTTGTCAGATTCATGTCATGCGTTCGGAAAATAATATATCGGTTTAGAGAAAACATATTGTTGTTGCGGAATAAACCGTTCAATACGCAATAGGTGAAATTGTATTATGTACAATCGTACACTCAAGTTTTTAAAATAAATATAATATTTTTTTAAATCCCGCCAACTAAGTTCACAAATATTAAAATTAAAACAAAATCCTATCTGTATTATCAAGTTTTTAATCGAACAGGTATAGGTAGACTCCACTATCACCACTGTTCGCCACCTTCCACGAACTCACATCATTAGCTTCTTCAATAAAAGCAAAGTTTAATTATTCTGCGAATGACTGTACAAAGGTTACAATTATTTTATTGTAATTTACATTTCTATAGACATCGAGTGCGAGCGAAACCGTGAAGTTTACTACGTTTTGCCATTCGATACGGAAGTAAACGGTCAAGGTGAGCACGCGATAATCTCCCATTTAACTTACTTTTACAACATGTCACTTTTGATAGGCTTTATTAGTACCAGAATTAGGCCAACAATAAAATCTACTTTTTTTTAAAAAAAGCTACGATGTCTGCAGGCCAGTAGCAACCTCCGCTATGACGGCTTAAAGAGATGTATGTGCACCATCCAGTAACAAGACACTCTTCTCTTATTTGGTAACTTCACGGGCGTTCACTCGAAAATGGTGGTAATACCCCAGGACGGGCAGACTGGGTTGATAACCATCATCAGTCTGCCTACCACTCTTAAATATTAGGGTTTCATAATAAATAACGAGCCGTATATTGTATCTAAAATGCAATGAAGAATTATCGTTTCCATGGACAATGGCCGTCAATTGTAATAAAAACAATGCCAATGTCATTGACCTATAATAAAAAAAATTGGCAACATCATTAATCCATAAACACTAGAAAGTAAATCGAATCAAAAGCACAAACAACGTGAAACTTAGAGAATACTAAAAATCGATATTGGATTTGTTTCGAATAATAGCCGTGAAGTTTTCATCTTTCCATTTCGTCTCGTGACGTCACTACCCCATTTCTTTTAGATATCATTAAAAAATACTGTTTGTTATTTATTTTGCTTTTGCACCCCTGTATATTATGCAAACCGTTTTAACAAAAAAATAAATAAAAAAACACTTTCTTTTTTCACAAATCAAGAAAAACTAATATTTGATCATTACACACACAAAATATAGTCAGATCAAGCCTCAGTCAAGTCAAAAATAGTTTCAGTAAAGCGGTAGAATCTTTACTGAAACCTCCAACGGAGTTTTGGCTCCATCCAAGTCGCAACTTTGATTATTATATTGTTACTATTTATAAAGTCCTGAAAAAAATTTTTGACGGTCCATCATGACTTTCCGCGATCCGCCATTTGTTGCACCTCTGCTAATTCGGGATCAGACAGCCACGATCTCACGATCACCACACTGGCCCTATTATATCAAGTATAATGTGAAAATTTACTTTTTATTAAACTTTTACATTCATCAAAAAATTTTATAAGAATGGTATCAATTTTAATTAATATTACGTCGAGATTAATCACGAATAGTAATTTATTGTCAATTAAAATGTTTTTAATCTTTTGTTTTGTTTTTAATTTAATTCCCGAGCAAATTATATAACCTTTTACTTTGCTTATTTTTTATATTTTATTGTCTATGTTATGTTTATGAACAAATAAAAGTTATTTCGGTGACGCAGTGGTTGTAACGCGGAGGTGAGCGTTAAATGTATGTGTTGGTCTTGTCGTGGTCCCCACAGACATCCTAGTTCGGAGTCAGGACTGGAGTTGATTAATGATTATAATTTTGGTGTCAAGAAACGATAATCAAGCCAAAACTGGATCCTTGATATGTACAGAATATTTGAATCTTTTAGTTTTCATTCCGTATTCCATTTCAGAACGTATTTTGTAAAGTATTTACACGAAAATAATATAAATATGGTATTTAGTATATTATAATTGAATAATTGTTAAACTCGAATAACCTTAATTTTGGGTAAATATCGAGGGAAGACAAATTAATCCTTCACCCGATAATAGTCTAATATTAACCCAGTTAGGTATTTAGTGATTTATTTATTTTACTATTTTCTTTATTGTAATTTTATCTAACACCAGCTGACGTTGCCCGGATTTATTGCATGTGATTTTTTACATTTTTTTTTGTTTTCGCCATATAACTTTTGTTCAGGAAGAATCGCCTCGACTCGTTCCGTTTCAGAGATATCACAATCACTTCCGGTCCAGAACAAAATTTCGAAGATACCCTTACAATTTCAGGTGGGTAGCTAACATTGTTTTGGTTGTACGTCGATTATGAATAAGTTAATCAGTAAGGATCTTTTATACAATATGTAATATTTAGCAATTGTTAGTCGTGAACAAAATCGCTTTCTTTAATAAAATCAGGTATTTAGGGGTTTATATTTAATGTTAGTACTATAGACTCTAGGTTATCTAAGTTATTTGTTATATAGCATGTCTTAAAATGTATCAACAATGAAACACAATCTAGAATGAAAGTGTGAAGGTACTAACTAATCTTACTGTATCATAGAAAGTGACGATAATTTTAGATTCAATTTAAGTACGAAAATAAACCTCTTACACAAATAACTTTGCTTTTAAAATTATTAAAAATGATATTAAGAATTAAGGAAATTAGTAAACCTTACCTTTAGGGCTATAAGCCGTGACAGCGATTAAAAAAGAAACGATGAAAATTAAAAATACACATTTCCCGCTAAAACAATTAGAGCGAGTATCCTTCAACATTTTCGCGGACACACTAAATCCATACTTCCTTTTATCCACACACGATTACGTTATAATGCATAACATTATCATTAATTTATAAAGAAAAAAATGTCAGTAAAAGTTTTATTCGCAACTTGCAACGAAACGCGAACCGTCCACCATTTTCCTTTTTTCGCGCTTTTTTTGTGCCGATTTTACGCGCGAATAAGTTCCGATTAATCGATGCGACCGATCACTTCTGTGACGGAATTGAAAATGATTATTGCGGAGGTGATTCTGTTGTCGCGAGCGATATGTTTTTACTTTTTTTAGTGGAATGGATGGCGCCTGCGTCTCGTGTATGCCGCTCTGAGAAAATGTGATTAAGTAGTCGTTACAGATTATTATTATAGATTGTGATTGTATTATTATTGTGTGATATTATATCCTAGGTATACTTAGATACGTTTTTTTTGTTTTATTTAATTTTCGTATACTAACATTAGTATGTAAGATTTTGAGATGATTTTTTATAGTAGCTCGGCATATGACAACACTCCGCGTGATGTAAAGCTAGAGTGCGGACCATGAACCTCCGCCATGCCGGCTCGGAGACGAATGTGCACCATTCAGATTTATACAGCAAACTGTTCCCGAAACGCGGCAAGGTCACTTCACGGGTGTTACGATCAAAAGTGGTGCTACTATCCCAGGACGGCAGACTGGAATAAATAACTATAAATACCTATAGCAGGGGTCGGCAAGTTTGCAAGCAATTTTAAATCCGGGTATTTGTGAAAAATTTCTATAAAAATGAAAATGTCGCAATTTTAATTGATGTAATAAATATTACTTTAAGGTTATTATTTTGTGTCCTAATGTTATACTTTCAAAAAGTTTTAACTCCGCCAGTTGCAGACTCCTGACTTATTGAGCAATAGGTTATTAAATACGACGGAATATGGAAGAAGATTCCTATACTTCATTATTATTATTATATGTATGTATCTCCATAATATGTTCGATGATTCAAAGTTAACCGGCCTTAAGTTTGATTATGTAAATGTTAACTGTGCCATCTAGCGGTGAGATTCAATACTAATTGGAAATCGGCTAAGAAATGTTTGTTGTTGAAATAGTTACAATAATTTCTACTAGGTGGCGCGCAATATTTTCACGTCATTAAAATTTAATCCTCATCATTGCATCTCTTTTTGACGACTTTGATTAAAAAGAGATAGCATGATTGAACTGTCAAATTAGCGAAACGTAAACATTTCCTCAGTTGTCAATTTGTATTCCACCGTGGCGGTTTGGCTGGTTTGAACAAAAGTTTGATCGTAGTTTTTTTCAAACTTTATCTACGTAAACGTGAATTAATTATTTATTAAAGTGAATAATATAGTCAGAGAGATCAGTAACTACGTTAATGTGTGCTGTGTTTGTAATTTTAAGTTATAAATATAAGTTATTTGAGATGAAATAACGGTATAATTGTTGAACTTTTGTGTGCCCACTTGCCTAGTTTTGTAAATGTTCTCGCATGAAATTTATTTTTTCTCGTGTGGGAATAAGAGGTGTTAAATGGAGGAAAATGTTTTATTAATAAAAACTGGATAAATTCATGGGTAAGTTGTATTTTATTCGTATGAAAAATGCTTGTTGTGACCTTGTCTTGCATCCATTCTCTAGAATTGTCACGTTCCTCAACTTATGAAAAGGTTGCGAAAGTATAATCTGAATCATTGAAAAAACAAAGTCTGACTTGTCTCTTTTTAACTACTATATCTATGCGGTTTTCCTGCTTGAGAACTTCTATGCTCGATCAACGGCGGAGTCTGGTTGAACGCCAGCATGTGCCTAAACACCACCACTATACATTAAGTGAAACACCATAGGGTTTTCCCCCTGTGCCTATTAGGTAAAATCTGACATGCCCTGTACCTTAAAACATTTTTTTTTATTGTAGCTCGGCATGTGCCAACACTCCGCCTGATGTAAAGCTAGAGTGTGGTCGATGAATGGATACAACTGCTCCTACAGAGAAACCTGTGCCTCTACTATGCCGGCCTGAGGAGACGAATATGTACCATCTAGATTAACAATGCACTCCTCTCGTTATACCTGGGTTATTTACATTAGTAAAATTACTCACTATTGTCCAGTTGCTTGCCATTTTTCAGACGGCACAGACATGCAAATAGTGGGCATCTATCTGGCTGGCCTACCTCCTCACTATCTACTTGGATCACCTTTTTGAGACATTCTATACTTGTAAGGAAAATTACAATACAATACAATTGTCACGCCTTCTTCTTATAGGGATAGGCAGAGACAATGGAACGCCACTTACCACGATCCTGACACAACACCCTCGCTTCCTTCACATCCACAATTCATTTCATGCACGCTCGACGGTTATAGGCACTAGGCAGCCCAGCTTTCATGAGGATGTCTCCTATTTGATCGGAAAACACCCTTCTGGGTCTGCTGCCTTGTTTAACGCATCCATTCACATCAGATTTATTATTCCTTTCATTCATCCTTTCCATGTGCCCAAACCATCGAAGCATTCCTTTCTCTATCCTCGTCACTACATCATCTTCAAACCACATCCATTGTACCAATTTAATACTTATTAACCGACTTCAAAAGGAGAAGGTTATCAATTCGTCGTGTATTTTTTTATTTTGGCACGACATGTGACCTCGACTGGTCTGATGGTAAACGCAGTGGAGGTCCATGAGCATTGACGACTAGAGAACCGCTCGCACGGTGGCTCCAGTCGCCACCACTATGCCGGCCTGAGAAGGTGCTTTTTCACGCTCCGCTTGAAGGATCCAAGGTGAAAGGATTGAGAGACATAGAGATACATGGGAGGGCAAAGAATTCCACTTGTCAATTGTGCGACACAAAAAGGACGCGCCGAACCGTTTTGTTCGGCGACCAATTCGGTCGACATTTTACTATTTAATCTCATTTATTTTGTACACTTGTAATGGAAAATGACATTGCTAGTTCAATAGTAATCTGTCTATCCTCTGCCGCTATTTTCGTAGTACATAGCTGGTCCTAAAGCCTCTTGACCATCATCCATCTTAAGATAGATGTAACTGTCGGAAGACTTCTCTTATGATCCCAAACGCCATAAGCTTGTGCTTGGGCCCTCGTAAAAAAAGTCATTTACTTGCAGATTGTAGGCACCTTCGCTATGCCGGCTTGGTGATGAATGTGCACCATCCAGATAGTGCACACCCCACTCGTTATACCATTAGTCACGTTACATTGGTCAGAATTTAACAAGATTTGAACACGGGTCTCATTGATCGTGAGTTCACGCATCCTACCGGTAGGCCACGGCCGCTCATAATAATCTGATTTTAATTTGATACTTATTTTCCAGAATATTTGCAGTAAGTTCAAAAATGTCAAATAATTTCATCAGCCTGGCCAACGGGCGGTCCCCTGTCGAATCGCGCGGTCCTTTGAGAATTGTCCGTTATGTTCCCCAAGTATCACTTTATATCCCAATATTATATGGATGTAGGTTTAGAAACACGTGTAAAGTGACCTAGGTAACCTAGTTCACAGTATTGTTTGACTGTCAACTACCTATCTATCTACAACACGTTACAACAATGTTGGGCATAGAATTACGTGATTTCATAACTTTCCATATAGCTTTATTGACCTATTTATTAAAGTACTTCTCTATCTCTTAGCTGGCTCTCCATCCGACGGCGAATTTCTCTTCCTCGATGTCGCAAACGTTTAGAGATACGGAAGCTGACTACCTTAATCCTTTTTCTTACGTGGGGGAAATCTTTTATAGATACCTCGCCGTCTCGGGGAAGACGACGAGGTTATGTCGGACTCCTCGGTACTCCCCAATACCGGGTATACACGACTAAAAACCCCACGGTGTCCCTCTCTACGTCATATGGTGAGGTCACGGGCACGCTTTCGCATTCATCCGCGACCCCACCGACGCTTGGCCGTTAGGCCTCACCTCATCGGGAAGAAACACTATTCCAGTCAAGTAAATGAGCGGCAGTTCAACCCCGGGACTACCGTTCTTGGCTCGGGGCGAAGGAGATAGCGCATACTTTTTTAATCCTAGGCTAGTGTTTGTATCATAAGCACTAAAGGCCAAATTACCTACATAATTATAACATAGTTACATTGGCACCGATCAAAAATTCAGCGTGATTAAATTGAAGATGGTTCTCATTGATCGTGAGTTCGCGCCTTCAAGCGCTTTTATTTGCAAATGTTGCCCTGTTAATCTGGTCCATCTGATGTGAAGACGACTAGCGACTGTGAGGCGAATGTCTGCAGGCAGCAGTTGCCTACGATATGCCGGCTTATACCCTGCTACTTCCGAGCTGATCCCAAAATGCGACTAGGTTACTTTACGGGTGTTACGTTTGAGAATAGTGGTGCTTCCCCGGGAAAGCAGTCTGCCCATCACTCCTAATAAAAATAGTACCAAAATATACAAAAAAAGCAACAATCATCGTCTACCTAATCATTTAGGAATTCCAATAAAGATGTTATTTTAACGTAATCAATTTAAAAATCAACTGTAGTTAAATATTCTCAGACTTCTAATGAAATTTTCAAATTCATCGTATTATACAACTTGTAATGTTACACGACAGAATTTAAAATGTCATTACCAAGATTGATGTTGAAAGTCAAACGTCTTACTTTAATTTTGTTGTCTTATAAAGTTAGTAAACCGGCTGTTAAGTGACGCAATGATCGTCATTGCATTAATTGCAACTAGGAAATCTCTTTAGCACTCGTTTATTGATATCTTATGCAATTTTAAATTTAAGTGTATTAGGCAGACTGATGATGCTTATCGAGCCCTGTCTGACCGTCCTGGGCTAGTAACACAACCTTCAAACGGCTTAATCCCGTTTCAGGATAAGCTTGGAAGTAGCCGAGTATCATGAGAGGAGTGATGTTTGCAAGTCTCTGTGGTAGCAGTTGTTTAGCTCTCTCTACCCATAGAGATGCAAAATCGGATGAGTCTACAGCATCGCTTCTCAACCTTTGTAGTGTAGCAATTCACTATATATAGAAATAGTTTAAAATTTAACGTTATAAGAGTAATTAATGCTTAAAATGCTGGTTTCTGCTAATTTGTAATATTAGAGCGGCCGTGGTCTAGCGGAGAGGACGGCCCTTAAGATCGATGGGACCCGGGTTCAAACCTCGCTAAATTCTGACCGATACTAATGTAAAGATTATGTACAAGATATAATTTTCACTAACCTTAATACAAACATAAAAAAAGCAAAGTAAATATTGAAAAAGGTGAAAACGACCCCCCGTATTCCTGCACGCGACCCCTCTATAGGTCGCGACCCCCAGGTTGAGAAACGATGGCCTATAATGAATGCGTACGAAACAGGAAGTGTTACAAATAACTTATAAGTTCAATAACTTTGTAAACCGAAGTTACTTATTAGCAAACATAACGGGAGACGAATAAGAGACCTCTGTGCTTATAACGGTGGCAAATAGTATATTAGTGGACCTATTGTTCGAGGTCGCGGCACACAATGATTTTATATTTGAAATTGGTAGAGCGTTAAACTTCATAATATAGATAAATGGTGGCAATAGACGTCTCAAATGTCCCTTTCTACAGTTAAAGCGTATCGTCATAGACGAAAAAAAATCTATTCTATACGATACTTTTCACTAGCCAGCCGTTTTATTGTAGCTTAACATATTGTGACCATACTCCGCCTGATGTTAAACTAGAGTGCAGTCCATGAACGGAAACAACTGCTACCAAAAAGAAATAACTGCAGGTAGCAATCACATCCACTATGCGGGCTTGAGGAGACGTGCACCAACCATTGACTGGGTACACTTCTCCCGTTACGTCCGCTGCTTCCAATCTAATCACGAATTGTGACTAGGTCGCTTCTCGGGTTTTAGACTTGAAAGTGATGGTATTGCCCAGGACGGCAGACTGGGATAATAACCAGCATCAGTCTGTCTACCACGCTTAAGTAGGTTTTTTCGTGTGAATTATATGTCTATTCAGGAGGTTCATCTGTTTTATGGTACTTGAGGTATCTCAAGTCATTAGGTATCAAATTTTTTAACAAATTCTAGAGGCTAAATTCTGTCGTGTATCTCGTATTCATCTGCCACCAATATTCAGCTTATTCTCAAGATTTTTGACTCGAAAATTAAAAAATAAATGTTTTTCCAGTTTTGTTTTATTTTATTTTAGGACGATTATTTTTACAATTAAGTAATTAATTAACTTATCCAAGTACATTCTCATGGCTGTTGAGAATTAAAAGTTTTAAAACATTTCGTGTCGTGATGTAATTATGTGAGAGAATCTTGTGTAATCGACCATTGTTCTGATTCTGAACTCTGTTATAACTTTGTAAACTATGTTTCCATTCATATTCTAGTGGAACATGTACCGCCTCTTCTCCACAAAGAGGTTGAGATGTTATATTGTACGCTTGCATAAAACTTTTACAATTTTAAAGCATGGTAGTCTTTATACCGTCCTGGGATAGTGAGTGTCCTTTCGTGGGTCACTGTCACACGTTAGGAGATCAAGGAAGTACGGCGCACGCTCGTCTCCTCAAGCTGTCAAAGCGATGGCGACTTGTTCCCTCTGGTAGTCGTTGTCTCCGCGCAAGGGCTGCTGCACTCTACATTTCCAGAGGCGGATTATGATCATATTTACTATAAAAATATAGCCATACGTATATTGGTAACGGAGAACTCAAAAATGCAATTATTTTAAGAGGATTCCGCTGCCAGTGAAATGAAATGAAATGAAAATCCTTTATTAACGTAGGCATGGACTTGGCATGCACTTGTTCATCGTCAGAATCTACTTTTGGCTTCGGAAAGGCATATGACGAGAAGACAGCCATAAAAAACTCGTCAATTATAGACTGTGTTTATAATAACAACAAAAAAAAACTGAATTATTAATTCAGAAAAAAAAAATAGTCATAACTAATTTAACAAACATAACTAAACCACAATATGGGACACCAAAATGAAGAAAATTATGTATTAATATCATTGCAACCCACGTTTCAACCAAGTAGAGTCTTGAATTAGTTTTCTGAACTTGTGTTTCTTCGAGGGTGAAACCACGCGTTGACCAGCGGGTCAGGTCGTCTCAGGGCACATCGCAAAAACGCATTTCGCATATCTAAGGCATCTAGTATTCTAGATCATTCTAAATGACTGTGAGTGATGATTCCACCAAAGCTCTTTTAAAAATTTTAGTAACGATTTTTCCACTACTTTACTGAAGCTATTTATGACTTGACTGGGACTTGACTCAATAAAAAACGAAGTGCAATTTCGTAGTTAAGTAACTTACGACATTGATATTAGAAACGAGTGTATCTAAATGCATAATAAACAATATTAACAAATAAATTCAATTGTTGCTTTGAGCCTTGATTAATTTTTCTAGATAACGAAAGTGTTACTTAAGGTCAAGGGCATTAGGTTCAATTTTGATTCGAATAAAGTTGTTCGAGGTGGCCTTTTGTTATGTTGATATCTCTAGTTTTTATAATGACACTAACTGCACCTTCGATTTTTTTTTTGTTCACTGCTTACCTTTAGAGATTATTACAGCGTGACTGAGGGAGGAACAGGCGTGAAGTCTGATTTAGTCAGCATAAAAAAGCAAGAGTGATTTTGAAGCTGGATCGGAGTAAGGCCCCGTTCTAGCAACAAATGGGTTGAGGGAGACCTTCGAATTAGGTCTTGGGGAGCCTTACGATACCTAGTGCGCTGTTTTGCACGATTTTTTATTATTATTGTAGCTCGGCATGTGACAACACTCCGCCTGATGCAAAACTAGAATGCGGTCCATGAATGGAAACAACTGCTACTACAGAGAAACCTGTGCGGGTAGCAGTCGGCTTGAGGAAACGAGCATGTACTATCTTAGATTGACAGTGCACACTCCTCTCACTATACCTGGCTACTTTCAAACTATTCCCGAAAAACGACAATGTCTCTTCACGGGTGTTACATTCGAAAGCGGTGGTACTACCCCAGGACAGCAGATTGGACAAATAACTATCATCAGTCTGCCTACCACTCTTTAATAGTGCCTATAGGCACTGAGCGACCAAAGTACATGTAACATAGTTACATTGGTCAGAATTAGCGAGGTTCAAACACGGGTCTCATCGATCGTGAGTTCACGCGTCTTACCGCTAGACCGATTCTTTCGGCCGATTTTGCTCCTCAGTAAATAGACTATTTATAACTAGCTCATTTTTTTTAAATTTAAGTAATACGTTCAGAAACGCACAAGCGACAAACAAATAAATGTACATACATTTTAATATAGGTAAATTATAAAATTAGACAAGAGTGGTAGGCAGGCGGGTGTTGGTTATTAGCCCGGAAACCTACCCCATATGTCATGGTGGATCGTGTTTTGGGGTCAGTTTTAAAGCAGCCAGATATAACAAAAGGAGTGGGTATGTCACAACTGTTGTTAAGCTGGAGTGTGGTTCATGAACGGAAACAACTGAAAGAATCACCTCCACTATGGCGGCTTAAAGAGACGAATATGCACTATTCACTCTATACTTCTCCTTAATATGTACTCGAAAATAATATCTCTTATTCCGTTATAAGTGTATCGTTTACTTTGACCTTATTAATTAACCTCAATGTCGGAGTGAGTCAATTATGAGATAGGTTGTTAATTAAATAATTGTTTTTATAAACATTAAATAATAAAAGCGGCAAAGGTCATCGATGAGACCCGTGTTCAAATCTCGCAATTTTTCTTTATTATAGCCAGGCATGTGACAACTCTCCAGCTGATCAAAAGCTAATGTGCGGTCCATGAATGGAAAATAAATTTCTGCAGGCAGCACCTACCTCCGCTATGCCGGCATGAGGAGAAAAATGTGCAACATTAGTCAGTCAATGGATGGTACTACCTATTCTTTCTCTGGTAGCAGTTGTTTCCTTTGATGGACCACAATCTAGTCGAACATTAGACGTGGTGTGTACTAGGAAATAAAAGCCCCCCACTATACCGCCTCATTTGGTGCGATTATATGTGCCACAGAAGCCGGATACGTGTTCAATTGGCAAACTCTTGAAAACCGTCTCATACGGGCTACTTGAGCGGTACATTAACACAAAAGGGAACCTAGGTATTGCGCCGTTCCTAGATTAGATGTGAGGTTTGGTTAGGTAATGACTTTGGTGTGCTAGAAAACATTGGGGTAGGCAGAGCGTATGTTTTTGTTATAATAATCTAACTAGACAAACATTGGCATATTAAAAAACATTTAAGACTTCCGATTTTCAGTTATTTTATTATTTTATTTTTATCCTTTTTAATTCCACATTAAAATATAATCGAGTAAAAAAACAAACACCTGCGCTGAGTTTAGGATTCGAACCCACGCACGTCCTTCGTTATTTTTTTATTGTCCCTCGGTATATGACAACACTCAGCCGGATGTTAAATAAAACAACTGCTACCACAGGGAAATCTCTGCACCTACGATATGCTGGCTTTAGGAGACGAATGTACCATATCCATTGACACGGCATCCTCCTCTCGTTATCTATAGTCTAGCTTCAGTCAGCATTAGTAACTTTTGCCTTTTTTTTCAGGAGTAATGGCGATGCGAAGATGGTTGTGGTCCGTGGTGTTACTTTCTTTCATACTATGTGCTATTGGTAAGTTACAATGTTCAGGGGTAGACTGCAACTATGACTTCGGAAGCCGAGTAGACTTGGGCTCGCGGTAGACGACCTCGTGTTTGGATCTCACAAAAATCTTTACGTATCTTAATGTGCAATGAATGAAAGAAGTGGTAGGCATGTACTAATCACAAATCTGGCGCTACAATGCTTTGAAAAATATTCGTCTGAGTTCACAGGACCTGGCGTGTCTCTTTTTTTATTGTAGCTCGGCATGTGACAACACTCCGCCTGATGTTAAGCTAGAGTGTGGTCCATGAACGGAAACAACTGCTGCTACAGATTGACAGCTGCCGGCTTCAAAAGATAAATGTCTGTCGTCCATCGAAAGTACACACTCCTCTCGTTATACCTGGCTACATCCAAGCTGATCCCGAAACGCAACATAGTTGCTTCAGGGCTGTGTAAGTTTGAAGAATTGGTACTACCCCGGGACGGCAGACTGATCTAATAAGCATCATCAGTCTGCCTACCACTTTTTAATTTTGATTGTAAACTGATTTTTATTGGTCGTTACTTGTTCCTACATTAATGTATGGAAATTAATGTTGGGTATGACAGAAGAAGCAAGAGAGTAGGATTAATGCTGCAGAAATGCAGTCATTAAGGAGTGTATGTGGAGTCACGATAGCGGATAGAATGAGGAATAGTGTTGTGCGCGATAGATGTGCTTTGAAAGATGATGTAGTGATGAGGATTGAGAAAGGAATGCTCGATGGTTTGGGCACTTGGAAAGGATGAATGAAAGGAATAATAAATCTGATGTGAATGGATGCGTTAAACAAGGCAGACCCATAAGGGTGTTTTCCGATCAAATAGGAGTCATCCTCATGAAAGCTGGGCTGCCTATAACCGTCGGGCGTGCATGAAGAGTATTATGGATGTGAAGGAAGCGAGGGTGTTGTGTCAGGATCGTGGTAAGTGGCGTTCCGTTGTCTCTGCCTATCCCTGTGGGAAAAAGGCGTGACAATTGTATTGTATTGTATTGTTACTCGAATGAACTTGTTGAAGCACCAAGCTAACCTATATTGCTGATTGTACATATGTACAGGTATGTATGTATACTGTAATATGCTGAAATAATAGGTTTTCTGTAAGTGTAGGTGAAAGTTTTACATGAACGGAATTGATACTCTACTCTAATTAAATTTTTATGTATGTGTTAAAAATGAGAGCATACTTTGTGTTCGGTCTTTGTTACTACATCACGGATCTTCTTAACCTGGTGCCCCATGAGTACCAGGAGTCCATGGCTGTACGATACAGTCTTAAATAAAGGCGTCCATCAATTCTTACCAATGTAAATATGTACAGGTCGCTTAGTGCCTATAGACACTAAAGAGTGGTAGGTAGACTGATGATGGTTATTAGGACAGTCAGCCGTCCTGGGGTAATACCACCACGTGGTAACCTATACCTGTGAAGTGACCTTATCAGCACACTGGTAATTTGAATCCACTTTCTTCTCCTCAAGCCGGCATAGCAGTGGTTGCCTTTAGAAATTTATCTGTAGTAGCAGTTGTTTCCATTCATGGACCACACTCTAGCTTTTAACATCGGGCGGAGTGTTGTCATATGCCGAGCTACAATTAAAAAAAAACACTTCAGCAAATTGTGTAACGTCCTGTACATATACCAGCCTGGAGTACCAGTTTTTCTTGAATTGTCAAGTCAAAAGTCATGTCAAGCATTGGTTTTCCTTTTGGGGACAGACCTGACAGACCTTGTGCTAATGTTTATAGCTACGATTTATTTATTATAATGTTATTTCTAGATGATTTTGTGCATTGCAATTAGAAAGTTATTAAACACATTTCGTGTGTGGTGTCCATTTCATGGTGTGTCCAGTTTCTGATCAGAGGCCGTGACGAGATTTCTCTTTCATATGCAAAATATTTTTGCATATAATCTATTATGATGGCCTCCTTAGGACGGCATAGCGGAGGTGACTGATGCATGTAGACATTTTATTGTGATAACTATCGTTTCCGTTCAGGGACCGCACTCTAGCTTTACATCACGTAAAGTATAAGTAGGTACTTATTACAACTTGGGTCACGGGACTCACGGGAACTTGGGTCATTCAAAAGTGGTGGTACTACCCCAGGACGACAGACTGGACAAATAACCATCATCAGTATGCCTACCACTCTTTTTTAAATTTAAACTACAAGTAACCTTTTTTAAAAATTAAATTTTAAAAAAATGGTGACATTGCTACCGACCAGTTTTTTCGCGTGACTTGAACCTGGGTCTCAGCGATCGTGATCGCAATTCTACCCCTCAGCCACGGCATCTTTTAAAATCATATTCGATTATATTTTCAGGCGAAACAAATCTTCCGCCAGTATTTACGCAGGATATGGACAATTTAGCACTGTCAGAGAGCACACCTGTTGGCACACTGGTCTATTCGTTGCAGGGCAAAGACCCTGAAGGTTATCCTGTAAGTTTTAATACCTACCTATAGTCTGTACCAGAAGAACGGATAATGACGTCATCATTTTTAAACTAACAAAGCAGAGATGTTCAACCATTCAAAAATACTTTTCTGTAATGTAATTCTTTACTGTACGAATCGTTTGAATTCGTATCAGAATTATTTGATTTAGATACATGTATTGTTATAATATCAATGTGTGAAAATTACAATATGTCTTGTCTACGATATAATCTAGTTAGATTTTTCTCCTCGAGCACGTTAAGGTAGTCGCAATGACGTCACTATCACTTCTCCTGATATAAAATTATCTACAATAAACTTAAAACATAATTAATAAAATTTCATTTTTTCAGATAAAATACGGTTTAGCTGGTACAGATAGGTTTTCAGTGAATCCTGAAAACGGTGACGTCATACTAATTAAACCTTTAGACAGAGAGGTAAGGATATCCTGAATACTTTCACCCTCTCCTAAGATCCGCGCAACTCTACCCTGAAATGATTCAACATAGTTTTAAAACATCTTTCTTTCAACAGGTAGTTGATAACATAAAGTTCTTAGTGTCAATCGAAGATGAGGTACCTGGAGCCAATAACAATGTTGTTCAAGTGCCCGTAACGGTCATTGTTTTGGATGAGAATGATAATCCACCAGTGTTTAAAAATGTATGTATAATGTATATAAAAATTTAAAAAAAACACACAAGAAGGAGCGGTTTTCGAATGTAACACCCGTGAAGTGAACTTGTCACGTTTCGAGATCAAGTAGCCAGGTGTTACGGGAGGAGTGTGCACTGTCATTCTGAATGGTGCACATTCTTCTCCTCAAGCCGGCATAGCGGAGGCGACTGCTGCCTGTAGAAATTTATCTGTAGTAGCAGTTGTTTCTATATACGGACCGCACTCTAGCTTAACTTCAGCCGGAAAATATATTAATATATAATATTGTGTGTTATTTCAGAGTCCATATGAGGTGGAAGTGCCTGAAGATGAAATTGTAGGTAAAATAATACTCGAGAATATTGTAGTCGATGATGTCGATACTGTTGGCGATAATTTGGAAGTCACGTGCGTTACTAATGCGCAGGTGAGTTTTATTCAGGACTGTGTGCACTTCGTCGCCTCAAGCCGGCATAGCGGAGGTGACTGCTGACATTTCACTGTGGTAACAGTTATTTTCTCACATAGACCGCACTCTAACTTAACATTAGGCAGAGTGCGGTCTAAATTAATAGTGATTGTAAATAAATATAATACTGTTACGTTCGTGGGAGGGTACAAAAATATTACACGACTTCGGTCTTCACACCGATTTATTGCATACGACACACAATAACGTGGAAGCAGGAGTGGTACGATAGTCGCTGGATAGCCTTCAGTCGCTGTTCAGTATCGCTCGTTAGGAGTTGCTTGTATCGCATCCAGAATAGGACTACTCTTTGGGACACTCGGGTGTCGGTGTTTTTACTCGAACAGGAGGAAGCTTCGAGAAAGATCTCGTCGAAGTTGTTTACTAATTATGTTGTAAATAAGGTCACAGCTGTTTACGCTACGCCGCTTATACGAGACCTTTCTAGAAACTTCGACGCATGCTGTCTCTTTCGCACGTAACAATACTATGCTTTGAAATCTTAAGTTTTTATTTGCGAGATAGTTCACAGTTTTGTTGTTATATTTAGGTAAATAGTTTTTCTATTTTTTTTTTTAATTCTTAGTGGCCAGACGCATGTGATATATTCGAGGTGGTGCCAGTTCATTCGACATCGAACAAGTATAATGGAAATTTAATATTGAAGGAACAACTTGATTATAACGCTAAACAATTCTATCAATTTCAATTGTATGCCTCTGTAAGTATAACTAATTATATGTATTTTTAACTAATAGTTGAAAAGTGACGGTAGACAGGTACCGGCACTAGAAAGCAAGTTACTTTCATGACGACGACGTAACCGTTAAACGTTTACTACACACGCGTGGCAATATCGTGTAAATTCATATTGTTATCGTTAAAAGGGTGGCTGATCCCGAAATAATAATAGAAAAACATATTTGTCTTCTTTTCATACATTTGACGTTAGTGACATTAGTTTGACGATTACTTTAACTTTAACCAGCAAAGATTCGCTGGTTACGGTTAACGTTAAACGTCAAAAATGACAAGCGCGACGATGGTGCAACTCGTGTGGAGTTTTAAACCATAATGTAAACGTAACGGTTAAAGTAAGCTTAGAAGTAATAGTTAAGGTAACTTTAACGGGCCTTCTGGTGCAAACGGACCTTAGACTGCATTACTGCTTAACGTCAGGCATAGTGCGGTCAAACGCTTGTCTATTAAGAATTTTAATAAAGCCATTGAAACTATAATGCTACGACTCCTTATGCGTCTGAACGCGCTGATTATTTCATCCTAAGAGCGGCCGTGGTCTAGCGGTAAGACGCGTGAACTCACTATCGATGAGACCCGTGTTCGAACCTCTCTAATTCTGACCAATGTAACTTTGTTATATGCACTTTGGTCGCTCAGTACCTATAGGCACTATTAAAGAGTGGTAGGCAGACTGATGATGGTTATTTATCCAGTCTGCCGTCCTGGGGTAGTACCACCACTTTCTAATGTAACACCCGTGAAGTGACTTAGCCGCGTTTCGGGAATAGTTTTAAAGTAGCCAGGTATAGCGAGAGGAGTGTGCACTGTCAATCTAGATGGTACATGCTTGTCTCGTCAAGCCGGCATAGTGGAGGCGACTGCTGCCCGCACAGGTTTCTCTGTAGTAGCATCACTAGCTTTACATCAGGCGGAGTGTTGTCACATGCCGAGCTACAATTTAAAAAAAAAGTTCTAATTCTATTAACGTCTATACTATTGGCATTACAGCTTTATGTAGCCATGGTTTTAATGCCCTAATTTCTAATGCGTAGTTGAACTAATAACGGCAGCCCAAAAAGTACTACGTCGATGTCATATCTTACTGGTCATATCTTAATTTTAAGAGTGATTTTTTTTAATACCTGTACTAGCTGCTGTATAGGCACTGAGCGACCAAAGTACATATAAAATTGGTATCCGTCAACGAGATTTGAACACGGGTCTCATCTATTGTGAGTAGCTTTTGCGGGTGTTCATTATTAAGCATGATTTCTTTTCCAGGACGGTACACTAAATTCTACGGCAGATGTAAGCGTGCAGGTGTTAGATGTCCAGAACTCTCCGCCTTCGTTCACTGTCAGTCTTTCAGCGGCTGTCAGCGAAGACGTGACGGTTGGAACGACAGTGCTAACGGTCCACGCCCGGGATACTGACAGAGCTATGCCCAGAGATATATACTACGAGTTACTTACTAGTACGTGGTGTTTTTGTCTATTATGAGAACCGTCTTAAATAATTCAAGTGTTTTTATTAAAAAATTGTCTTCTGTATATGGCATTATAAGAATTTGCCAGTGTCAAAGTAAATATTTGCATCAAGTTAATATTATTGTGCATCACTGGTCATTCAGTCAAGTCAAAAATAGCTTCAGTAAAGTGGTAGAATCTTTACTGAAACTTCCTAGGGAGTTTTGGAGGGAAAATGGAAACAGGTTCTCTTCTTTTGAATTGTTTGCCCACACTCACGCACGTTCACGAACACTTAAAGGTTAATAATCCACCATTATTACACATTAACACTCGAAGAACACAAGTTTAGGTAAATAATTCAAGACAGATAACCTAATGTCTTCAGATAGCCGTCAAAATCGTTTTTCTTTATTGTAGCTCGGCATGTGACAACACCCCGCCTAATGTAAAGCTAGAGTGCGGTCCACAACTGCTACTGCAGAGAAATCTCTACGGGCAGCAGTCGCCTCCGCTATATGCTGGCTTGAGGATACGAGCATGTACCATCTAGATTAACAGTGCATACTTCTCTCGTGACAAGGTCACTTCACGGGTGTTAATTCGAAAGTGGTGGTACTACCCCAACACGGCAGACTGGGCTAATAACCATCATCAGTCTGCCTACCACTCTTTAATGAGCGACCAAAGTACATATAACAAAGTTATATTGGTCAGAATTGGCGTGGTTTGAACGCGGGTCTCATCGACCGTGAGTTCCCGCGTCTTATCGCTAGACCACGGCCGCTCTTAAGACGGGCCCCTCTCGTCTAATTACTTATCAAGTTAAAATATATCATTTTAGATCCTCATGATTTCTTCTTGTTGGACAGCAGTACTGGGGAATTGAAGACAGCAAAGCCTTTAGACAGGGAAGCTTTGTTTGATCCTAATTCTCCACTTAATTTAACCGTTCGAGTAAGTTTTTTAAGCGTCTATTACAATCCATTTCACACCTGTTAAGATGATCGTCTTGTTATAGGGTTTTTGAGAGAATTGTCAAAAGATATCCTTGTACATTTCACCATAATATATTTGTGGTCAATTATTGGCTCTTAGATGTATGTATTTATAAGAATTTGATGCCTTAATTTTTTTAAATTGTAGCTCGGCATGTAACACTTCGCCTGATGTAAAGCTACACAGAAATCTCTACAAGCAGCAGTCGCCTCCACTATGCCGGCTTGAGGAGACGGGCGTGTACCATCTGTAAATAAAATAAAATAAAAATAGATGATATTTTGTAAAGGCAACTTTAATTGTTAATTCTTCTTTAATTTATTTCTTCAACAGTATTTTTGTTCATTTTAACAAATGTTTAAAAAAAATTCTGCTGAACACTCCAACCAGCATTTAATTTTAAAATACCTGCATTTTGATAAACAAACAAAAGAGAAAAATATAACACTGAAGATGTGACTGCATGGGGTTTGTTCCCTTTGCTTTACTTTTTTATAGTAATTAATCTGTACATATTTTCAGGCTTCAGAAATAGTGAACGGTCAACCTTTAATAAGTGACATAACATCGACATTAGCGACAGTAACAGTGACAGTACGGGACGTGAACGACGAACCGCCACGGTTTAATAAAAAGGAATACAGAGTTGAGATACCCGAGAGTTTACCAATTGGTACTCCGCTGCCCAACTTGGACATGGTGGTTACTGACACTGACGTGGTGAGTACCACTTGCCTAATAACTGATGAAATTAAGTTAAAGGACAATGCCCACTTTTGGGTCCCACTCTTGGGCCCCACTTTTTTTAAGGCACTTATACAGGCTACAGCACAAGCATGCAGTAAACAGAAAGGAGAATGCCCATTCGCCTAAGAAAAATGGGCCCATAATTTTTTCTCGAGTTTGTAGATGATTTTGGATAATTTTGTAAAAAAAATAAATCTTCCTTATTTCCAATCAGTATTAGTTTTTTTCACCCGAGTAATTGAGTAATTAGATGTTTTCTGATGCAATATTTGAGGTTGTTATTATTTTAAATGCTTTAATAATTGATGATATCTGTTCTTTTTTTTTAAATGTAATTAAACATTGTCTATTGATTGGTAAATGATGTGTTGATATAATTAAGATGAAATAATAAAAAAATGAGATATTATTTTAGAATATTGTCTTGTTACCAAACTAGTAGGTATCAAGTGAGCCCAAAAATGGGCATTCTCCTTTTGATGATAACATTCTAAAATAATATCTTATTAATATTATTTCATTATATCAATACACCGTTTATCAAAAAATACACAAAGTTTATGTACATAAAAACATGAATAGTTGATTTTAAAAGCATTTAATAACTCCAAACATTGGATCAGAAAAAGTCTAAATACTCAATAACTTGAATTAAAAAAAAAACTGATTAGTGGTAAGGTATGTAGATTTATTTTTCAGCAAAATTAACTAAAAATCATCTACAAACTTAAGAAAAAATTGTGGGCCCATTTCTATTAGGTAAATGGACATTCTCCTTTCACAAGATTTAGGAACTAGCGTCCTAGGGTTGTAATACTACTTTCAAATGTAACAATCGTGACCTTGTCGGGTTTGGCAGCAGTCAGGTATAACGAGCAAGAGTTTGCACTGGATGGTGCACATTCCTCTCATCAAGCCGGCATAGCGGAGGCGACTACTGCTAGAAGAAATTTATGGTAGCAGTTGTTTCCGTTAATCTTTTATAAGTTTTTTTTTTCTTTATTGTAGCTCGGCATGTGACAACACTCCGCCTGATGTAAAGCTAGAGAGCGGTCCATGAATGGAAACAACTGCTACCACAGAGAAATCACTACGGGCTGCAGTCGCCTCCACTATGCCGGCTTGAGGAGACGAGCATGTACCATCCAGATTGACAGTGCACACTCCTCTCGTTATACCTGGCTACTTTCAAACTGCTCCCGAAACGCGACAAGGTCACTTCACGGGTGTTACATTCGAAAGTGGTGGTACTACCCCAGGACGGCAGACTGGACAAATAACCATCATCAGTCTGCCTACCACTCTTTAAGTATAAAGTAATTTGAACTTTATTGTAATGTTTTTAGGGCATAAATTCAGTGTTTGGTCTCCGAGTCTTAGAACAGATTGGTGCGTTCATCGTGGAGCCAAGCGAAGCGACTGGAACCACTCCTGTCACCTTAAAACTTAACTCGAGTCTGGATTATGAGGACCCTAATCAGAGGAAATTTATACTCGAGGTATTGTTATTATACATTTTAAGAGAAATAAATTGTATGAGCGGCCGTGGTCTAGCGGTGAGAGACGTCAACTAACGATCGATGAGAGCCATGTTCAATTCTCGATAAATTCTAACCAATGTTTTTTACAGTAGCTTTGCATATGACAACACACCGCCTGACGTAAAGCTAGAGTGCGGTCTATGAACGGAAACAACTGTTACTAAATATAAATTTTTACAGGTAGCATTCACCTCCGCTATACCGGCAGGAATACGGGAATGTACACCAACACGCAATCCTTACATAATACCTGGATACTTCCGAATTGATCCCGAAACGCGACTAATTCACTGCCCACCAGGATGTCAGACTGAGCTAAAAACCATCAACAGTCTGCCTACCACTCTTTAATGAGCGACCAAAGTACATATAACAAAGTTACATTGGTCAGAATTAGCGAGGTTCGAACACGGATCTCATCGATCGTGAGTTCACGCGTCTTACCGCTAGACCACGGCTACTAATGTGTGTATTGTGTATATTAAATATACAAAAGATTGGAAACAAGAGTGGAAAGGAGTATGCTAAGGCGGTTCGGTCATTGGGAAAGGATGGATGAAAGGAGGACTAAAAAGATTTATTGTGCGAAAGTGGATGGCAGTGTCGGAAGGGGGCGCCCTAGGCAGACCTTTCTCAGTCAGATCAGTCAACTGCTGAGAAAGGGTCAGATGAGGAGCACCCCCAACCGACATGCATGCATGCACTCTGGAGTGGTGAGACTGCGGGATGAAACTACTAACCACACTTGACTATTAAAATAATTTAACTAATAATAATTATGTATTAATGTAGTGTTCACACTATCAGATTAGATTTTGAAATATATGTATGTGACTTTTTTCTACTGCAACTTGCAGTGAGCATCCAATTAAATAAATAAATGATGTGGTCGAAACAAAGGTGGTATGTAGAGAGAGGCCATAGTTTCTGCCTATCCCAGAGAGTACAGGGCGTAGTAATAATATCATAGATTTAACAGACTTTTATTCGAACGCAGGTGATAGCAGAAGAGCTTCATACGAATCCACGTCTCTCGTCGAAAGCGAGCGTCACAATAACAGTGATTGATGTCAATGATAATTCGCCACAATTCCCATCACCGGTCTACTCTGCGAAGGTGATAGAGGATGCAGCTGAAGGGCTTTATGTCACTACCATCACTGCGACGGATAGAGATACTAAACGGTGAGAAAGAGACCAATGTAACTATGTTTGTTTTTTTTATTGTAGCTCGGCATGAGACAACACTCCTCCTGATGTAAAGCTAGAGTGCGGTCCATGCACAGAAACAACTGCTACTTGCTTGGGCTTGGGGAGACGAGCGTGTAACATCTAGATTGACAGTGCACACTCCTCTCGTTATACCTGGCTACTTTCAAACTGCTCCCGAAACGCGACAAGGTCACTTCACGGGTGTTACATTCGAAAGTGGTGGTACTACACCCCAAGACGGCAGACTGGGTAAATAACCATCATCAGTCTGCCTACCACTCTTTAATAGTGCATATAGGCACTGAGCGACCAAAGTACATATAACAAAGTTACATTGGTACCGGTCAGAATTAGAGAGGTTCGAACACGGGTCTCATCGATCGTGAGTTCACGCGTCTTACCGCTAGACCACGGCCGCTCTTATTTTTTATTATATATTATATGTACTTTGGTCGCTATTAAAGAGTGGTAGGCAGACTGATGGTGGTTATTATTCCCAGTCTGCCGTGTTGGGATAATACCACCACTTTTATAGCACTAGAAAGTGCTTCCAAATAATTAAAAATAAATGTATAAACGCGAGCTTAACCAGAAAAAGGAGTATAATAGAAAGAAGCTGTATAGCGGAGGCGACTGCTGCTTGCTGTAATTTATATGTAGTAGCAGTTGTTTCCGTTCATGGACTGCACTTTAGTTTAACAGGAGTTCTAGCTATTTAAAAAAAAATAACAATATCTTGGTTTTTCAGTTTTGGCACAGAAGGCATAATATATGAATTATTTGGCGTTGGATCTGAATTATTTAATGTTGACAATCGTACGGGTGTCATAACAGTGGCCTCGTGTTCGACTCCAGGAAAGGCACCATGCTTAGACTTGGAAGTGAAAAAAGATTATTTTTTACATTATAAGGTATGTTATAATCACACCCCTAGATTAAAACTGTTTCAACTTAAAAAAACGAGCTTTTCCAGCATTTCATAATTTGTTTTTTTTTTCTGGTCACACTCCGCCTGGTGTTAAGTTAGAGTGCGGTCCATGAACAGAAACAACTACTACAATTTTTTTTGCAGACAGCATTCGTCTCCGCTATACCGGCTTAAGGAGACGAATGTATGCTATCAGGTTGACAGTACACAGTTATACCTGGAACTGACCTGGTGTTACACTTGAAAGTGGTCGTACTACCCCAGGACGGCAGACTGGGCTGATCTGCCTACCACTCTTCTTAGCCTGATGTAGCCTTGAATTCGTCACAAGCCGGGTTACTATAACAAATACATATTTTCAGCGATAGAAGTAATTATGTACTAATTTTTTCAGGCGACAGACAACGATGGTTTGGGTCAAACAACACAAATATCACTCCAAATAAGTTTAACGGATGCGAATGACAACCCACCAGTTTTTACTACGGCCGTGTACAAGGCTTCTATAGATGAAGATGCTAATAAATTTGAACCAGAATTGCAGGTAAATATGTAGACGATTTTTTCCGGTGTCAAGTGGACCCATGGGTCAGTTGCCAGTGGCTAAGGTCTCTTTTTTAAATTAATTAATTATTACTCTTTACATTGCATACATAACAATCCTCAGGTACAAGCCCGCGATGCTGATCAGACATCAGAAATCCGTTATTCTATCATAGAACCGAATAACTCCACATTTTGGATCGATCCGCTCTCGGGAAAGATCGGCGTAATGACAGAGACAAATATACATGTAGAAGGAGATGATAGTATTACACTTGTTGTACGGGCGACAGATGGCGTACATAACGCGAGTTGTTTAGTAGAAATAACAATAAGGGATGTAAACAATCACGCGCCGGTATTCGATTCGCCAGATTACAATGTCAGTGTAAGAGAAGACGCCGCGATCGGCACTGAAGTAGCGACCGTCAACGCGACAGACAAAGATTCAGGGATCAATGCTCAAATAAAATATTCAATACAGAAAGGAGCTCTCGACGCGTTCACTGTCGACAACGAAACTGGTTTAGTCACAGTATCTTCCAATTTAGATTATGATAAACGTAATGTGTATAGAATTATTATACTCGCTTCCGATTTAGGTATGCCGAGTTTGACAGGTAGTACTGAATTGACAGTGACTGTCATTAATGTTAATGATAAAAAACCGTATTTTACACCCCAAGTACAGAGAGCTAAGGTGTCAGCCGATGCCGAAATAGGCACTGTAGTACATCAACTGTCAGCGATGGATCCTGACGTCAGTGATGTCAAATTTTTAAATTACAGTTTGGATAATAGTAAACCGATCAAAGCTGTACTCGAAGACGGTCAAGAAGTGACAGAGGAAGGTATATTTTCAAATTGGTTCGCAATCGACGATGATGGCGGTGTGACTGTATCGTCTCGGTTGGTACGTAGTCGGGCGGCTGTACTCACTTTGCCCGTACTCGTGACAGATACGACAGCCAATGTGTTACAGCAAGCACGAGGAGAGTTAATTATAAGAATAGTCGACGTCAACCGCCATGCTCCCGTGTTCCCCCAATCCCACTACAATGAGAAACAAACAGAAAATCAGCCCATAGGTACAGTTCTTAATACATACGTACCTACCGATAAAGAATCCCCTATAGCGTACATAAATATCGATCCGCCGAGTACGTACTTCGCAGTCGATAATAAAACTGGTACAGTCAGATCTACACAACGTATTGACTATGAAAAAGTACACAGGATAGAGTTTCGTCTGGTCGCGTACGATTCCGGCGTTCCTCAGCTATCCGGAGAGGCCACTGTCACTGTTGAAGTTATTAATATCAATGATGAAGTACCACAGTTCAATGCCAGTGCAGTGTACGAAGCGAACATTGTCGAAAATGCTAAAGAAGGTACATATGTACTGAGTGTGCAGGCTTTCGATAGGGATGAGGGTAAATTTGGTGAACTCCGATACAATCTGTCAGGTGATCATGCGCATTTGTTCCACATCGATCCCGTAGACGGTGTCATCACTGTCTCACGGGGCGCCGTCTTGGATCGGGAATCGAACGCCGAACTATCACTACAGGCGATCGCCAGCGACGGTGCTCACATAGCCACACATCCCGTTCATATAAAAATCCTAGACGAGAACGATAATTCTCCGATATTCACTCAGAAAGTATACAAAAGTACGATCGCTGAGAATCTACCTCTCGATCCTCCGGCGGCCATACTCCAAGTCTTGGCTGAGGATCACGACGAGGGAGATAATGGCAGAGTGAGATACCAGATCGTACATCAAAGCGTGCCAGATACTTTCAAAGTGGACGAATCGACAGGCATCATATATCCATTGAAAGAAGTCATTGGAGACACGACCTATCATATGACTATCACGGCGACTGACGAGTTCGGAGCGGGCAGTCATTTCGACACTGCTAAAGTGGATATTAAAGTATTAAGTGTTAACAAACATAAGCCAGTGTTCGTTGTTCCCGCGGCTGAACAACGAGTCATCACTATACCAGAAAATGCAGCACAATCTGATTATCTAGTCCTAACGGTAAAAGCGACAGACGACGATCAAGGTGAAAACGGACGTATATCATATTATTTCAAAATTGGCAATCAAAATGTCATTGAAACGACACAATTTGTTATCGACACTAACTCTGGTGAAATAAGGACTAAGAACCTACTGGATAGAGAAGTCAGTCCTGAATATCATCTCGTATTAGTTGCTATAGACAACGGTACGCCGGCCAAATACGAGACGCTACATTTTCTCAAAATAGTTCTCGAAGATTCGAACGATAACCTACCTCATTTCCAGAAACAAAAATATGAATTTCACATAGTCGAGAATCTACCGGCTGGTGTTATTATCGGATCTGTGAAGGCGATTGACAAAGATTCCGGTGAAAATGGTCGTATATTTTATCATATCGTCGATGGTAACCAAGATAAGGCTTTCACCCTCGATCGGACACAAGGCTTCTTGAGAGCCAATGTCAGTTTCGATAGAGAAAAACAATCAGAATATTCTCTCACATTATACGCGAGTAACAATCCGGTTCTAGATCGTCCATCAGATGTATTAAACGCGATAGACAACGGAACGACAACCGAGCGAAGTCTGGCTCATATCGTAGTCAAGATATTAGACCTCAATGACAACGAACCTGCGTTTGAACACAAAGTTTATTATGCAGGAATAAAACATACGGCTAAGATGAACGAACAAATAATATCAATGGTAGCTAAAGATGACGATTTGAACGAGAATGGTACTTTAAAATATTTGATAGCTGCATCTAATTTGTACAAGTTCGGTGATCAGAAATCTAGCGGCAGTATTGTACCATCACCGTTTAATATCACACAAGAAGGCATGGTGACGACCGCCTCTTTCATGTCGGAGTACGTTCAAGACAGATTCGTGTTAGATGTCATCGCACAGGAAATCGCATTGCCGCATAGACGTGCCACTGCGCAACTATATGTCTGGATTATTGATAGTTCACAAACGATTCGCGTAATAGTATCTCAGCCGTGCGCCCGCGCCTCGTCCGCCATGTTGGCTGTTATTTCCCGGCTTTCAGACGCCAGTCGAACGAAACTAGTCATATGCACCAGTAGACATTACGTGAGACACGACACGCTCTTCGACGATTGGTGTGAGATACATCTTCTCGCAGTAGATCCGTCGACGCATCAAGTGCTCACACCTGAACGCGTATTAGAAAGTATTGACGCTAAATATGACGAATTGAAGGATTTATACCAAAGTTACGGCGTTGAAACAGTCATAGCGGCGAGCGCCGTCACGAGAGCTCCGGAGAGCTTCGATCCGGCACTCGCGGCACTCATAGCTCTATTAATAGTATTGTTCACTGGAATTGTGACATTCATTGTTGTTTGCTCATGTCTTAAGCATTGGGTCATATCCCCACCATCTCTGCAATCGAGTAAAGGGGATAGTTTAGCAAGAAGGCGTATATTGGAAGAATTGAGTACGACGGAGAACCCGCTGTGGTTAGAGACGAAGTTGAGACCTTACGAGGAGCAAGAATTGACAATGAACGTTTTCGGTGATCAAAATGAACAAGTGAATAGTGAACCTGCCGTCACGGATAATACCTACGCGACAATACAAACAAACAGAGACACGATAAGTGATTATACAACGCTAGCCAGGGAACATGCGCCGCTCGAAGCCGTGCTCGGATTTGAGGGTAGCACGTTCAAACCTCCGACTCCGACGACTCCCGAGCCGCCGCCGAGACCTGTCGCCGGTCTATCGCACTCGTGATGAAGACCGTATATTATCTACTTCCTCAAAACACTTAAAAACTCAAGCATATTAAATTTTCTTACTCGAGTTTGAGTGGAGATGTGACATGAATCTCAGTTTGGTTCTGCATAAGGGCTGGTATTTCTATACACTATTAACCAAAGTAAATTCGTAAGGTTTCGTTTCGGATTTATTTATTAAACAGTGTAGTTGAATATAATTGAATATAATAATGAACAATTCGTTTCTTAATTAATTAAATACTAGCCCTGTTGTTGTATATTAATTATTGCAGTCTTAGCCAATTAGGTAATTATTAGTTTTTGTAGTTTTTTTTACCAATATTATTGCCATAACTTTTTTTCTCCATTTGTATTTCTACAAAGAATGTTTTTTACTAATTTATTGTAATAATTTAGAATGACTGCTTTTTTAGAAATTACTTTTTTAATAAAGCGCTTTCCTGTTTTCGCGTTTAAATGTGTATATTTTTGGACCATTTTATATTTAAGCTGACTGTCCCTAGTTTTAATAATATTAGTCAATTATTGTACAAATACGTATTATTATTGTATAGTCTATCGTAATATGGACTTTAAATAAAGTTCATAAGGGTTATTTTACCTAAAAACTTTATATATACTACAGAAAGATATTGACTGTACAATGAATTTAGTTATTTTTAAATAAAAAAAGCGAAAGGTTTTATTTTTAAAGGGTAGACAGTTGTATACTATGCTTTTTGCCACTTAGAACCTTTTGCTTTTGAACTGTGAATTTTATTCTAAGCTTTTTGTAAATATATATCTTATAATCTTATTAATAAAGTATTGTTATAATATAATTAATTATCAAAATTTTGTGTTTTAATTTTTTAAAAATTTGTATAATTCCTTATATTTAATCATTTATTATTTTAAATAGTAGGTTAAAGTTATAATATAATAACTATAAATAACTAATATTTACTAATTATTAAGTGCTAAGATATTTTTATTTATTTTAATATGAAACAAAATAATAATAATGCGCAAAACAAGTTCAAATAACAAAATGATTAATATAAATACATTGACATTCGCATGTCTCCCAATCAATTTTACATCGAACAGCTGCTTAACGAATTGAGTGGGAATTAACGAGAATTGGCGGGAAAAAAGGACATCGGCCGCCATCGCACGTGACCTAACACAACAACCTTACACGGTTTCATGCACCAATACAATAACCATGTGTTTACAATTGCTATTTTTATTTTAAAATTTATAAACAGATAAGTTCAGCAACAATAAAATTAGAATTCTTAAGTTTTGCATACATATTTATATCGGGCGATTGCTGGCCACAGTGGATACGAACCACAATTTAACTGGACAAAAAATATTTTGCAAGCGATCGACTTACGTTTTAATTAATATGTACTAATTTTATCTGATAAATTATTATATAGTCGGTAGTCAGCGGAGGGTAACTTAACTGGACTGCAATACCTAAATCAAGGTCAGCAAATAACGTGTGAACTGTATCTAATACGATTATCGGAATTTATTTGATTCGAAAAGTTTTGTTCGTGGATTCTTATAGGACTCGATCTTGCCTCGTTATTGATTCTGGAAAAAATTATTGAACCTTCCGATAAACAAACATGTCGTCCGAGGGCTCAATTTTCGTAACGAGGGCGAATAAGTTCATGAAAGCAAACAGCAAAACATACGAGTAGCTCCATTGAGGCTCGGGTTCGTAAGGCGCGGGTCGAAGGGGGGTGGGTGGCTCTAGTGCCGTAGCGTGGTGTCGTCAGTGCGCCGAGAGCCGCGGGCTGCGCAACACTGTCTCGCAGCCCGCTCGTATCAGTGTCGTCGTCAGTGTTTTGAATGCGCGTGTGTTTATGGCGCTGCTTCTGTTCAGAGTGGGAGCCTTGCTGGGTGTCGTGGCTTGGAGTCTCGCAATAGGTGGGTGTCGCGATGAGTCGCACGTGCCCCGGAAGCGCCGCGAACAGATCTTGTTTACAAGAGGCCCGCCCGGGGCGGCGCGCAGGCGTCGGTTTGTTATTCCGTTCCTAGGTCAAGCACCGGCGACGCCGGCCTAACCTACAAACGATGCCTAACTTATAATGACACGATCCTGTCAAGTAAGTTTAGTAATAAGAATGGAATTCCAGCGAGCATGGGAACTTACAGTAGGCACAAGGACATCTCTCCGTATGACACTTCGCAGATCGGATTTCGCTTTACAATATTACTTACTACTGTTTAATTAACATGTTACACAAATATGTACTTGAGTAAGATCGGCTTACCGATGTGAATTGACATTTACGTTTGTATTTTTACGATCATGTTAGCTTACATTTTTATGATAAGGTTTTCGCACCTCTGTTTACGTTACCTATCCTAACCTAACAGGAAGAGCGTTCATTATAAGTAGCTATGTATGTACGAGGAAACTTATTCACCATATCGTAGGTATTAAAATTAGTTGTATTATTATTCGTATATACGCCTAGTGGTATGCCTTGTCGACTTTTCTATGCATATTTCAGTTCATTTTTGACGTTCCATTTTCATTTTTTCCAAAGTGAAAGGCACAGTTAGGTTTTTATTGAGTTAAATGGGACAAAAATATACAAAACTTGTAGGTGTTAAAATTAAATTCCGTTGAGATTTTGATTACATTAAAGCTTTACTTACCGAAAGTTTTCTAAATTTCTGTGAAATTATTTATCAGCTTAGAAGTTAATAATTTAATCACCTGATAATCCTCAATATTATTAGGTACTAAATTTTGTCGGTTTAGGCAACAACTCAGTTAATATATTTTTACTAAAAAAGTTATGGAGTTGTTTATTTCGTTAAATATTTTCCAAAAACAATAATTTAAAATATTAATTAATATTATAATAAACGGAATCTCTAGATTATTAAGAATAAAGTTTTCGTCGCCTTCTGAAAGGAAGGAAATCTGTAAAGTTATAAAACATTATATTGTTGCCTCCGTGAAATTAGTGTTTGATAACTTTAAAATGGACGAAATTAATTAAAATTAATAACAATGAAATATTAATTGGACCTTTTAAGTTTTATTCAGAATTTTGTACGTTTCAACTTTACGATTTCACTTAAAACACGTTGTCTGTCTATCCAAAGTCAAAATTAAACGAGATCTATCTTGGACCCCTTTTTTGGTCTTCGTCGACTCGTGGGTCCACATAGCTTTTAGACCATAGAAAGATCGCAATAACCCATCTCGCTATTTTAGTAGCAATCTTGTTTTTAGTTTTTTTTTAATTATTAGATTATTGAAATAATATTATTTGTCTGTGAATAAAAAAAAAGTAAACTCTGTTCGAGGACTTTAGATTAAGGCCCAATTGCGCCACATGAAATAACTATTACTTTCACGTTAAAGTAATAGTTAAAATTAAAAATTGTTTAAAAAAACTTGTCAGTTTTGACGTTTACTTTAACGCTAACCGTAACCGGCGAATTTTGGCAAGTCAAAATTAAAGTAATAGTTAAACCAATTTCACTAACGTCAAGTGTATGCAAAGAGGCCAAATATGTTTATCTATTAATTTTTCGAGAATATACTACTAAATATTATACATCAGCCACCCTTTCATCGATAACAATATCAATTTACACGATGGTGCAACGCGTGTAACCGTAACCGTTATAGTCATCGTAAACTGTAACTTTAATTGCACCAAATTGGACCAAAAACAAAAGAATAATTATCTTTTTGTTTTAACATAAGCTCAAAGAAACCAAACAAAGTTTCTCTTGCCATACTTGAGCACGCAATTGCTAATCTAACTGGTAAATATCAATGATTAGAAAGGGTTTTGCAGTTTATAGTGCCAAAGTAAGTAGTCCACGGAGCTTAGGTACCTACGCAGAATCTAATATGTACGATTAACTTCTGGATAACTGGTTTATATTATTAGACATCTCCAAAGCGAGAATATCAATTCCAAAACATGTGTAACAAACACTCCCACCATTCTTGTTCTTTGACATAACAGAAAGACGAAAAAAAAAACGTTTGGTTGAACGTAATGTTAAAAAAAACTCGGCTCCGACTTGTCTGTTAGGAAATTTAAAAAAAAGATGTGTTTATTTTTAATTCAAAGTACTACTAAGTATAAAATACCTATGTATAAATCGTATTAAATTATATATACAGGGTGAATTTTCCAAGTGGGCTTTCATGGCCAAATCCTAAACTATAAGAGATAGCGGAAAAACCTGAAAAAAGTCTCGATGCCGATTTTGAACATTGTAAATTTTTTTAAAGTTATTATCTAAGTAGGGAAGAGGTACTTAATAAAAAATAGAAATTAGTACATGTTGTGAAGTTGAATGCACTAAAAATACCTCAGTACCGGTAATGTATGAAATACTATGAATACATGGAAATATTAATCAATTTGTTAAAAAAAATCATTTCCTTTAGTTCGGCGTATATAATTACATCCCAGAAATTGATCCTTATTAACGACATTATCGGATGGTGCAATAATACAGTATGTGTTTTATTTTACAAAATCAACAGGTTCGATTCCTGGCTGGAATCTTGTGGTCCTAAATTTGAACAAATATACGCCTTAGATGTTCCTTAAACCCTTAAAATGTCGACTCAAACTCCTGGGAGTAAAGGAAACCTCATAATCGTCCAGTCGTCAGTGCTCATGGACCTCAACTGCGCTTACCATTAGGCCGGTCGAGGTCACATGTCGAGTCAAAAAAAAAAATCAGAGCTACTATATTGTATTAAACAATATATTTAGTACAATACCCTGAACTCAAACTAGGATACCCTTTATCACTGTGGGTATCGGGACAAGGACAATACCCAGGCATGTAGTATTTAGATAGCTAATAGGAACTACTAGGATAAGGAAACGATTTCTTATACGCTAAATGCAGTAACACCCCGCTTTACGTGACCCCGTAATGCGCGGTTTCGGTTTTACGCGAATTTCTCGCTAAAATGGCTCTTTCAAAGATTTATTCAGGTTTGGACATATTGCAGAGCATAGACAGTGATGATGACCGTATTTTAACCGTGTGTCAAACATTTTTCCGTAAAAAAATGCATATAATTGTGTTTTTAGAATTAAAGTATGTATTGATTTGCATTTTGTACTGATTTTTGGGTTTGGTTAAACGTGACCCCCTTATACGCGAATTTCACTTAACGCGAGTTTTTGCGGAACGTATCCCTCGCGTAAAGAGAAGTATTACTGTAATTTGTTGAAATTAAAAGTGATAAAAATTAATTAATCTAGATACATTTTGAATCTACTATATACAGCATTTTAATAAAAAAATTGCATTAAAAAAACATAAATAATATTATTTATAATGTATGTGCCTAGATAGAGTACCTACTTTATTACAAATTTTAAGAGAATGCCTATTTTTGGGCCCACTTAATACCTAATATTTAGTAACAAAACAATATTCTAAAATATTATCTTATTTTTTTATTAATTCATTTTAATTGTATCAACACATAATTTACCAATCAATAGACAATGTTTAATTACATAGAAAACAGATATCATCAATTAATTATTAAAGCATTTAACGTAATAATAACCTCAAATATTGCATCAGAAAATATCTAATAACTCAAAAACCCGGGTGAAAAAATTAAAACTGATTGGTAATAAAGAAGTAGATTTATATTTCTAGAAAAGTAACTAAGAATCATCGACAAACTCGAAAAAAAAATTGTGGGCCCATTTTTCTTAGACGAATGGGCTTTCTCCAAAGATCGGAATCAAAGTCGGGACCAGCGCGTTAAAGAATACATACTGAAGCGTTTTTCCATTAAGTACCTACTGTACAGGCCCCGTGATGTTTATTTCAGACAATTTGCCTGCATGAAGGCTAGGATTAGTAAAAATCTGGTACCTACGTAAGATAAAAACTAATTTATAAAGTTAATAAGGTATTAATACATAGGTAGGTATATACTGAGTGAAGTTTTATAAAAAATATATAAATAGGTAATAATTTATATTAGAAGTTAATCGATCTGTTGTAATAAATGAAAATGGTATCATAATGAATCTGTAGTATGCGCGTGAGTGCGTAAACCGGGCCCCTGACTGACCTTGTACAACACCTCACCGGCCCTCACCCGGCGCGCCTCAGATACACAAAAAAAAACTCATTCTTGTCCTTAGAAAATCTTTTCAAAGGGATTTTTATGTTTATTCCCAACTCTACACAACAACAACTCTATTTTTTTTTTAATTTCGAGTTTCATAAAACGTGTTTACCGCTTTACTTTCAAAATGATATATAAATCCTTTTAAATTCATACCTAGGTATTAATTAACTATATATATTTTTAATTATACTTACATATTCAGTTCATGCTAGTGCTCTTACAGGGGTAGGCAGTAACTATGGAACGCCAGCGACTTCTCTCTCTATTATCACTCGCTTCGAACTACGCTCATTTTTAAATCTAATAAACAACATACGTATATATGTATAATATACCTAACGTGACAATTTATTTTTATCCTAAAATGTCCCGTATTAAGTTATTTAAGCCAATAATAATCCCCTCCTCCTTTTAAAGCTAGAGTGCGGTTCATGAATGGAAACAACTGCTACTACAGAGAATCCTGTGGGGGCAGCAGTCACCTCCGCTATGCTGGCTTGAGGAGACGAGCACGCGCCATCTAAATTGACAGTGCTCACTCCTGGCTACTTTCAAACTATTCCCGAAACGCGACAATAAATAAAAAACAACGTTTTTTTTAACCTTAGGTTTTCTATTTTTTTTTGATGTGACGCTGGGCGTAGTAGGAATAATAATTAAATGAAATATAAAATGCGAATTAATGTCTCTGAAAATGGGACATTTTGCGTCCCGAAGCTTGCTTCGTGGACAACGGGACGGAGTTCCCCAAACAGGGCGTACCTATAGTCACGTTAAACATACCTAATAGTAATAGGTTTTATCGATAATTAGATACTGTTTGTAATACTGATACGGTTTGTAATATAGCTGTTATACACAGAAATCATGTCGAGTTTTGACGGCCATCTTGAGACGTCAGGTTATCTGTTTTGAATTATTTTCCTAAGCTTGTGTTTCTTCGAGTATTAATGTGTAATAATGGTGGATTATTAACCATTAGTGTTCGTGAACGTGCGTGAGTGTGGGCAAACAATTCAAAAGAAGAGAACCTGTGTTTCCATTTTCCCTCCAAAACTCCCTAGGAAGTTTCAGTAAAGATTCTACCACTTTACTGGAATAATTTTTGACATAACTGAGACTTGACCTTACTGTTTGGTGTGATGAATGAATGACTCGCGATGCACAATATTAACTTGATGCAAAAATTATTACTTTGACATAATTTGATTGCGCTTACAATCGTGGCAAAACCTAAATGTTAAATTATAATGTCAAAAATTAACACATAAAATGTAACTGAAAATAAATCATAATTAAAAAACAAAGGAAAATGAATTTACCTATCTTTAAAAAAAAAGTTTTAGGTGTACAACTCCACAGCGAACAAATAGCGTACAATTAAAAAAACTTTCAACTATGTAGCCAGTGCATACTATGTAAGGAATAGGGCGTATATCTAAGAAACATTTTTGAACTCAAACTTACTTTAACGCTAATTTCAACTGTAACACTGGTTTTCTGGTTCAGTTTTGAAGCGGAATATAACGAGCGGTGTGTGCCCTGTCAACATGGAAAAAATGTTTTCTAATTACGACGCCTTCGTCGCCCATAAGAGTGCGGTTGATTTATTTACGAAAAATACTTTAAAATATATCTCCTATAAGCCCAGCTCATTTTTTTTTTGTAGCTCAGCATGTGACAACACTCCGCCTGATGTAAAACTAGAGTGCGGTCCATGAATGGAAACAATTGCTACTAAGACTTGAAGAGACGAGCATGTACCATCCAGATTGACAGTGCACACTCCTCTCGTTATATCTGGCTTCCTTTAAAGTATTCCTGAAACGCGACAAGGTCACTTCGTAGGTGTTACATTCGGAAGTGGTGGTACTGCCCCAGGACGGCAGACAGACTCATTAGTCTCTTTAATAGTGCCTAATAGGCACTGAGCGACCGAAGTCCGTTGTTGCCTCCGTGAAAAGCGGGCCTATAGACAATTGCCGCGTCGCGTCGCGTCGCGTCGTCGTACGAGTATCCTAAACAAGACCGAAATAAATACGATAGTAAATGCAAAATCTCTTATTAACGTGTATAAAATAGATTTTTTTGTTTACAGAAAAAAATTTGATGGCCGAATGTTTAGTTGTAGGTAGTAGTGGGGGGGCCAGGGGCGGGAGGGGGGCAGGAGGGCCTCCCAATACAATCAAGGCCAAACAACGTTTGTTTGGTTTATTAAATAGTATACTCACTTTGTCATGTCTTATTTGAGCTGTGCACTGTCACCCTGGACGGTAGATGCTCATTTCATCGAGCCGGCATAGTGGAGGTGCTGGTTGGTGATGGCTTGGTTTATTAAATAGTATATTCACTTTATCAAGCCTTATTTGAGCTGTGCACTGTCACCCTGGACCGGTAGATACTCATTAATTACATCGAGCCGGCATAGTGGAGGTGACTGCCGGTTTGTCTCTAAAAGTGCAAATCTCAAATAAGAAGTTGAGTAATCTTTTGTTTATTATAGGAAATACTTTTTGATAAGAGAATATTGGTCAAGTTTGATAGTAATTGTATGACCGATAACAATAATCAACATTATGCGTTATTGTATAATGTTTATGTTTGCTTATCGTTTTATTATAATATTATTATTGTGAGTGTGTTTGTACTATAACTACTATTTTAGTGTAATGAATGAACGACGCCATCTTGTCTAACGTTGTCAGAAATGCGACAAAATAAACGCTATCTAAAATTTTGGCGGAGTTGTTTTGAATAGTTTGAACGTAGCCAGATGTAACGAGAGGAGTGTGCACTGTCCGGCATAGTAGAGGCAACTACTGCCTGTAGAAATTTATCTGTAGTAGCAGTACTTTCTATTCGTGGACCGCACTCTTTACATCAGGCGGCGTGTTGTCATATTAGGATTTTTTTCTTAATTTCTTGTAGAACGAGATTTTAACTATCTATTATTTTTTGTTTTTTTTACGTGGGGGAAATCTTTTATAGATGCCTCGCCATCTCGGGGAAGACGAGTCTCAAATACCGGGGTATACACGATTAAAACCCTCTAGTGTTCCTCTGTACGTCATATGTTGAGGTCACAGGCACGCTTTCGCATTCATCCGAGACCCCACCGACGCTTGACCGTTAGGCCTCACCTCATCGGAAGAAATACTATTCCAGTCAAGTAAATGAGCGGCAGTCCAACCCCGGGACTACAGCTCTTGGCTCGGGGCGTAGCAGATAAAGTCGCTACTTCACCACCACCTCCGCCCACGTGATCTCTCACTCACTTCTTCTCAGGATCAGAGGAGAGATCCAACTTGCCGGTTCACGTTTGGGATTCCAGCAACTCCAACAGTGCCCCCTATATGGCACTGTCGCATACGGTCAAAGGACCGCGAATTTGACGGGATAATAATTTCACATTAAACAAAAATAAACACTTAAAAATGATACATTAATTCGTCAAACTTTCAAAGTGATTAAATTTTCGTAAAAGCAATGTACCATTTCTACTGGATTGTAAAACCAGTTAAAGAAAATTACACGTAAATATAGAGTTTATTATTATCGATTTAGGAGTTAAAATTGCTTGAAAATGTAGTTCGAATTTTTTTTCTAACCACACACGTATATAGACTTTATTTTCTATGAATTATGAGTAAAAATTGTTTGAACGAAAGTTGGAAATAATCGAAAAAATTCAAAAGGGGTAAAAATTGCCGAAGCGTAGAACGCACGCTATGTTCTATATTTTCAAATGTTATTGCGTTCGTTGTAAATTATTTCTTTATATGTATATGAAAAAATATTTAAATATAATTTAATTGAAGGTATATATATATCGTATATACTAGGTAACTATATAAAAAACTTCAAGAACTTTTAGTGCAAACGAGACAAACATACATACATTAATATATTTATAATGTAAGTAAAAACCTACGAAGTAAATCCATTTATAGAAAATATTGCTTCAAAAATATATTTTTTTGTAATTCATTTTACAATAATAACACATATTAGGGTAGGGGTGCTTGCTCCCTCCTCTGTATTTCTAAAAATATCAGCAAAATATTACAAAGACAATCTCAGACAGAAAAATCTTTTTCTAAAAGCCTGTACTAAGCTAGGACTTGTATCATAAGCACTAAGCGACTAAAGTACATGACGTAACATAGTTATATTGGTATAGGTCAGAAATTAGCAAGAGTTGAACACTGGTCTCATCGATCGTAAGTTTACGCATTCTACCTTTGCTTCGGATGTGTTTGAGTGCGGAGATATCCATTTCTTACGCTATTAATCGACTGAGCATATTATTTATGTACTCTCTGTCGTACAGAAAGCACATCTCTAATTCCCTACATATATTCTTGCGGGAATCGAACGCTGAACCTCCACGTAACCTCGACCTCTAACGCGTGCGCTAACCACAAAAGCGGAGAAAACACGTATCTTACCGATTTTATCTGAACTTTATAGCCGAAGTTAGTCGATTTCATTTCGTATTTTATATCACATATTTTTCACAAGTTTAGTGGAAAACTTTTAATCACAAAAAGTGGTGGATTTGAATCATGAACCTTAGATCTAATGGTGGTTAAAAAATACTGAATATATCCTATGTTTAAAAATCTCCCGTACGTGCCTGAGTCTTCTATTAACCTATTACATCTACCTATATAGTTTTAGTTTGGTTCAAGGTGACACAAACAAAACAACTGTAAACCCTAAGCCCTTAATTATAAAGTCAATATTACATTGCAACGAATAGATATCTTAAACGCAAATAAAACCAAGGCCATGGCAGGGAAATTAAAGTCTTGTGATTCTATAAATAGGGGTTGATTTGGATTATTTTTTTAACTGCGCAGTTTCTATTATTTGACCTATGGCAACCCCTCTGAAGAGAGGTCTTTTCGTGATGACAAAAAACGAGTTTGGTCCATCGAGGCTAAGCCATGACCTTCCTTAACGTTTCCCCAAAGATTTAGGGTGACTTTTAGCCCTTATAAACACTATGTTGTGGTATTTGTGTCGTATTCTATGACTTATAGCTATTATTATTATATTTTTATTCATAAGGAATTTGTTTATGGGTTTCTTGTTAATTTCCTCTCATTTCAAAACGTCTGCTTACCCGTTACTATTGTAATGATAACCGTTAATATACTCTAAAACATTTGGTTAATAAAAAATATTTATATAAGTTAATTTGTCCATTTAATCAAATCTAATCAAATAATTTATTGTAAACATAGCTTTTACATTTGTAGGTGCTTATAATAATTTTTGTTCTCTATGTTTTGCCCATGGGCCATACAACATTTGTAATAAGATTTTAAAAAATGTCATAAAATTATAATAAAAAAAAACAAAAATTATTATGTCATGTAAAAAAATAAAAAATTATTAAACATGTCATTATCAAACATTCTTTAGCAAGTATTAATAAGTAGATATTTTATCATTACTTAGTGCACTTACCTTAAAAGACCTATATTGAATTAGAAAAGAAGGAATTATAAATTAGATAATTAAAGGAGTGGTAGACAGACTGGGTCTGACTTTACTAGACTATTAGACTAGCTGCCGTTCTGGAATTGTACCAAGTTTAAGACTGGTGTTGCTATAATTTAATATGAATTTAATTTAATCTTAAATAAATTATTTTTATACTAGGTGTATCACTTCACCTCACTTTATATATTTGTTTCTATAATAATTATATTGTTCTTTTTAACCAATGCTATGTATAACTATTAGGTTTACAAAATTTGACTTGTTTTGATCTGTGTATTAACTTTCTTGTATTACTGTGTTTTGTAAACTGTTTGATGTACTATTCAAAATAAATAAATAAATAAATGTTTCTGTTCATGGACCGCACTCTAGCTTTACCTACATCAGGCGTAATGTTGTCTATCGTTTTTCAATTTATTTGTGAATTGATCTATTTTTCATAATCTACTCTCTACCTACCTTCGCATTAAATATTGTAGCGTCAGAAAAGAAATTTGTAGGCGTCTATGACGATACGATTTGAAAACTAAGTATTTCTAAATATGTACAACATATGTACCTACTAGATATCGACAAAACGATTAAGTTCGTATATTTTTAACTGTAAACCATCGATTCGTTTTTAAGCATCACTACACAGCTTTTTTTAACTAACATTTTTCTGTCGTTTATATTATTTTACGTATTTTCATATTATAGTGATATCCAAAGATAAAATTATCTCTGTTATTATCGATAATAAAAACAGCAATTCTACGTTTATTAATTTAATAACGAGAGGACCTGTGTGCTCTTCTCAATAAGCCGGCATAGTGGGGCCTGCAATTGTCTCATGGACTCCACCCAGGCGGAGCGGATTTTAATTTTAACATCTCTGCCATTTGTAATCGCATCGCTTAGTAATTATTCTAAATCAAGTAGGCGATAAAATAGGTAATCTAACAAGAATAGGTTTAATTAAATTCGCAGCTTTATAATGCTACGGCACCACCTGCGCTAGCTTTAATGTTAATGACTGAGTCCAACTGCGCATTAATTAGCGCGTTAAAATTTTGCATTAAAACTATGTCCTTTGCACCCGGAGAAAAATCATCGACAAACTCGAAAAAAACATTGTGGGCCCATTTCTCATTTCTATAACATATTATTTATTAAGATATTTCTTTATTACTCTTGACTGAGTATATTTATATTACTTTTTTTTTTTAAATTAATAATAAACCTGAAAAAATATTCCCTCCATTTTTGAAGTTCAAATTACTTTCTACTTTCATTAATTATTTTTTTGGTCATTAATTTTTGGTTTAATATTACAAAAATTGAGCACTAAGTGGGATGGGACTGGAGACTACGCGTATCTAAGCATCAGCAAGCGCACCCTACCAACAAAAAGTTTGCAGCAAACCGCTGCAGCGCTGAATGAATTAGAGGACAGTTATATCTAGCAATTGTCGTGTGGCGATAAACATTATTACAAAAACAACCTATAATTTCTAATAAAAAATCGTTACTTTTTTTATTGTAGCTCGGCAACAGTCGCCACCGCTGTCAGTTTAAGGAGACGTGTGTGCATCATCTAGATTGACAGTGCACACTGCTCTCGTTATAACGTTATAAATCCTGAAGCCCAACAAGATCCCTTTACTGGTGTTACTTTCTAAAGTGGTGGTACTACCTATTAGATACTTAAAGCTAGTCGAAATCCCATTCCTTTGCCTAAAAATTAAAAACAATTAAACATCTGTGAAATTACAAAACTACACCTACTAAACCAGCCCTTGGAACGTGCTATCCGCGAGTACCTTTCCTTTTATGTCCACCGACAAGCTGCGAAGAAATTGGTATTCCAATATCCACCATTACCTCAGAACGGCAGACTGGGCTAATAACTAATGATAAAAAGTTACCTTATTTAACCTCAAAGCATCCTTTACACCCACTATCAGCCTTTGTAGCGGAGTGGTTAGTGCCCCAGTATATTACGAACTAAACTATCATAAATACTAGTAATTATGAAAATTAAAGACTAAACGGTATTGTAATAAACATGTCTGGGTGTAATACTGTTTCTATTGTTTTGGGTATCAGACCTATAAAATAGGGTATTTTACCTAGGTCGTACTTATTTGTTATTGTTGTGGAATAATACCTCATATGTTGTCTCGATCAAAATAATTCATGACCCACCTGTGAAATATTTCGTATAGCAATCTTAGTATTTAAGGTCTCGGATTACCGCACTATGGTCTGTTAGTGTCTTTTAACATTTGCCAAGCGAATTTCGACTTAGATGTATCGCTTAAAACGAATTTGGTCACGAATTAGTTAACTAAGAATTGGACTAGATTCGCAGCTAACTTCACTTGACAGATGTCAAATATCTCCAAATAAGTACCACGAGCAAAAAAATTTGAATATTTTTTTTTTATTGTAGCTCGAAATGTGACAACACTCCGCCTGATGTAAAGCTAGAGTGCAGTCCATGAATGGAAACAACTGCAGTCGCCTCCACTATTGCTTTTATATCAGATTGCTTTTTTTTATTTAAGAAATAAAAATGTATTTAACGTCTTCAATTCGTTATAATCACATTGTAATAGTTATACATACGAGGTTTTTACTTTTTACTATATTTAATATGTTTTTCAATACATTATGTTTATTTGTTTGTAATATTTTTGTACACCTTACATAATAATGAACTATATATAAGTCGCATCAAAGTTAATGGCGTTGTCTTGGAAGTATGCTTTTCCGTGTGTAATGCGCATTGACTTGTGCCTAACTTCGGAGGCGTCACAAACTTTGGTTCGTACTCTAGTTGACACGCATAATAATTAAAAAGTGTATGTTTACCCTATTTGTGAAAATACACGTGTATTTAATTCAAACGTATGTAAAGATACAATAAGAATAATTTAATGTTTTCTGTTTATTGTAGGGCTTCTAAATAGATCGAGGTCGTTTATTTGTGAAGGGATCTACGTTTGTTGGAATACTTTCAGTTTATTCTTGTATCATGCTCAATACAATAAATAACATATTCAAATATATGTATTATTTTATGACAATTGTATTAAAAACATGGCGAAAAACTATATAATCTCGTGAACCCAGCAGTTGCCGATGGAATAATTGTACAATACAATACAATTGTCACGCCTTTTTCCCACAGGGATAGGCAGAGACAACGGCACGCCACTTACTACGATCCTGACACAACACCCTCGCTTCCTTCACATCCACGATTTTCTTCATGCACGCCCGACGGTAAATAGAGAAATTTTGACATGACCACGTGAGGCGCCGATATCGGAGTAGTGGTCGGAATATCCGTGCGTAGAAGAGCCGGGATTCGAACCCAACGGCTCACCTCAGGCTTCAATTCTCATTATAATTTAATATTAAAATGTTTAAAATGCCAGACAATCTTTTAAAATTATATTATTTACTTTATTGTAGTCCGATCTATTTATATGATCTAGTTATAACTGCTGTACAGAGTAATGTTGCTTGCTTTTTTTTTTGGCTGTTTTTTTTTTTCTATTGAGGCTCGGTATGTGACAACACTCCGCCTGATGTAAAGCTAGAATGCGGTCCATGAACGGAAACAACTGGTGCTACAGAGAAATCTCTACGGGCAGCAGTCGCCTCCGCTATGCCAGCCTGAAGAGACGAGTATGCACCATCTAAATTGACAGTGCACTCTCCTCTCGCTACACCTGGCTACTTTCAGCGATTTGCGAAATTTTTTAATCATATTTTCATGTAAACAATTTTTATGTAATTTAAAACAAATTTACAGATTTTTCGTTAACAATGTAGGTAGCTTATAATAAAATTACGGAAAGGCGCATCAAAATATTACTTAAATATTCACAGGTTATTATGCAAATGTACAAAATAAAATAAACATAAAAACACCTCCTTGGACAGTGGGCCTCAGCGCAATTCTACAAAGTTGCAAAGCGGAATATCGTTGTAATTTTTTTCTTAATCGTACGCGTCTAAGACGAGTCGCTTCAGTCTCAAGAGAGTTATTAATAACACCGAAACATTGAAAGGAATTAATTTAGAATTGTTTAAGGTTTGATTGTACAAGTGCGAATTTACACGGCAAGTTTAAAAATCTATCGTGAGTTCATTGACCTGGGGCCTCCTAAGAGGAACGTTGCCTCTCTCTAAACGTTGGTCTTGTACTACAAAACAGTTTCTTACGCAACACTTTTGTTTTAATTGTAAGCATTATTTTGATAGACGAATTCGTAAATAACATGATTTATATTAAATAGCTATTAAAAATAAAAACTTCTAAATAATAATATCAAAGTTCAACTTTTAAATGTACTAGCAAGAGCAGGGGAGCAGTCCCACCTTAAGGACTAATGTTACTTGCATATTTTTATGTTTCTCTCAGCTCCTACTTTAAATATAACTTATGTTTACGTTGCTATGACAACTGACGTGTGTAGATTAATTTGATTGATATTTACATGTCATTTTTTTCGTTTTTCCCTCATAACATTGACAACTAAATGAGGTGCAATATGTAAAAAAACATATAGAAACATTGACAATATTGATCTCCTTTACTTATAATGCAATCAGAAAGAGAAGGCAACTGTAATATTCCGATAAACAATTTTGAAAAAAAAAACTGGGACTGCTCCCCTGCTCTTGTTAGTACCTAACATATGACAACACCCTACTTGGTAGATAAATATCTGCAGACAGGAGTCGCCTCCTCTATGCCTTCAGAATCCCTAATTGTGGAAGTGGAATTACGTAGAATTTTAATATTATTTGTAATTAATGGTGTTTAAAAGACCGGTACCAATGTAACTTTGTTATATGTACTTTGGTCGCTCAGTGCCTATAGGCACTATTAAAGAGTGGTAGGCAGAGTGATGATGGTTATTTGTCCAATCTGTCGTCCTGGGGTAGTACCACTACTTTCGAGTGTAACCCGTAAAAAGTTGTAAAAAGAGAGGAGTGTGCACTGTCAATCTAGATGGTACATGCTCGTCTCCTCAAGCCGGCATAGTGGAGGCGACTGCCCTGTGCGGGCAGGTTTCTCTGTAGTAGCAGTAGTTTCCATTCATGGGCCGCACTCTAGCTTTACATCAGGCGGAGTGTTGTCACATGCCGAGCTACAAGCTTCTTAACAGTTTTCTGCTGTAATTGAGGAATAGCGGTTTTGACCGGCGTAATTCAACTTTTAATATTCGACGAAATCGATTTAGTAAGTAAGTAACGAGTACTTCCATGAATTTGACATGTTCCGATGTTAAAGTTTTATTCAATTTAGTGAAGTGACTCGAGTGGAACAATTTAAACTCGAGTAAAAAATACTCGAGTCACTCTGTAGACAATAACTACATTTGTTTCTGTAAATAATCTATCATTGTGTAGTAATTGACAAATAAAAGGAGAATGCCCATTTTTGGACCCACTTGATACCAAAGTTTGGTAACAAAGCAATATTCTAAAATAATATCTTACTTTTTATCATATCAACACATCATTTACCAATCAATAAGACAATGTTTGATTACATAAAAAACAGATATCATAAAATATTAAAGCATTTAAAATAATAATAACCTCAAATATTGCATCAGAAAACATCTAATTACTCAATAACCTGGGTTAAAATAATTAAAACTGATTTGTGATAAAGAATGTAGATTTATTTTTCTACAAAATTAACTAAAAATTACCGACAAACTCGAGAAAAAAATTCCTTCAAAGAAAATTGATTTTTGGAAATTACAGATAATGTATGTAAATTATGTAGATATTCGAGTAACTATTGCATATGACTCGAGTCACAATTCTGAAGTTACATTACTAATTTACTTTTTGTCTTGTGAGATAATTTTTCAGTATCATTACGCCGTCTCTTATTATAAGTGGTATATTGAAACTTTCTATTGTGGTTTGGTTTCTTTGAAACGTCAAGTGTAGGATGTGATTTTGTTAAATTGACGTAGGTAGAGGTAGCCCACTGTCTTTATTATTCACAATCCCTACCTATTAGGGTTGCTAACATTTTTTTATTGTAGCTCGCCATATGAAAACACTCCGCCTGATGTAAAGCTAGAGTGCGGAAACAACTGCTACTACAGAAAAATCTACAGGCAGCAGTCGCCTCCGCAAACGCTTGATCCATTTATTTTATGGAAAGAATTAAAAATTAAATTCAAAATATTTTTTCAAATATACTTACTTTGGGCTCTTGAATATTCTACAGCTACATAAATATGGCGCGGAAAAGGCTCTATCAGTGATACATTGAAATATAGTATTCGTATTCCGTACTATTTATATATTTCTTTAACAGTGGAATAAGTTGTTATTTCGTTGTTAGTTCGAAAATAGTCTCTCTTTTTTATTATTGTCTGTTTTATTTTATATACAGGTGTCCCGTTTACCAAATTAGATTGTAGATATTGAACCCCTCTATTTGTAGAATACCATTGATACCACTACTTACGGGACGGACACCTGTATATTATACTTTTTTTTTTCGCATTAAGTTAAAAAAAAATAAAAATATTTTTTTACTATTTAAGTTTTTGTTTTTACATATTTATAATTGGTTGCATATCGGAAAAAAAAATTGTCTTACTGTTGTAAATGTGTTACCTGTTAATATGCTATTAAATGAATACACAGCCCCAAAATTATATATTATTGTACGGTTGGCAACCCTATTACAAATGTGAAAGTAAGTTATACTATGTCTTTGCAAATGCTTCACGCCATGGGCGGACCAAGGCCTAGGCAACCTAGGCACGTGCCTAGGGCCCGTAATTAAATTATGCTTATTTAATTTTTGTACTTTTTTTTCTTGGATTCCGATAATTAAATAGAACTACATACTGTATATATATATGCTTTAAGGTGAAAGCCAACACCTGAGCGTCCACACATTTTGTTTTACCACATTGTTCGAAACATAGCAGATTTATGTTGAAATTAGGTAATTTGAACACTTTATCAGCACTAATTATTATCGCAAATCACTATAATAAACAAATAGCTACGGCACAGAATGTATAAAATGCTTGTGAAATATAACTAATATAAAATATTTAAAATAACCATGGTCCAGTCTGCCATGTTGGGGTAGTACCACCACTTTCGAATGTAACACCCGTGAAGTGACTGTCGCGTTTTGGGAGTAGTTTGAAATTAGCCAGGTATATCGAGAAGAGTGCAGTCATGGTGCATACTCGTCTCCTCAGGCCGGCATAGCGGAGGCGACTGCTGCCTGTAGAGATTTCTCTGTAGTAGCAGTTGTTTCCGTTCATGGACCGCACTCTAGCTTTACACCAGGCGGAGTGTTGTCATATGTCGAGCTACTTATATTTTAATTAAAACAATCGTTAATTTGCAATAAAGACAAATGTTTAATTACGAAATTGGTAAAAACTGAAAAATAAAATTGTAACTGTAACGATAAAAAGTCACAAACCAGCAGAATTACTTTGCGTAATAGAAAATAAGTGCCCCTCGGATTTTCCCGCGCTAACGGCCGCCATTTTGGATGCCTATGTCATTAGGTCAGTGACCTCTGTGTCCTTAGCCACTTCTATATTGCGGAAAGTATCACTTTCATGTTGATTTTTTTTTGTAGGGTTATGTGTGAGGGGCTAAATCCTGTTTATTAATGTTTTTTTTTAATTATATATTTTATTAATTTATATCAAAAGGAACGCGTTTATTTTTAACATTTTTTTAAGTGTTTCGTTGAGTTTATAAACCTATGTTTAGATGCGCAATAACGCTCCCAATGTGACGCCAGGGAAAATATGGCCACAGCCACGTTTAGGTTAGTATGACACTGTCAGTTAGTATTTGACTTGACGGCAACATTGTCAAATCGTTTGAAGTGGCCTACGCTTTTTTATGTCAGATGTATGAAGTTTGCACCTCTAGTATACAGGGTGAATTTTTCAAGTGGGCTTTCATAGCCAAATCCTAAACCATAAGAGATATCGAAAAATGCTGAAAGGAGTCTCGATGCCGATTTTGATGAAAACTAAAACTGCACTATTAGATTTTTGATAACCCGATTTTCTCGGCCAGGAATCGAACCTGTTGATTTTGAAAAAAAAAACACTGTATTATTGCACCATCCGATAGTGTTCCTAATAAGGATCAAATTCTGGGAAGTAATGATATACGGCAAACCAAAGAAAAGTGTTGATTTTTAACAAATTGTCTCTTATTTCCATGTATTTATACATTACTGGTACATTGACAACATTTATTATTTCTGATGATTGAAAATCTGTATATCTCTATGGTTATAAATAAAACTAATACTCAATAATTACAGTGCCCTGATGTTATCAAGGCCTGGATATTGGAACAACGCAAAGATACTGACGATTTAAATAACACGTCAGCACAAAACTAATTTTTATTTTTATTCGATTCCCTAATATGAAAAAAAAAGTTTTTAAAACCATTTTAAACTTTTATTTTCCTGAGACTTCCTCCCCATAACATGTTTTTATTTATAATTTTATACTTTTTCTTTTTAAGGGGTCGTTTTGAATATAAACAAGTTTTGAAAATCAAGTTTCTTCAATGGAACATCCTGTATCTCATAAGTCACTCGTTTTGTCAATTGTGTTGTGTTGTGATTGTTATTTTTGACCGTTATTTTAGAATTTGGATTCTAATTCGAATTATTTAGGTTTATTTCCACCAAAAGCCCCGTTAAAGTTACTTTAACTATTACTTTTACGGCGACAAAGTTACTTTAACAGGCCTTTTGGTGCAAATGGACCTATAGGTTATATTGTCAGGACTACTTCCTAAAACGGGAATCCGTGGTGTATACATATTATTTTGGGAAAATGAAGTGTCTTAGCGTATTTTTGTGAGATTAAATACGCTCGGCATGCAAGTTGCTCCCGTTCATGGACCGCATTCTAGCTTTACATCAGATGGAGTGTTGCCAAGTTGTCATATGCCGAGCTATAATAAAAAATATAAGAGCGGCCGTGGTCTAGCGGTAAGACGCGTGAACTCACAATCGATGAGACCCGTGTTCGAACCTTGCTAATTCTGACCGGTACCAATGTAACTTTGTTATATGTACTTTGGTCGCTCAGTGCCTATAGGCATTATTAAAGAGTGGTAGGCAGACTGATAATGGTTATTTATCCAGTCTGCCGTCCTGGGGTAGTACCACCACTTTCGAATGTAACACTCGTGAAGTGACTTTGTCGCGTTTCGGGAATAGTTTGAAAGTAGCCAGGTATATCGAGAGGAGTGAGCACTGTCAATCTAGATGGTACTTGCTCGTCTTTTCAAGCCGGCATAGTGGAGGCGACTGCTGCTTGCACAGGTTCCTCTGTAGTAGCAGTTGTTTCCATTCATGGACCGCACTCTAGCTTTACATCAGGCGGAGTGTTGTCACATGCAGAGCTACAATAAAAAAAATAAAAAAATATTCTTGAGTAACTTTTAATCTTTATCAGTTACTTTAGGCTCTAGTTAATCTTGTCATTAGTTAAGTACATAGCTATCATGCTAAGTGGAATGCCTGAGATAATACTAGATCGTGACTAACTCTAGATAAACTAGGGTTGAGTGCTTTTAGCTACAGAGACTTCGTACGATGGAGATATATTATTTTTATTATTGTAGCTCGACATGTGAAAACACCCCGCCAGATGTAAAGCTAGAGTGCGGTCCATGAATGGAAACAAATGCTTACTACAGAGAAATCTCTAAAGGCAGCAGTCGCCTCCATTGTGCCGGCTCGAAGAGACGAGCATGTGCCATCCAGATTGACAGTGCCCACTCCTCTCGTTATAGCTGGCTACTTTCAAACTATTCTCGAAACGCGACAAGGTCACTTCACGGGTGTTACATTCGAAAGTGGTGGTACTACTCCAGGACGGCAGACTGAGCTAATAACCACCGTCAGTCTGCCTACCACTCTTTAATAGTGCCTATAGGCACTGAGCGACTAAAGTACATATAACAAAGTTACATTGGTCAGAATTTAGCGAGGTTCGAACACGGGTCTCATCGATCGTGAGTTCACGCGTCTTACTGCTAGACCATATCCGCTTAATCATGTCTTCATCATGTTATTATTTTATTAAGACAGACTGATGATGGTTATTACCCCACTCTACCGTTCTGGGATAGTACCACCACTTTCAAGTGTAACACCCATGGAGTGACTTAGATGTGTTTCGGGATCGGCTTGGAAGTAGCGTATATTTGTCTTCTCAAGCCGGCATAGTGGAAACGATCGGACCGCACTTTGGCTTAACATCAGGCGAGGTACAGTCAGTCACATGCGGAGCTACCATAATAAATCCAAGTTAATTTCTACTGATTTTTTATTTTTTAAATATAATTGTCCCTAATCCGAGCTGGGATTCGAACCGACTCGTGTAGAAATAGTATTTTTAAAGATCTAAATTTAATCTTATCTAATTTATTTATATTTAAGTAATGCATTATTATTTTTTATTCATTTAGAATATGGAAACAGTATCAACGTTATTTCCTTGAGCCTACCTCAGCGGTCGGTACCCCAGTGCGTTCACCCTACATTTTGCATGCAAGCTCTTTCCTGGGGGAGGGGAGGAGGTTGTAGAGCGAGGGGGAGGGGGGTTTATAGTGCGGCAAAAGAATCTTAATAGGTATTCATACTTTTTAAGATTTGATGGAAATGTATGTTTTTTTTTTACTATTGTATTGTAGATCGCGTCCATTATGCCGGCTTGATGATATGCCTCTTCTCACTGCGCTTGAAGCATCTCATGTTATTGGAAAGGGAATAGACAATGAAAAGCTAAAATTGACCTTTAATAATATGCACGTTAAAATGGTGCGTGAAAAATCACTTTCTCAGGCCGGCATAGTAATGGCGATCCATCGTGTAAGCGGTCGTTAGCGCTCAGTGGAGGTCCACTGCTTACCATCTGGCCAGTCGAGGCTACATGTTATGTCATCATAAGAAACAAATAGGAACAGTCAAGTTGTGTTATTCTGACTATTTTGATAACTTCCCTCAGTGCCTAGGTTATATAGGTACCTACCTAGATGCAATGTTAGCTTGCGGTCCTTCCTATGCGGATAAACTCAACTTTGTACTATTATTATAACAATAATGTTTATTTATTTTTTTAATTTTTATATTTTTAAGGGCGACCAGTGGTGGGAATCATTATATCATGCTTCTGTTAAGTAGACCAATCCTATGGCGAATGATCCACCTTTAGGTGCCACATCTTACACAATAAACTGTAGTAAAAAAAAAAATCAAAATTAAAATTTAAAATTATTTATTAAAAAAAGAGAAAATATATATAATAACAAAAGGTTATTTACAATTTATATTTATTTTACTCAATTGTCTAGTTTTAACAGTATATAGCGGCGTGGTCTAGCGGTAAGACGCAAGACACCATCGATGAGACCCGTGTTCGAACCTCGCTAAATTCTGACTTCTCTCTTCTCACTCAGTGCCTATAGGCATTATTAAAGAGTGGTAGGTGGACTGATGATGGTTATTAACCCAGTCTGCCGTCCTGGGGTAGTACCACCACTTTCAAGTGTAACAATCATGAATTGACCTAGTCTCGTTTCTAGATCAGGTTGGAAGTAGCCGGGTGTAACAAGAGGAGTGTGCTCTGTCGATGGACGGCTTCCGATGAAAATTGATGGAAAGGAGAATGCCCATTTCTGGGCCCACTTGATACCTAATAGTTTGGTAACAAAACAATATTCTAAAATAATATCTTATTTTTTTATTAATTCATTTTAATTTTATCAACACATTATTTACTAATCAATAGACAATGTTTAATTACATACAAAATAGATATTTTCAATTATTAAAGCATTTAAAATAATAATAACCTCAAATATTGCATCAGAAAAAGTTTAATTACTTAATAACTCGGGTGAAAAAATTAAAACTGATTGGTAGTAAGAAAGTAGATTTATTTTTCTACAAAATTAACTAAAAATCATCGACAAACTCGAGAAAAAAATTGTGGGCCCATTTCTTTTAGGCAAATGGGCATTCTCCTTTAGAGAAAAAATTCAGATGTGTAAAAAAAGTATATTTTGATATTTGCGCTTTGATTTAACTCGGTTGTGAGGTCAATAAGGCTCCATCCATAGCTACAAGGCACTCAAGTAGAAAATTATAACAAGTAACTGAGGTTTTTGAGCCATTTCCTGTCATTTATTATGGTGGAAGCCCTCGCTGATCACAATCTAAATATAATAGGATAAAATTGCCATAATTTTATTTATGACCTGAAAACTGATCGTTGTTTTATATTAATTTCCTCTATTTAAATTAAATAAAAGTTACTAGCGAGCGAATTAACGATAGGACTGGACCTGCAGCTAACTTCACTCGACCATATGTCAAATAACTACCATAAGCAAAAATAATTGAATAAATCCGATTTTTTTTTACTGTAGCTCGGCATGTGACAACACTCCGCCTGATGTAAAGCTAGAGTGTGGTCCATGAATGGAAACAACTGATACTACAGAGAAATCTCTATAGGCAGCAGTCACCTCCACTATGCCGGCAAATAAAAATTTGGTTAACGCCTTAAATTCGTCATAATATTTTTTTACTAATTACTGATTGTTGCATGTAGATTTCTCTGTAGTAGCAGTTGTTTCCGTTCATGAACCGCACTCTAGCAATACATCAGGCGGAGTGTTGTCATATGCCGAGCTACAATAAAAAAAAAAGTACGTTTAAATGCCATATATGAAATTTTATTAAATATATCCAAACAATATAATTTTTTTATGATAAATTAGAGTGTACTGGAATATTATTACAAAATATTAGTTCTTCGTTGTCCTGCTATAGTGAACGGCTTGTTAGTTAGCATGGCATGAACGCTGCGGTTTACCTGTGAGGATTTAGACGTGATCCGACATTCCTTTCGTCCATCGACCATCTCGCATACCTCTGCCAACTGAGAAATTAATATTACTTCCTGTTTTGCATATTTGTTAATACAATACCATACCTAGGTAAAGGTTTGGAATTTGTTCTGTATAAATATATGAAAAAGAAGAAGTTCTGATTGATTTATAATAAATAAGTAAAATAAAAATAAACCTTTATTGCAAAATTATTACAAATTACAAATTAAAAAACAAGGTCCCTGAACTAGGCGTAGACCCGTATCTCAGGGTGCCCCGCTCTTTGTTTACTTAACTAAGGTAAAAATAAAATAATAAACTTTTAAATAAAAATAATATAAATAAAGTATATATAAAATAATAGTAATAAAAAGAAAAATAGTATACAAATACCATAAAGAAGGAAATAGATAAATAAAATAAAAATTATTATATATAAAATAATAATGAACGTATTGACAAAACTATAATAACTAACGACCTGAATTTTTAAGGGCAGCTTCATAGAATAGACTTTTGTCTGTGGTAGCAGATAGATGCTCATAGTTGACCTAATAGTTTAACATGGCCACTAAAGAAAATCTCTACATTTCTGTCATTTGTTTATTATAAAAAGTTAAACATTTATAATCGTTTTAAATGAACAACCTAAAAAAAGTGGCTAAATATGTAAACCAATTTAAATCTATGTATAATTTTTCCTTCTAGAGATCCTTCTAAGAATTTGCGCAGGAATAAAACTTTTTTTGTACCAAATGAGGCAGATGGCGCCACGAACGAACACAGTCCACAATCGAGATCAATCTCATGCTCCAATGATTATGTGTCACATCACTAGGTGTGTTATTGCGCGCTTAATTCGTTCCTAATGTACCTTATTATATTTGTTTTTGAAGGAAAATTACCTATATTTATTATTTAACAATATTTGTAGCAAATACACTGGACCGCACTCCACTTCTTCTTCTTCTTCTTTTGTTAAATGGCCTCAGATGTCATAACGACAATTCTGCCAATGTCGAGTAGTAAATTCTTGATGTTTGTGCATCAAATTGCAATGGTGTTTTACAATTTGACGCTTTCTTGGAGTATTTGGCGGTCACGTCACAATATGAGCGTTTTCACGGCGTGGGATAACCACAAAAAAAAAACCGCTTCCGTTGCCTCATATAGAGTAAATTTTAATGTTTCCACAATAACTCACATGCGCAGCATAAAATTACGCAATATAAGATCAATTTTACACAATAATAACCACTAAACTAATTAAGGAAAGGGATAAAAAATACCTCAACCTTCCCGGGCAAAAGCGCGCCAAACACTCCGACCGCACTCTAGCTTTACATCAGGCGGAGTGTTGTCACATGCCGAGCTACAATAAAAAAAAGAATACAAAAACAGAATCAATACGCACACAACAGCATGAACAAATCGGCACTATACTTTACTAAACTATTTTTTTTTTTATAATAATTTAATAATAATCACATCCAGCATTTTTATGAAACCATTCCCACCAATTCATTCATTTATTTAGGTGAAAATTGTCGTATTATATAGGCTAGGTCCAAGAATCCAAGATTCACGTAACCTGCAGTTGGAAGTTTATTTCAACATCGCATCCTATTTAAATTTCTTGAGTTTATTTATAGCCGATAGTTTTTTTTTAATAATTATAAATAAAATATTAATTTGTAAATAGTGTTTAGGACTTACGATAATCTATTGGATACCTGATTTTTCTTTATTTTATTTTTCTAGCCATATTTCTGTTTTTTTTTTGTATCAACATATATGTATCATATCTTTCCCCAAATATTTTATTATTTATTATTAGGTAGGTATGTAATATAGGTAGTTGTCGGATCAATATTAGCGTGCCTAAAGGTCATAGATATGTGCAATGAACTTGGGGGGTGTCGAGTTCGTTGCCCGGTTACCCCACCCCGGTGACATCGCAGCCTCAAATACGGGGTGTATACTAATGATTTATTTACTACAACTTTTTTATTAGTACGCAATTTTGTGATTTTTCTTTATTATGTTTATTTTACATAATAAATAAAATGTGGGAATTAAATAAAGATATTGATTAAGCTAAGATTTATGTAGCAAGGTTTATTTCAACCATTTGTATCGCTTTACGCTGCTACGTCGTTCCTCTCGTCTCCACCCATCTCCGCTTTAGCCTATTCCAGTCTAATTTCAATGTTTCGACGACTTTACGTCGCATTTTAGGAGCAACTTGAAAGTTGCCAGGTATAACGAGAGACACGTGGACTGTCAATCTACATAGTGCATATTCATCTCCTCAAGCCAGCATAGTGGAGGCGATTGCACTCCAGCGGTTATCAATCGTGTCTAGAATTTGTCTATAAAAAAATTTGTAAAATGATTGCTCTAAAAACGTATTTTCTACACTTTGAGTAGGTGTACAGGTGTCCCACGCCATTCTAAATACAATCTCCATTCCTTTTGATTGATCAGAACAGAACATAGTACAGAAGTACTATGACATAATAAACTAATTAACAGGAAATTGTAAATACAAATTTGATTAAGTTTGACGTTTTTGGAAGATCAAAAAGGTTACCGCGTCTTGCGGGTATCCTTTCTACGTTAATTATTTGGCAGAAATATCCGGTTCATGAACAAATTGATAAGTTAATTTGTCTATTTATTGACTACAAATCAAACAATTGATTTTGTGTTGTGAATAATAAAGAATAGCTGAGGCGGAGTGCGGGTCACCGGACTTCTTTCAAAACAATAAATACCTACTTTTTTATTAAATTTATTTTACTTATTTAATTTCTATCTTTGTGTTTCTATCTATGAACTTTCTATCACTTCTAGCAGTTTTAATAGAAAATCGTATCTTTATTGTAGCTCGGCATATGACTCTCCGCCTGATGTAAAGCTAGAGGCGGTCCATGAATTGAAACAACTGTTGAAATGTCCGCAGTCAGGAGTCGCCTCTGCTATGCCGCCTTGAGACGATTGTGCAACATCCAGATTGACAGTGCACACTCCTCTCGCTATACCTGGCTACTTTCAAACTATTCCCGAAACGCAATAGAGTCACTTCACGGGTGTTACATTCGAAAGTGGTGGTACTACCCCAGGACGGCAGACTGGGCTAATAACCATCATCAGTCTGTCTACCACTCTTTAATAGTGCCTATAGGCACTGAGCGACCGAAGTTATATTGGTACCGGTCAGAATTAGCGAGGTTCGAACACGGGTCTCATCGAATACGAACTAATATGAATTAAAATATTAACGAAATTATTCACTATTCCATCACCATCATCAATTATCACGCCTTCTCCCACAGGGATAGGCAGAGAGAACAGAACGCCACTTGCCACGATCCTAACACAGGGAGTGTTAGGCTTCCCTCACATCCGCAATTTTAATCAGCTATATTTTCTTTTTTCTTTTTAATTCATTCAACCGCGAATATAGTTCTTATAATTTTAATACAATATAGTAATAATGCAAAATCATAAGGAAGTAATATTTAATATAAAAGACTTCATGGAATCAAACAGAATCTATAAATATTTCTGTATTTCATTATTATGCAGGGAGGTGAGCGTGTCTTCCTTCCTGCTGGCTACACGTGACTATAACATTGACGTACATCCTTTAGGGGTAGACAGAGAGAGCGGTTATTATTATAAAGGTTTTTTTTTCCTATACTAAGCAGCCTTGTATCACAGGCACTAAGGGTTATTTGCACCAGAAGGCCGGTTGAAGTAACTTTAACTACTCGTATTACTTTTACGTTTACTTTAGCCGTATATTAACTCCACACGAGTTGCACCATCGTCGCGCCTGTCATTTTTGACGGTTACTTTAACCTTAACCGTAACCAGCGAGTCTTGACTTGGTTAAAGTTAAAGTAATCGTCAAATCAATGTTGCTAACGTCAAATGTATGAAAAGAAGCCAAATATGTTTTTCTATTATTTTTCGAGATTTGCCACGGTTTAACGGTCGTCGTCGCCGTAAAAGTAATAGTTAAAGTCACTTTAACCGGCCTTCTGGTGCAAACCACCTTAAGCGACTATAGTACATATAACTTAGTTACATTGGTCAAAATTTAGCGAAATTCGAACACTGGTCTCATCGATTGTGACGTCCACCCTGTATCGCTAGAGCACGATATCAAGGTAGCACACCTTGTCAGGAGTTCGCACTGTCAACCTGGATGACGAATGTTCAACAAGACGATGTACCGGAGGCGACTGCTGCCTGCAGTTTGTCTGTATTAGCAGTTAACCGTAACATCGGACGGAGTGTTGTCATATGCCGAGCTACTATAAAAAATACAAATTATTGTGTAGTTAATAGTTAGTTTTATAAAATAAAGGGGTCAAAGTTCATTATCCTTAGTTGTGTTTTAGCGTGACGTCATGTTGGTATATTGAGAAATGCATCAATGAGTGAGTGGGACGTGGCCTCGCACAATTATTAAAACATGCACTTATGTCATCATTTAAAACTGCATTTCGACATATATAGCCACAAACAATGCATAAACGAACTATTTATTCACGATGAAAAACAAATTGATGCTCACGTGACCGCGCTAAAATTGCTTCTCTTTAAATTGGTGGGTTTTTAAAAATTTTATTATGTAATTATGTAAAAATAAAAAAAATAAACCGCTAGACTACTGGGACAGAGCTGAGGGGCCGTGGTCTAGCGGTAAGACGCGTGAACTCACGATCGATGAGACCCGTGTTCGAACCTCGCTAATTCTGACCAATGTAACTTTGTTATATGTACTTTGGTCGCTCATTGCCTATTTACATAATTAAAGAGCGGTAGGCAGATTGATGATGGTTATTTGTCCAGTCTGTCGTCTTGGGGTAGTACCACCACTTTCGAATGTAACACCCGTGAAGCGACTTTGAAAGTGGTCAGGTATAACGAGAGGAGTGTGCACTGTCAATTTAAGATGGTACATGCTCGTCTCCTCAAGCCGGCATAGTGGAGGCGACTGCTGTTTCCATTCATGGACCGCACTCTAGCTTTACAGCAGGCGGAGTGTTGTCACATGCCGAGCTACAATTAAAAAAAATTAGCTACCTTTCTAATTTGTTTTTGATACTATAAAAAAACTACTTAAAATGGTAGGCAGAATGATGGTAGTTATTAGCCCAGCCTGCAGTCCTAGGGTAGTAGTTAGTACCGCCACTTCCAAGTTTTTTTTAAATTGTAGCTCGGCATGTGACAACACTCCGCCTGATGTAAAGCTAGAGTGCGGTCCATGAATGGAAGCACTGCTACTACAGAGAGAAACCTGTGCGGGCAGCAGTCACCCCCACTATGCCAGCTTGAAGAGACTAGATCTAGATTGACAGTGCACACTCCTCTCGTTATACCTGGCTACTTTCAAGCTGATCTCGAAACAGGACTGAATTCATGATTCGCCACTTGAAAGTGGTGGTACTGTCCCAGGACGGCAGAATGGGCAAATAACCATCTGCCTACCACTCATTAATAGTGCCTATAGACATTGATGCCGTGATGTTTTTTTTTCATCCCGGTACATTTATCTCGGGGAGTTTTGGCGGCCATCTTGAGACGTCAGGTGTTCTGTTTTGAATTATTTTCCTAAACTTGTGTTTCTTCGAGTGTTAATGTGTAATAATGGTGGATTATTAACCATTAAGTGTCCGTGAACGTGCGTGAGTGTGGGCAAACAATTCAAAAGAAGGGAACCTGTGTTTTCATTTTCCCTATGAAGTTTCAGTAAAGATTCTACCACTTTGCTGAAGCAATTTTTGACTTGAATATTAACTTGATGCAAAAATATTTACTTTGACACTGGCAAATTGTTATAATGCCATATAAAACAAAATAAATAAATAAATACATTTATCCCAGTTGAACGCGAATGTGTAGGGACGAAAGGGCCCACAGCGGGTAGGTAATTTCGAGATTAGTTTGAAAATAGCCATATGTAACGTGTGCTCTCAAGTCGGCATAGCGGAGGTGACTGCTGCAGTTGTTACTGTTCATGGACCGCACTCGCACGTCAGACGGATATGTAAAGAAGTGGTTAATTAAATTCAATGTAATTAAAATATTTTTGGACAATATTCCACATGGTATTTATTGTATATATTTGTTGATAAAAATGTATATCTATTATACATATATTGGAGTATTGCCAAATCCATACTTAAGTTTCTGAGATTGGGGATGGTAGCTGGTTGGCAAATTCTAAGTTATTTTGGCAAGAGGCCATCTTGGATCTGCGTGAATTATTGTTAGGATTTAGGTTGATAGCTGCTATTTTAATGCAAAATTGCGAATTATTTATTTAACTTATTATAATTAGGCTTTGATATTCAGATATATATATATTAAATAGTTATTAGCCAAGTCTGCTGTGTTGGGGATATCCACTTTCGAATGTAACACCCGTGAAGTGATCTTGTCACGTTTCAGGAACAGTTTAGAACTAGCAAGGTATAACGAGAGGAGTGTGCACTGTCAATCTGGTTAGTGCAGAAGCCGGCATAGCGGAGGCGACTAAAGCCTACAGAAATTTCTCTATGGTAGAAGTTGTTTCCGTTCATGGACCGCACTCTTAGCATCAGGCGGAGTGTTGTCACAATTATGCCGAGCTACAATAATTGAAAAAAAAAATTAGCTATTTATTTCGTCTCTAGTTTTATGTTTCTCTTGTCCTTTGTTTGGGGTCGGGGCTTTTATTTTATTAAATTTATTATTATTATTTTCTATTTATACATTTTATCGTTCTTATATAAACTACTTTCCATAACTATTTTATTACACCTTCCCTTATCACTGCCCCTTTGCCACTTCCTGCGGAGTCAGCTGAAAATCAGCGCTCTGACATCTGCCAGAGCATATGCTGAGCCGATTTCCCTTTGTCACCTCACCCTGTATAAATCTAAAAACATCTGTACTGTGACAAAAGATATTCAATTCTATTCTGAATGACATTTAATATTATAACTTTTACAATATAAATTAAGTTACTCCAAGTTACGCCCCAACTTAATATCTCACTTTATAGAAATGCTAGGAATAGGAAAATACTTTAATATTTGATCGTGTGCGGTCGACATTCCTCGCTGTACATTGCAGTTTGCCCGCTTATATTGATGTAGGTCAATACAACTATCCCCTTCGCACACATCACAAAACGTCAATCTATCTCTTTTGCACCGCAGGGAACTGGCCAAGGAATTTATACTAGCCTTAAACTCCTTAAACTCCAAAATAATCCTTATTGTTTAGCTCATAAGGTTGATTTTGTTATTTTGTTAATAGATTGCTCAATTAAAGGGTAAGTAAGCTAGGAATGCTGTATCTTGTTGATATTTTATGTTTTTCATACAAATGTGGAGTTGTAGTAATTTTAATGTGAATAGAGCGGCCGTGGCCTAGCAGTAAGATGCGTGAACTCACGATCGATGAGACCCGTGTTCGAACCTCGCTGACCGCTACCAAATGTTGTCATGTACTTTGGTCGCTCAATGACAATCTTAGTATAGGTATTTAAAAGGAGAATGCCCATTATTGGGCCCCACTTAAATCCTAATAGTTTGGTAACAAAACAATATTCTAAAATAATATCTTAGTTTTTCATTAATTAATTTTAATTATATCAACACACCATTTACCAATCAACAGACGATGTTTACTTACATAAAAAAATATATATCATCAATTATTAAACCATTTAATATAATAATAACCTCAAATATTGCATCAGAAAATATCTAATTGCTCAATAACTTGGGTGAAAAATTAAAACTGATTGGTAATAAGAAATGTAGATTGATTTTTCTACAAAATTAACTAAAAATCATCGACAAACTCGAGAAAAAAATTGTGGGCCCATTTCTCTTAGGCGAATGGGCATTCTCCTTTATATACTTGATGATAGTGAAATTCGTGACGACTTTCATCATCACCATCATCAATTGTCACGCCTTTTTCCCACTGGGATAGGCAGAGAGAACAGAACGCCACTTGCCACAATCTTGACACTCCTTTCTTTCTAGAAATCAGAAAAGTGTTATTTTAATCGTCTTTAAATCATTTAGGGGTTTCATATAATTTTTATATTAATATTTTATTCTTCATTTAGAGAAAGTAGTTAAAAATAAGGTTTCGAAATGGCCGACAAAAGAAACGAGAATGAATCCGGAAAATACGTACAATTGTTCTTACGAATTTAATTTTTCCTTTGAATTATTTTTTTTTATTGAAGATTTCATGTTTTAATGGAATAATAAATCAAAGCTTTTGCTCTATTAGTTTTTTTCACGTTGCAAAGAAAGAACGTGCTTAATTGAAAAAATATTTTCAATTATTTTTCATGAAGAATAATTTTTTAGATGAAATTTTTTTTAGAGGAAATAAATATAAAAAAAAAACAATATTTATTAAAGGACTATGCCCATTTTTGAGCCCACCTAATATCCAATATTTTGTTAACAAAACAATATTGTAAATTAATATAACACATCGTTTACCAATCAATAGACAATGTTTAATTACATAAAAAAACAGATATCATCAATTACTAAAGCATTTAATATAATAATAACCTCAAATATTGCATTAGAAAAAGTCTAATTACTCAGTAGCCGGGGTAGGAAAATTAAAAGTGATTTGTGTTAAGAGATGCAAATTTTCTTTTTCTACACAATGATCTAAAAATCATCGCTAAACTCGAGAACAAATTGTGGACTTTAATTAGTAGTTTCTTATGAGTAACTAATCTATAACGCAGGGGCCGACAACCGGGCGGTCCAAGTTCGGACCGAAGAAGGTAATATACTGGACTGAACGACAAAAACGTTTTAAAAGTACAACACCAGTATCCATAAAGTTCAAAATTGTAGCAAGTATCGAGACCCCATTCAAAATTACCTGCCCACCCCTGATCTATTCAAAGAACAATTATTATATCAGCTATATTGCTTTAAAAAAGTATTCCAATTAATTATAAATTAGTCGAATCGAATCGTTCGAGCTTTTTTATGTGTGTGTTTTTGATGTTAAATCTACCTTTGGTATCAATAATGTAAACATCCGAATACTAAGTCTTTAAATAGATCCCTGTAAAATTTATTTATAGCAAAGACACAGCCTCCATCTTTGGTTCCCTCTCGAACGTCACCATTCCAAAATAAAACTTTACAATCAAGGTATTATTCGAGTATAATGGTATAATGCTACCAAAGTATAATTTTGATATAATCCTACTAAATAGAAAAGGTACCATATCTAATTTTTACAATTCGAAAAAAGTTACTTTGAAAAAAGGCAAAATATACTCTTGACACTTCCCTGTCTCTGGGGTGAGCACAAGGTATAGAGTACCAGCGTCTACTCTTTACGTACCACCTCAACCTCGTCCACATTCAAACTGGAGGGTACTTCTCAACTGACCCCTATCGAGTAGTCAGGCAATCTGATCGAGAAAGGTCTTTCTTATGAGCGGGCTAACTCTAATCGCTGCCATCCAATTCTGTAGGTTATTTTTCGTTAAGATCCCTTCTGAAATAAAAAACAAATGCTTCTTAATATCTCTATTTATATTAAACTTTATAACATAAGTGTATTAGACCTCGATCTAAAAGAGAAGAGGAGGGTGAGGGGGAAGTGCAAGCCGTGGATCAACATTTAGTTAAAGTATTTTTTTAGTATTAGGCGTTACTTTGCGAAAATCCATAATCAAAATTCTTATCCAAACACTATTCTATTTCCGCTAATCAATGTCAGTGAGGGTAGGTACTAGGGAATGCAATCCCGACTCGAGATCGCAAATTCGAGATCCCGCGGGATTAGAAATATCAATCCTGCGGGATCCCGGAATTTTCGGGATCTCGTCTAGTTTTAAGAAAATGTAAAGTTCGGATGACTGAAAACGATGAAAACTCAAACAAATAAACCAATAATTTATTTTCTGCAATAAGCCTTATTAGACAATGCTTTTATCTCGTTCACGCTAAAACAACTTACACTATTGGTATCTCTCTCACTCATTCGTAAGCGTTCATTGCATTATTTACATTTTCTTTCGGTTGATCAACGTCTTCGGTGCTCGGCATGTGACAACACTCCGCCTGATGTAAAGCTAGAGTGCGGTCCATGAAACAACTGCTACTACAGAGAAAGCGGGCAGCAGTCGCATCCACACACCGGCTTGAGGAGACGAGCATGTACCATCTAGATTGACAGTGCACACTCCTCTCGTTATACCTGGCTACTTTGAAACTATTCCCGAAACGCGACAAGGTCACTTCACGGGTGTTACATTTGAAAGTGGTGGTACCGTACCCCAGGATACTGGGCTAATAACCATCATCAGTCTCCCTACCACTCTTTAATAGTGCCTATAGGCACTGAGCGACCAAAGTACACATAACTCCTTTCAAAACGGAACGTTTTTGTTTACAAACAGTTGATGGATTTAACTGGTTTCGCTCAAAACGAAAAACGGTTAACTCGTTGACAGTAGAAAAACGGTTGATAAAAACAGTTCGTTGAATCAACGCCCATCCCTAGCGCACCGTTCGCGCCCCGAGTAGATGTGTGTAGCGTCGCTGACCACTGCAGCACTACCGCCCAATCCCGTCAATCTCGAACGGGATCTCGTCATATTATGCTTCGGGATTGATCCCGAAAAATTACACGAGATCTCGCGAGATCGGGATCCCGCGAGATCGGGATTGCATTCCCTAGTAGGTACACAGTCACATCAGCTGTCAATGTTAGAGCCTTCACCAAGCAACCACACGTCTCCTGAGAGATGCCACGTGGAGTGGCGAAACGCGTCGAGAGGTTTTTGCATGTTGGTGAAGGGTCTAACATTAACAGCTGATGTGACTGACACCTACCCTCACTAACATTGATTAGCGGAAATTAGTTGCAAGGTAGTGTTTAAAAAATAATTTTGATTAATTAAAGTACCTAAATCTTGATTTGTATGCGTCAACTTTTGCCCTGGCTCGGAAGAATTGTAGATCTTAGGTTTTATTGCTACGTATATCAAGAATCATCAATAGGTGTGGTCCTAGGGAAGAAAATAGGTTTGCGATAATACTTTTTAGTTTCACAAACTTTAAGGAAACAGAATTTCAACGTATATATAATTTAGTCGTATATCATGCGGGATTTTACGCACTCGAGTGACGTGTGTTGAAGTGAGAGAGACTGTGTTGTTTTCATATGTTAAAGAGAGATGCATATATTCGTCCTTGACCTGCGCAGTGGTCAGTGGCAGCTACATTTAAATAACGTAATAATAACATAACATTATTTCTGTTTCCAACATTTTTTGTTTTAGAAAAATAGGTGACAAACAATTCCATAACGGATTTTGCTTGTTTAAAAATATTATACATTCGTGTTTTTATTTTTATTTATTTATTTATTCGGGAAACAAACAACTACAAATTCCAATAAACATTGACATATATCACTGACAGACACTTGACAGTTTCCACTAGTAGAAACTGGTAGATTTATATCCGAACGCCCGCTATCTTTAGGTTATGTAAACTTTATTTTAAAGGAGAATGTCCATTTTGGGCCCACTTGATAACTAATAGTTTGGTAACAAAACAATTATATTCTAAAATAATATCTTATTTTTTCATTTATTCATTTTAATTATATCAACACATCATTTACCAATCAATAGACAATGTTTAATTACATAAAAAACAGATATCATCAATGATTAAAGTATTTAATATAATAATGACCTCAATAATTGCATCAAAAAACATCTAATTACTCAATAACATGGGTGAAAAAATTAAGATTGATTGATAATTAGGAATGTAGATTTATTTTTCTACAAAATTAACTAAAAATGTTCTTGAAACTCAGACTCAGAAGAAAATTGTGGGCCCATTTCTCTTAGGCGATTTCATTCGCCTTCACATTACCGATATTTTTGAATTCTTGTGGTTACCTTGCTAAAATAAAAATAAAAAAGCGCGTGTAGACAACTGCTACCCCTGAAAAATATCTACAGCCGCCTTCATTATACCTTCTTAATGAGCCAGACTTGTCCTGAAACGCCTTTCATCAGACCTTAATATTTACATATTATTTGTTTTATTGTTCGCAGATCAAATAGAATTGTGGTATAACAGTGTAGACGACATCGAACCACTTTCCTGCATAGTACCAAACCCAGAGCGCCTACAATTAAGAAAACCACCACCCCCACTTGTCGGTGGTGATCATATTGAACATACACCATATTTATGGAGACATAACGGACGTGTTTTAAATACAAGCAGGTATGTTTAACATAGGCCTGACCGATGCGAAGGTCTCGCGGGCCGTGGCCCAAACGGAAGGGAAATGAAACAAAATTTACTCATTTTATGTTTGTGTTACATTTTTTACCTGAAGTGCGGCCCGCTAAATTGTTACATTGTACGAGCGGACTGTGCACTGTCAATAGAGCATAGCGGAGGGGACTGTGGTCTGCTCTCTGGTAGCAGTTGTTTTCACTCTGGACCATACTCTAGCTTAAAATCAGACGGAGTGTTGTCATATGTCGGGCTACTGTTGAAAAAAAGGAGAATGCCCATTTTTGGGCCCACTTGATACCTAATAGTTTGGTAAAAATAAAAAACAATATTCTAATATAATCTTATTTTTTTAATAATTCATTTTAATTATATCAACACATCATTTACCAATCAATAGACAATGTTTACATACATACAAAAAAACATATATCGTCAATTATAATTTTATTAAAGCATTTAAAATAATAATAACCTCAAATATTGCATCAGAAAACATCTAATTACTCAATAACCCGAGTGAAAAATTTAAAACTGATTGGTAATAAGGAAGTAGATTTATTTCTTAGGGGAATGGGCATACTCCTTTAGTCGTGGTAGTTCCGTTTCTTCAGTGGGTGACACAGCCAAATAATGTTTCTTTCAGGGTATCATCAAATGGTACTTTAACATATAAATCAGCAGGACTGTACCAATGTCAAGTTCGTAGCAATGGAAGCATCGTACTTGGCTATCCACAGCGGGTCGCAATTGCAGGTTTGTTTTTATATTATTATGAATATTATACAGAATTTAAAAAAAAAAATTAACCAGGCTCTAGATCATGTTTTTAAGATAATGAGGCAAAACAAAATTCAACGAGTTGTCATCGAGAAAAGGTGAATCAGAAATTGATTTTTTAAATCATATTTATAAGACATAATTAATTAAGAAAAACAAAATAACTAAATCTAACTTTATATCCTGTAGTTTACTATTATAAATATATATATATTTGAGCGCCCGTTGTCTAGCGGTAAGACGCGTGAACTCACGACCGATGAGACTTGTGTTCGAACCTCGCTAATTCTGACCGGTACCAATGTAACTTTGTTATATGTGCTTTAGTCGCTCAGTGCTTATAGGCACTATTAAAAAGTGGTAGGCAGACTGATGATGGTTATTTTTCCAGTCTGCCGTCCTGGGATAGTATCACCACTTACGAATGTAACACCTGTGAAGTGACTTTGTCGCGTTTCGGGAATAGTTTGAAAGTAGCCAGTCATAACGAGAGGAGTGTGCATTGTCAATCTAAGATGGTACATGCTCGTCTCCTCAAGCCGGCATAGTGGAGGCGACTGCTACCCGCACAGGTTTCTCTGTAGTAGCAGTTGTCTCCATTCATGGACTGCACTCTAGCTTTACATCAGGCGGAGTGTTGTCACATGCCGAGCTACAATAAAAAAAAACATAGGTTAATGTTTGAAGTCCTTGCCAATAATCGATAAAGCATGAACAAAAAATGTATTTAGTGTTAAATAATGACAATATAGGTGCGTGTTGTTTATAAATAATCGATCAACGATGATATTTGAATCCGAGATCATTAATCTATGATCTTTTGTAAAAATAGTGTACTTTGGCAACTTCTCAAACATTATTTGTTAATATGTACCTACAATGCCTTTAATATAAATAATACAGTACTATAACATTCTTTTGTACATTCGGCGGTTATATACTTTTTTCGTAGCTCGATATATACTAGAGGAGCAAACTTCATACATCGACATATGCAGCAGCTATCATAAATTGCTTGTATTTTTTGTATGTATGTATTTGTTTAATTAGTGAATTTGACAATGCTCATGTGCAGCTGCTATTGACATGAATATTATTGTATTTTTTTTGTTTAATAGTATTAGGCGTTACTTTGCGGAAATCCATAACAAAATTATTTGAAAACACTACTTTGCAACTAATTTACGCTAATCAATGTTTCAAATAATCCATCACTAACATTGATTAGCGGAAATTTGTTGCAAAGTAGTGTTTTCAAATAATAATTATTGTATTAATTATTATTATTGGACTTATTATTGTAATTATTTAACGACGTGTAAGAGTGCAGTTTATCTGTCTATTTACTGAAATAAATTGAATTCAATTGAATAAAAAAACCATAGGTCGCTTAAACGATTTGACAATATTTCCGTCGAGTCAAATACTACTAACTGACAGAGAACCTAAACGTGGTTGTGGCCATCTTTTCTCTCGCATCACATTGGGAGCGTTATTGCACATCTACTTTATTCTATTTTTCAAATTAAAACTCGGCATATGACAACACTCCGCCTGACGTTAAGCTAGAGTGCGGTCTACGAACTGAAACAACTGCGACTACAGATAAATTCCCACAGGCAGCAGTCGCCTCCGCTATGCCGACCTGAGGGGACGAATGTGCACCATCTAGATTCACAGTGCACACTCCTCTCGTTATTAAATTTTAAGACTAATTTATCGCACTAATTAACGCAGGCATAGATTAATCTGTAGTTGTGGCGAAGGATGTCTTAGTTGCATTTCTTTAGACGTAGATGCCGCGAGTGAAATATCTCAATTTTATCATAGTGTTTGCTATTTATGTCATTATACAAGTATATAGTTTATTAATGTCATTATATAATCGGTACTAGGATTAAAAAAAACACTAAACTGCTGTTGCGACGAAATCGATAATTGAAATTAATTTTGCATACAAAGTTCAATTTTATGCATCAATACTGTATCAGACAATATGTACAAAAGTATATAGGAAGTATTAACATAAGAAATGTCTTCTGATGTAGGAGTTAGAGGAGGAGGTGGGGAGGGGATGATAGATGTTGTTTAATATTAGTTTCGCGGATAAAATAATGAATTGGTATTTTTTTACTATAAGAATTTACTTATTTCTGTTTGGTCACGATTTCTATTTGATAAATTCTGTTTTATTTGCTGTAACTGTTTGTATTCATTTATTTATTACATACAAGTCGTTGCTCGCAACTTCGTATACTTATATTTAGCTATTAAAAATATTCGAAAACCTTTCTAATGAACATACGGGACAAACAAAGATACATTGTTACTAATTATTCAGGACTTCGGTCTTCCACCAATTTATTGCATACGACACACAATAAAATAGAAGCAGGAGTCTGGTACGATAGTCTATGGACCTATGGGTCTATGGCCTTCAGTCGCTGTTCGGTATCACTTTTGACCGCACCCTGTCTGATGTTAAGCAGTGGTGCGGTCTAAAGTGGAGCACGCTATGAGATACCTATTTACCCTTAATTTGAAGAGACCCGTGATGTACTTCTCACAACACAGACACCAAGAGGGAGTTCCACAGTTTCGCAGTACGCACGAGGAAGGTGTTGTCAAAACGCCTCGTACTTTAGAAGCTTGGACCATAAATGGATGGTACCTCTCCAGGTGTCCGAACGTCCGATAGAAGAAAGCAGGAGTTACTTGTATCATATCCAAAATAGGACTACCTTTTTTGAGAGACACTCATGTTTCCCTATTTATAATCAAATTGGAGGAAGCTTTGAAAAAGCTCTCGTTGAAGTTGTTTACCAATTAAAATGTAAGCAAGGTCATAAACCACGCGCGACGGGGGCGGGGCTAAATTCTGTACGCGACGCTGCTTATACGAGACCTTTCTAGCAACTTCGACAAATGTTGTATCCTTCGAACCCTAGGTGCACGTAACATGTTAAGCTACTGGACTGTTAAGGACTGCACCTTGAACGGAATTAACTGCTATCACAGAGAAATGTCTGCAGGCAACAGTTACCTCCACTATGCGGGCTTGAAGAGCAGACAAATATGCTCCGTCCAAGCTGATCCCGACCAAAGTACATATAACATAGATATATTGGTATCGGTCTAAATTTAGCAATATTTGAACACGGGCCTCATCAAATGTGATGGTGCTATTCCAGAACTGGGTTAATAATCATCTTTAGTCCGCCTCACACTCTATGAAATTAATCAAGAGTAAGATTCACGATTTGGTACCCACTGTTACAAAATAAATAAAATTATTAAAAGTAGTATCTTTAATTAAAAGAAAAATATATTAAATTTGAAGAAAAGGCGAATAAATTGGTTTTAACATGACAGTAAAGACAAGGTACACTTCCGATGTCAGAGGTTTTGATGATACAAGTTATCTAAGAGTCAGCGACAAAAAATTAACGTTATAAGGTACAAGGGTAGTTTATACCTAAAATGCATGGTAGGCAGACTGATGATGGTAATTTAAGCCCAGTCTGTCGTCCTGGTGGTAATACCACCACTTTCGAATGTAACACCAGTGAAGTGACTTTGCAGCTTTTCAGGATGTAATGGACTTAAAATTTATTTTACGATATTTTTATTTATTTACTTTATTTCTACAAATTTTGATAGAAAATAGGAAATCGTATTCTCGATGTAATTTTTACATCATGTTGTTATTGTAATATCGTAATTTTTTAATTTCAACTTTATTATTATTATTTTTTTTTAATGCTTAATAGGCAAACATTTGACCGCACCCTGCCTAATGTTAAGCAGTGATGCGGTCTAAGATGGAGCACGCTTGCCTATGAGGTACCTGTTTACCCTTAATTTGAAGAGGCCCATATTGTACTTCTCGGGAAACACAGACACCGGGAGAGAGTTTTTTTATTTAAATTATAATTACTAATTAATATTTATTAGTTAAATAACTTTAATATTAGTACATATCTGCAATTCGTGCTGTTAAATTGTTTCTAGAAAACGCGACAATTAACCGCTGTACTAAGAAGTATACCCAAGTGATCAATAAACCAATTTCGTTGTAGATTTAAATTTCCTTTTATCTTTATACGTGTTTTATTTCTCTTATCTATTTAATATACAGGTTGTTCTGTAACTCTTAAGACGTCAATTTCTCAAGAAATTGGAACATCCTAAATACGTATTAGATAACTACATTATGATTTAATTTTTTTAAATTGTAGCTCGGCATGTAACAACACTCCGCCTGATGTAAAGCTAGAGTGCGGTCCATGAATGGAAACAAATGCTACTGCAAATAAACTTGTGCGGGCAGCTGTCGCCTCCACTATGCCGGCTTGAGGAGACGAGCATGTACCATCTAGATTGACAGTGCATACTAAGCACATAAAGTTGGTTTATAGAGAGGGCTTCTTAAGCTTTCTCTAGTGGTGGTAAATAGTAATAAAAGATGTTGTATACCTAGGCCTTACGACTAAAAGGACTAGAAACGTTGCCATGGTTTCGGGTTGTTGTTGATTGAAAAACGGGATGTTAAAAGACAATCTGCTTTTACATGTTTAGCGGTTTCATTATACAACAAAAGTAATACCCACCACTTTCGAATGTAACACTCGTGTCGCGTCTTGTCGCGTTTCGGGATCAGTTTGAAAGTAACCAGGTATAATGAGTGTGCACCGTCAATCTGGTTGACAGTTGTTTCCTCAAGCAGGCATAGTGGAGGCGACTACTGTCTGCGGAAAATCTGTAGTAGCTTACCATCATGCGAAGTGATATCCTATGCCAAGCTTAAATTTTTAAAAAGTTGTATCAAAGATGTAAAGAGTATCCATGCACTTTTGGGCAGTATAAACTTCCCATATATAGGTACGTCTCTATTTTATCGATAAAAGTAGCTGTAATAGAAAACTATGCAACAATATGAAACGATCTATTTGTATAATACATTAATAAAGTTATTTACTAACATAAGTGTATTAAGTACTATGTCTTACAACAAACTTCTCCCTTTATATTTATTGTTATCACAAAATAAATAAACGATTTATCGATAAAAGAAAAAATTATGTTGAAGCAATTTATCATAAAATCCGTACACGGCACAATACCCGCGTCAATCGTAACTGAATAACTTTACCGAGTTTTACGGGTTCGACCTTTTTATTCGCCCCATGGGATGAATTGATTTTGTCAAGATAAATTAATACAGCATTCTATAATTTACTTAAAAGAAGCTAGTATAACGAGAACACTCTGCCTTGTCATACTGGTGCATACTTAAGCGTCACAGTGAAGGCGACTGTTGCCTGCAGATATTAATTTCTCCAATAGTACTCATCGAGCGATGAGATACTCCTTACATCAAACAGAGTGCTGTCACATGCTAGATTACTATAAAAAATGTGCCTTTTCAAAAGACATCGTCAAGACAAAGACGACACGCATATGCGACGCTTATGTGATTTTTATACCATAATAATTTCAATTTATTTCCGTCCCATAGTCCGAAAAACTAGGTCGAACCTAGATATAAACTGAAAGTTCCCCAATGACCTTGTTCTTAGGAAATGCCTAAACTTATCTCTGAACACCTGTCGCTACCTTTAACACTGAATTTTGTATAAAACTTGTATACCTAAAGAGGATAACTTTTCGTTGTTTATAGCCTATTTTGTTAACGAGACGACTGCTACCACAGAGCAGTTTGGAGTCGCTCCCGCCATGCCGACTTCAGAAACGAATCTAGGTTGTGTTAGAACATAAATTCATGAACAATCGATTATCGTAGCGGGCACAACCCTACTGCGCCCGCACATCACTATACCTGTCATATAAAGGGTCAAGAGTTGTTAATGGCGGCCGGCGCAGTGTCCTAGACGTAATATGATAACAAAAGCAATGGTTGTACTTCTATATTCGTAATTATGTAACTACAGTATTGAACGGGTTCATATATATATTTGTGTTAATTAGAAAATGTAACACCTGTGAAGTGACCTTGTCGCGTTTCGGGAATAGTTTGAAAGTAGCCAGGTATAGCGAGAGGAGTGTGCACTGTCAATCTAACATGGTACATGCTCGTCTCCTCAAGCCGGCATAGTGGAGGCGACTGCTACCCGCACATGTTTCTCTGTAGTAGCAGTTGTTTCCATTCATGGACCGCACTCTAGCTTTACATCAGGCGGAGTGTTGTCACATGCCGAGCTATAATAAAAAAAAAAAAAATTTGAAAATAAAGCCCTCACAGTTGACACTGCACACTACTCTCATGATACCTCGCTACTTCCAAACTGATCCTGAAAAGCAACTAAGCTACTGAAAGTGGTGGTACTAAGTATCCCAGAACGGCAGACTTTGCTTTCTTCTTCAGTCGATCACACAACCTGATTTTATTTATTTATTTCTGATTTTCTTTAAAACATTTAAGAAATTAAGCTTTTTTTTTATCAAACGTAATTTAATATTAATAATGAACGATTGAAGGTTTTCTATTCCAAACACGTTCGCTGTCTATCTTAGCCCTTTTTTAGTAGAAAATGAAACTGAATTTTGTGTAAAGAAATATGACCTTTATTTTCAACGGCAGAAGGAAAGTTTTTACTTATTTATGTTTTTCGTATAGGTTCTCAAATTCAAAGAATACCTAAAGTCCTTTAGGAACGGTCGAAGTCGTGCGACTTACAGTTTAACAAATTACTGCTAATCTTTAATTGCGAGAGGTATAACTAGAGGAGTGTGCACTGTCAATCTAGATGGTACATGCTCGTCTCCCCAAGCCGGCACAGTGGAGGCGACTGCTGCCCGCACAGGTTTCCATTTACATCAGGTGGAGTGTTGTCACATGCCGAGCTACAATAAAAAAAAATGCATTCGCCTCCGCTATACCGGCTTGAGAAAATCTCCTACGTCTTTTTTTGTATCTATGGCCAAATGCAATATATAACAAAGTTTGGTTTCTCTTAGCCTATGTTACAAGAACTAATTTAGGTTTTACTTGTTGAAGTATACAAATAAAATTGAGCTCTATGTTTCAGTCTATTAGTATCATATTTAATTGTACTAATCCATTTCTAAGATTACATGACTAATGTAGTTATTAACATATTGTCCCACACACCTTAATTACAAAACCCTTGTTTTAATATATTTATTCAGAGAATAATCTTCTAAATAAGAACTGTTTATTTTAACCATGTGCTCCACTAATAAAGCTAATTTATAGCTTCGCTTTCGATCACCAAACTATAATTGACACTATTACTAGATAAAAGTTTTAGAGTACTCGATTACTTTATAAATTATTTCTTTTAACATGAACTCTAGGGCTAGGGTATTGCAATTTTAAATTGAAGTAATTACATTTTATTGGTTTTTAATTTAGTCAACTTATTAAACGTTATTGATTATAGTTAATCGTAGAATAATTCCCGTCAAAATTTAATTTAAATCATTAATTAAAAATAATAAGATTTTTAATTAATAATATAATTTCGTCAACGTTATTTTTAGGTTTATTGATTAAGCTATTTTCTTTATAATTCTTGGCACATTATGTATGGGCTTTCGTCAATTTTTTTTCAAGTTAGATTTTGGCAAATTTTATCTCGGCTTTGGCCGTAACGTGTGATTTGTTCACGTAAATGGGAAAAGTAGGTACGCGCTAAACTAAGAAAATTACAGTAACGAAAGATTTTAAATCTGTTTTCACTATTAGATATATTGTTTCAGGAGGTTTAGATGTATTTCAGACTGATGATGGTTATTAGCCCAGTCTGCAGTCTTGGAGTAGTACCACCACTTTCAAATGTAACACCCGTGAAATGACTATCGCGTTTCGGGACTGCGATAAAATAGAATGTTTTTTTTTTCATTGAGGAGACGAGTATCGACTATCTAGAGTGACAGTGCATAATCCTCTCGCTATGCCTACCTACTTTCAAACTGCTCCCGAAACGCGATAAGATCAATTTACGGGTGTTACATTCGAAAGTGGTGGTACTGTCCCGGGACGGCAGACTGGGCAAATAACCATCATCAGTCTGCCTACCACTCTTTAATAGTACCTGTAGGCACTGAGCTACCAAAGTATAATATAACATAGTTACATTGGTCAGAATTCAGCGAGGTTCGAACACGGGTCTCATTGACAGAGTTCACGCGTCTTACTGCTAGACCACGGCCTCTTAAATGTATATTGTTAGTTAATATGTAGATAACATAACTCCAAATAAAAGTCGTCAATGAAAACAAACCTAAAATAAACATTAAATTTTAATTAAATCACAACATCTGTGTTTAACAGCCCTTTTTCACGTTTTCACACAAAGTATTTCGCCACTGAAATTGCGAGTTTTTTCACAAATTAATCCTCGGAGTTTTGTCCTACATTATTAATATATTTTTCATTATGTAAGGGTTAAATGTATCTACCTTTTTTAACGAGTGGTTGCCCGTGTACCACTATAACCACTGCCGTGCCACCACTTTCGAATGTAACACCCGTGAAGTGATCTTGTCGCGTTTCGGGATCAGTTTGGAAGTAGCCAGGTATAACGAGAGGAGTGTCCCCTTAAGCCGGCATAGCAGAGGCATAGTCGGCATAACAGTTGTTTTCGTTCATGGACCGCATTCTAGCTTTATAGCGGAGTGTTGTCATATGTCATTTTAGGCTCGGCCACACTGCAGTCTAATGAACTCTAATAAATATAATTTATCTTTGATTACAGAAATAGGCCAATTCGGTCTTCTACGTCGGAATGTAAGTGTTATGATAGGTCAACCGACTTATCTAAGATGTGACATTAAATCATCACCAGAAGCCAACTTTACCTGGATCAAAAATGGTGATCCTGTTAAGGCAGACAATGACAGGTGAATTCAATAATTACATTACATTTATTTTAATTCATTTAAGGTGAAAGCCAACACTTGAGCGTCCACACATTTTGTTTTACCACATTGTTCAATATACCTTGTGAAATATACCTAATATAAAATGTTTAAAATGCATTTTATATATTCTGTGTCGTAGCTATTTGTTTATTATAGTGATTTGCGATAATATTAGTGCTGATAAAGTTATAAAATTACTTAATTTCAACATAAATCTGCTATGCTTCGAACAATGTGGTAAAACAAAATGTATGGACGCTCAGGTGTTTGTTGGCTTTCACCTTAATCAGAAATTAATTTAACGAGCAGTAGACAGTAGTCTGATGAAGGTTATTAGTAGTCTAGTCTGCCGTCCTTGGGTAGTACCACCACTTTCAAGTGTAACACTCTTAAAGTGACTGTCGCGTTTCGGGAGCAGCTTGAAAGTAGCAAGTTATAGCGAGAGGAGTGTGCAGTGTGCACTTCCAATCTGATGATGCACATTCGTCTTGTGAAGCCGGTATGGCGGAAGTGACCGTACTCTAGCTTAACACGTACACGTACACTTACCTTTAAAAAAAATTAAATGAAACAACCGAGGTGGGAATCGAACTCACGTCCTCCCTTTTGTGCACGGAAGCTCGTGTTTTCTAAGCTACACAGGGCTCAGGTAACCGCGTCGAAATTCCTTTATTCTACGAATATGTTTCCATCGGCAACACGTCGGGGTTCTACTGGGTTGTCATCACACACCTCTAGGTTTTACACCACTAGCAAACAGTTGCATTTGTGGTCATCGCATTTTTTTTCCATCCAATTTTCATCATATTTTAATACATTAATATTAATATTTCAGAATATATATACTACAAAATGTACTACTTATAACAGAGGTTTTAAAAGTAGATGAAGGTAGTTACAGGTAAATATTTATCCTAATAACCAATTAACCTTATTAAAAGGAAGTCAGTAAAGATACTAGACATAAACGACGTTTGATCAACTACGTTTTTTTTTTATTGTAGCTCGACATGTGACAACACTCCGCCTGATGTAAAGCTAGAGTGCGGTCCATGAGGGCTGCAGTCGCCTCCACTATGCCGGCTTGAGGAGACGAGCATGTACCATCTAGATTGACAGCGCACACTCCTCTCTTATACCTGGCTACTTTCAAACTATCCCCGAAACGCGACAAGGTCACTTCACGGGTGTGCAATTCGAAAGTGGCGGTACTACCCCAGGACGACAGACTGGACAAATAACCATCATCAGTCTGCCTACCACTCTTTAATAGTGCCTATAGGCACTGAGCGACCAAAGTACATATAACAAAGTTACATTGGTACCGGTCTTTAGCGAGGTTCGAACACTGGTCTCATTGATCGTGAGTTCACGCGTCTTACCGCTTAATTTTAATGTTTAAGGAATATCTAGCAAAAGTGGTAGGCAGTCTGCTGTCCAGGACCTCTGTGTATCGGGATAAACTTCAACCTGTAGATTGGTACACATTCGTCTCCTCAAGCCGGCATAGCGACTGCTGTCTGTAGACATTTCTTTCTGGTAGCGGTCGTTTCCGTTCTGCTGTTTACAGATTTCCTTTTATGACTGTCACGAAATTTCTAAATTAACTTACTTTCCAGATGTATAGCTACGAACAAATATATAGAATCAACAAAAAGTTGGAAGAGTGAGCGAATGAAATTAACAATTACCACAAACATAGACAATATAGAGCCGTATTTCCTTCTGAAGGATCGTTGGAAAGAAAGAGAAGGAGACATAGGCGGCACCGTTCTATTACCATGTCTCGTCGCTGGTCATCCAAGGCCAGAAGTAAGTTTCTTTTTATTGTAGCTCGCCATATGACAACACTAAGCCTGATAGAAAGCCAGAATGCGGTCAACAACGGCTACTATAGATAAATTTCTACAAGCAGCAGTCCCTCCTGCTATGCCGACCTGGGGAGACGAATGTGTTCCATCCAGATTGACAGTACACACTCCTCTCGTTGGCTACTTTCAAACTACTCCCGAAACACGACAAGGTCTCTTCACGGGTGTTACATTCGAAAGCTGTGGTGCTACCCCAGGACGGCAGATTGGGCTAATAACCATCATCAGTCTGCCTACCACTCTCTAATAGTGCCTATAGGCAAAGTACATATAACATTGGTATCGGTCAGAATTAGCAAGGTTCGAACACAGGTCTCACCGATTGTGAGTTCACGCGTCTCACCGCTAGACCACGGCCGCTCTAAAAGCCATAGCCTATATAAAAGTCTGCAGTCATCTCTGCACTCTAGCAGATTATGGTCAGATTTAGTCAAAAAACAATTAAGAATAATTTTATCATTGTAAACGATTGTACTTCTTTCTCACCTTTGTATTAAATTTAACAGATAATGTGGCAGTTCCACCCGTCATCAGGGGATCGTGCCATGGAATTAGATACAGTATCACAAGTGCTGGAAAGATCGCAATTGTCACTGGACCAGGATGGAATGTACACGTGCTCTGTCATTGGAAAGGAGTTACAAAGGGTAAGAAAATATATTATTCAATTTAACATCGTTAATTCTCAGATGTCACATGACGTACGTGTGTCAAAGTATATCTCATCAAGCCGGCATAGCGGAGGCGACTTCAAATCTCTGACAGTGGTCGCCTCCGTTCATGGATCGCTCTAGCTTAACATCGGGCTGAGTTTGCGGAGTCCACTCTTTAGTCGTGTGTAACGTACAAATTAAGCAGTAGCCTCCGCTATGCCGGCGACTAGTTTTTTTAAGTCGTACATTTGAGGATTAACCCCCTATTTGTGTTCTAGAATTTCAGTCTACGTATATTAGAAGCCGTCCATATAACACACCCGCCATTGTCACGGGAGCAGCATAGGGCGAGCACAGTCAGATTTAATTGTAGTGCGATTGGTAATCCGAAGCCACAAATTGAATGGTACAAAAATGGTGAAAAAATCAACTCTGCTGGAAGGGTATACTCTATTTCTTCTCACTTGTTTATTATTTAAACAAATCGTGATATATTGTTTAAGTGTGGTAGGCAGACTGATTATGGTTATTGGTCCAGTCTTTTGTTCTGGGATAGTTGTTTTTTATAGTAACTCGACCTATGTCCGTCCGATAGACGTTAAACCACTACTACAATAGATAAATTTCTATGCCGGCTCGAAGAAATATGCCGCATGTAAAAAAAAAAAAAAATAATTTGAAAAGTTATTTGAAAAAATAAACCGAAGATTCCCCAGGTATTGTATTGCCTAATATCATGATGAAAATAAAAAACCTAGCTAATAATAGTTTAGAAGAATGGTTTTATATTGCTAAAATGTATAAAACCATTTTTCTTCTAAACTATTAATAGCTAGGTTTTTTTATTTTCATCATGACGTTACACTATACAATACCTAGGGAATCTTCGGTTTATTTTTTTAAATAATTTTTCAAATTCCGCTTTTAAGTTACTTCCAAACTGTGCGCGAGTATTGGCGTGGCAGACTGGACTAATAACCATCATCATTCTGCTTACCTCTTTATTAATTAATGCCGTAAACATATTGATTACATTGGTACCTTCGGTAATTACGGGCCTTCGACCACTAGGCAACAGTAGCCGTTGATGACAACCTAAATTCACGTATATTTTCAGATTCGTTATCTGCCGTCAGTTGAAATTAAATATCTTGAACAACTGGTCATCAATAGCATCACAAAAGAAGACGAAGGCAAGTTTCATCATTTATTTATTTAAATGTTATTTAATTTTTTTTTTTTTTTTTTTGGCACGACATGTGACCTCGACTGGTCTGATGGTAAACTCAGTGGAAGTCCATGAGCATTGACGACTAGAGAACCGCTCGCACGGTGGCTCCAGTCGCCACTACTATGCCGGCCTGAGAAGGTGCTTTTTCACGCTCCGCTTGAAGGATCCAAGGTGGTTTAAAAAAATACGACCTCAGAGATTAAAGATTCAAAAAACACAGGAAGGATCCAAAAAACTGGATCCACCATTGCCTCAAAGTCAGGAAGGAAGGTTCCAGGAAGCGTGTTTCCAAATGCTTCTTCGTGTCAACACTTATATGATGTTTATGGGGTACTAAGTATTTTAATACAATTATGTAATTAATTTTTTTGTTAAATTATTTTTTATTTTGTTAAATGTTATTGAAGTTTTGTTATTTAATAAAAATTACAAAATATATATTTAAGGTATTATTTCAACGCCATATAAGTATTGACACGAAGAAGCATTTGAAAACACGCTTCCAGAAAGGAGTATCTTCGGGTTCCTCCTGCGCCGGGGAACTTCTGACGTAGATAAATATTATTTATTTACTAAGTACCAGCTATTTAATTAAAAATTATATTGCAGGTATATACCAATGTTTTGCTAAAAACACTCATTCAATACAATCAGAATGGGCCACGTTAACAGTGACTGGAACACCTGCTACTGCTCCATACAATGTTACTTGTATACCGATCGACGAATCAAATATTAAAATAAAATGGAAATATCAAACTAAATCTGTTGTTGCTTATACTGTACATATGACGTCACCTGGAGGTATGTATATACAGGGTAGACAGGGTATATCTGTAGACATCGTCCTATATACGGTATAAGTGTTTTTTTTTTGTTTTTGTTTTTGAGAGCAAAACTTTTAATTTTTTTTTTTATTACATCATTTCTTGACAGTTATTGGTCCAATATCAAGTACGTAAGCTTAGCCTAGGTTTTAAAAAAAAACTTAAAATTAATATCCTATTTTACATTACGTTTTCAAGCCCATTACTTAAAAAAAACTTGCATTATTGGTCTAATTTAATTATGGTACCATTATTTGTTAAAAAGCACAAAACATCACCGAAATATCAAAAACAAGCAATGGGAATGCAAAGATTGATGTGCTGGTGTCGTGCCGGCCTCGTAGCACGCGCGAGGTCGTTCAACTCACAGCTCATCGACGGCTAAGTACGCTTGCCTTAGCGATGTTATGATATTGCCGTTTGATTTATTTAAAAATCTTTAAAAAACTTATAATAAAATAAAACCTAGCAATTTATGTAAAAAAAATAATATTTATTAATTTTGAACAAAATAAACCGAAGATTTCCTAGGTATTGTATTGTCTAATATCATGATGAAAAAAAAACTTAACTATTAATAGTTTGGAGTTAATATTAGTAGGTAGATATGCAGATTATGTTAGATCAAAATAAGTATGACAGTAAGAGAAGAAAGAACAGAAGAAGAGAGAAGCAATGTCAATGTCAGAAAAAAACTACAAATTAAAAATATAAAATAGTTTTAAAATTTGATGTGGCACGAGGCAGCAGCCACAATAGTTTAGAAGAAAAATGGTTTTATATTTTTAAAACAGAGGTTACTTTGCATCAAAATTAATGATATTTAAAACTATATTTTAAATTTTTTAAAATGAAGAGGACATGTTTTGTATAGTGTAGATTAACATATATTTTTTTGTAAGATAATTTCGTTACGGGTTATGGAGAAAAAAAGGTTTTAATCCCCTTCAGTTCCAGCTCAGTTCACATATATCCCAGCCTTAAGCATTATGGTCTGGGCAAGAACTCATATTCGATCTGACTCGTGTTCAACTAACCGGTACCAATGTAACTATGTTATATGTACTTTGGTCGCTCAGTGCCTATGTATACTTTAGGAATTAAAGAAAAATTACTATATGTATGTGGGATTTATTTTTGACGCCCAAAGCCTCAAAGTATTTCTCCAACTCGCCTGTCCATCTGTGAACGTGATTTTTGTGCGAGCGAGAGGAAGGAGTTTGAGCGAGAGGGCGAGATTGCTTTTGACGGAAGCAGAAAGACGTGTGTTGTGAAGAAGTTGTATTTGTTAAAATTGAATCCACCTGCTCGATAATCCCACAAGTTTTTTTATTATTTATTATTTTTTAAATTAAGTATATTATATTTTCTAGTAAATGGAACATCTTTACCTCTTCAACCAGTACAAACAAAATACACTATAATACCACTGTCTATGCCATTGACGCCATACAAGTTCCAAGTACGCGGATATTTGCAGAGTGCTAAAACTTTACAATACAGTACGAGCGATTTGTCCGAAACTATTACATGTCAAACTGAACAAGGTAAGCACGGCTAAACTATATAAATTTAGAGCAGAGTGGCTGCCATCCAGAGCGGCCGTGGTCTAGCGCTAAGACGCGTGAACTCACGTTCGATGAGACCAGTGTTCGAACCTCGCTAATTCTGACGAATGTAACTATGTTATTTGTACTTTGGTCGCTCATTAAAGAGTGGTAGGTAGACTGATAATGGTTATTTGTCCTGTCTGCCGTCCTGGGGTAGTACCACTACTTTCGAATGTAACACCCGTGAAGTGACCTTGTCGCGTATCGGGAATAGTTTTAAAGTAGCCAGGTATAGCGAGAGGAGTGTGCACTGTCAATCTAGATGGTACATATTCGTTTCCTCAAGCCGGCATAGTACCCGCACAGGTTTCTCTGTAGTAGCAGTTGTTTCCATTCATGGACCGCTCTCTAGCTTTACATCAGGCGGAGTGTTGTCACATGCCGAGCTACGATGAAAAAAAAAATCCTGGGTTAGTACCATCGTTTTCGAATGTAACACCCGTGAAATGATCTTGTGTTTTGGAATCAGTCTAGAAGTTAAAGAGTGGTAGACAGTCTGATGATGGTTATTTGGATAGCCAGATTGGTTCTGGGATAGCACCATCACCTTCAACTTACACACCCGTGAAGTGACCTGGTCGCGTATAACGAGAGGAGTGTGCACTGTCAACCTTCAAGCCGGTATAGCGGAGGCGACTGTTCATGCACTCTAGTTTTACATGAAACGGAGTGTTGTCATATGTCGAGTTACTGAAAGAAACGTTTATATTAATTTTTATTAACAGTACCATTGGAAATAAGGAAGAGTCATGATGGAGACGTGATAGTGTCGTGGAGTGATTTCGCACCCAAAGTACCTGATATTAAATATTGGAGACTGCAGTTCAGTCCTGACGATTCACATAAGAATTTCACTGAGACCAGACTCAGCCCGGGTGTTACTAACTATTTATTACCAAGTATGTATTACCTTCCTTTTTTCTGAAGTGAGTGTGGAGAGTCATCTCATCGAGCCGGCATAGTGGAGGCGACTGCCGCCCTAACATCAGGTGGAGTGCGGTCATATGACATACAAAAATAAATAAAAAAACCTTTTTCGGGAATAGTTTGAAAGTAGCCAGGTATAACGAGAGGAGTGTGCACTGTCAATCTGGATGGTACATGCTCGTCTCCTCAAGCCGGCATAGTGGGGGCGACTGCTGCCCGCACAGGTTTTCTCTGTAGTAGCAGTTGTTTCCATTCATGGACCGCACTCTGGATTTACATCAGGCGGAGTGTTGTCCACATGCCGAGCTACAATAAAAAAAAATTATATACTTGCATAGCAAGAGTGCACTGTCAATCTGGATGCTGTACATCCGTCTCCCTAGGCCAACATAGTGGAGGCGACTGTTGTCTGCAGTAGTTTATTTGTAGTTGCAGTTGTTTCTACTCACTCTAGCTTTACATCAGGCGGAGTGTTGTCATGTGCCGAGCTACTATTAAAAATAGATTTTATTTTCCAGAAGGTGCCTATAATAACATGACAATAACATCTGTGCGTGTTCTTGGCAGTACGGACAGCAATCACACTCAACAGTGGGACATGTCACACGTTAGATGGACTAATGTGTCTTCCGCTGGCCTTACATTACCTGTGTTCGTATATTATATATTAGAATTTACTGATGTTTGTATGTCTGTCTCCGAATCGCTCAAACCGCTGTCTTTTGGCGGCATATGATGTTTTATGTCCTAGATCTAGAATGAAGAACTGATGAGAAAGAAAAGCCTAACAGAACCCACGATCTCTTAAATTCTGACCAATGTAACTATGTTATATGTACTTTGGTCGCTATTAAAGAGTGGTAGGCAGACTGATAAGTATTTCTTAGCCGAGTCTGCCTTCCTGGGGTAGTACCGCCACTTAGCAGCACTCCTGCAACTTCTGTCTGCAGACAATATATCTCTATAATAGCAGTTGTTATTTATTTATTTATTTATTAAATTCGACGCACAAAACGGCATGCAAGCATATACATGTCATAGTACGAATACAGTCGGGAGTTAGGCTGGCTTGCATGCCAAAGCATGTGCGCATACTATAAGTACAATACAATACAATGCAATACAAAATAATACAATTCAATACAAATTTTTATGCAAATTATTACAAATATTAAAATACAAATTATTATCTTAACATTGTCTTACAAATACAGTCCAACTAAGCAGTTTTTGTATGTTATTATTTTATTGTTTATTTATTGCAGCCCCTCATTGAATTGTAAATGGATAACATCAAGTAGTGTATTACTAGCGTGGTCACCAATTATTGGGGTCAATCTATACATCGTTTGTTTATCTAATATTACAAATCCGAATCAAAAATATAAATGTAAAGAAACGTGAGTATCATTTTATTTCTTTGTTTAGGCTCGCCACACTCGCACGCGCATCGATTGTGTGAGCGAGTGTGGCGGGCCTTACTTTATTACATGTGCAATGCGATATCACGTCAAATCGCACACATTTTGTTGTCTATTCGATCAAGTGAGTCAATTCCAATCGAATCGCTTTTGCTTTAGCCCCTGGACTTGCAGTTAATTCCACTTGACATACGTCAAATGACTTCTACAAGTACCACCAGCAAAAAAAAAATTCAATTGCTTTTTGTACTAAGCAAATAAAAATGTCGTTAACGCCTTCAATTCGTTATAATCACATTTTAATATTATAGTTATACATGAGAGGTTTTTTTACTATACGATGCGGCTTTTCGAGTCGAGGAGTTATAAGGAGCATCAGACAAACCTTTATATGTAGATTTTGAAGCTGATGATCCTCGGTTTCTTAGTGGACTGTATTGGAGCTGGTTCTTACACTACTATTATCACTTTCAACGCGACAGTTTTGTCACTACTGTCCCAGCTGTCTGACAGGTTTCAGGAAGGCTCGAGGGGTTGGAGGGGGGATAGAGGGCGGTAGTGTCTATGCGTGCGCGTGAGTTTGCGAGTCTTGTATGTCATTTTGACATATAGATTTGAATTTCAACTAACAAACGGTGCAACCACTATATTTAATATGTTTTTCAATTCAATATGTTTGTTTGTAATTATTTTTGTATACCTTACGTATCACTTAACAGATCATTCCTTAGTTGGCTTACATAGTAATTAATTTTTTTTTAAATTTTAGTGAACGGACCCAAGTATCGATAAATAACCTAACACCTGAAACTGAATATGAAGCCGTCATTAGAACTGAAGGCGGCGACTGGAGTGCACCATTAGTATTCTTTACTTTGGAAGGTATTTATAATTTTAAATGCATTGTGAAGACGCAAATCACGCCCTCCGCCCACGTGATGAAGGATGGTCTCTCACTCAGGTCTTCTCTGAAAGCAGAGTGTGACCCGAGGAGAGACCCCACCTTGCTGGTTTTGGTTCGCGCCGGGGTATCTCAGGGAGGTATCCCGGGACCCTCTATCCACCACCTGAGGACGCGCCCGATGGACCAACCACTTCAACAGTGTCTCCCATACAGACGTAACGTTTAGAAGCAGCCTCGCGCTTGAGGAGACCTCGTAAAACTGAGCATGGCTGACACGACTGCTGTTGCAGTGTCAGCAGGCACTGGCGAAGTGCGCACAAAAAAAATTTATTGTTAATGTAGTCTCTAGTTGTTTCATGATCCACAAACGTCTTATGTGGCTCCATGGTTGAATTGTCAGTTTGGTGCAGAGGTCTCGAGTTCGACTCGGTCGAAATATCTATTCGTAATAATATTATTTATTATTAATATTTAAAAATGTTTAAAGTATATTTTTTTAAGCGACCAAAATACATAATAATTATTATTTTATTTTAATAAATTCCAACTTAGCCTATAACGAAAGTGAAAATAAAAGAAGCAAATTAAAAAATATAATAAAAAAACGATAAACTTTAAATTTTTTCTATTAACCTTAATTTCTATTTTAAATGAAAAAAAAAGAAATAACATGGTCAGAATTTTGCGAGATTCGAACACGGGTCTCATCAATCGCGAGTTCACGGACTGATTGATATACTTGTTTAAATTATTTTCAGAAGAGAAAACTCAACAATATATTGAAGTGAACTATACATATATAGATTTGAATACAATCAAAGTGCACTGGAAAGCTGATCCATCTATAAATACGTCGTCATACATTGTACATTACAGCCCCGAATTAACATTACCTGTTGATAAATGGAAATATAGAGAAGTCGTCGGTAATACTGTTGTGGTATGTTCATTATTCATATACACGTCTCATTAAGCCGGCATAGCGGATACGACTTTCATTTTCATTGTAAATAAAAAAAACTCCACATGTTGTTAAGCAAGAATGCGGTCCGGAAACGGCAACAACTGCCACCACAGTAATTTCTGCATTCGGCAGTCGTCTCCACTATGCCGGTTTAAGGCGACCAATGTGCCAGTTAATAGTGCACATTCCTCTAGTTATAGCTAAAAGATGCATTGGTCAGAATGTAATGAGATTTGAACACGGGTCTCATCGGTCACTGGACCGCGACCGCTCCAAGACGGCTTAACCTTATTACCCGTATATTTGTTTCTAGTTGACCGGCTTGGATCCATACAATCAGACTTTCGTGATGGTGGCAGCTGATGCATCTACAAGTAATAAGATTATTACAATACCAGCGCAGAAAAAAGCTCCTGGTAAGAATATTTTAGTATTTTGCACTGCCAGAAACAGGGATCGAAGTAGGGTTAGGGAACGTGACCCGTTTAGGAGGGGAGGGAGGTCTTCAAAAATACTACACTTTGCCTGCGATTTCGCAATAAAAACTTGAGGGGGGGGGGGGTCCTGGCATATACTACGAGCGGTCACCGAGGGGTGGAAGGGGTCAAAAAATAGGTCACGTAGTATGGGTAAAATTGACAAAGTTTATAACCTAATAATATAACCTCAAAAATTGGACTGTGTGGTCAGGGCCGTCTCTAGACACAGGCCCAAAAGACCCGGCCTCGTATATGGATTTCCGTCTTCTGTACGTCCCCCTGAGAAAAGACGAGCTCGGTACTCCTTTCTCATGGTCTAAACAAAGAAAACCCGTACAAATTTTCGCCCGCGGTAACTGGAAATACGTCTCTATTTCGTCACTGCACAGAGACGAATGGAGTACGCGTTTTTTTTTTTGTTTAGACTAAGAAAAGCGTTCAAGCTCTTCAAGGGGACGTACAAAAGGCGGAAAGCCATATACGCGCCCGGGCCCAGTGCCTTCAAGTTCTTAGTGGTCCCCAAAGTTCCCTGAAATACTACAAAAAAAGCAAGCAGTAAAGGTGTGGAAGAGCCCACTTAGTCTGGGCCCTAAGACGGCACTCGTCGATATAGACCACTATTCTCAAGTACTCATTCCAGTTATATATCACTTCCATGTATGTAATTTTTTTTTTCAGAGAATCTAATAAATTGGTACTACGAGGGTCGATATTTGATGTTACATAAAAGCGGGTTTAAGGATGACAAATGCACAGTGGCGTGGACGCAGGATTTAGTGCAGTCTATTGAAACGTGGCCATCCATCAAATTCGACAATGATGTTGTAGAAGTAAGTAATAATTTGTTTTTATTTTAGCACGTCATGATGTCAAGCTAGAGTGCGATCCATGAACGCAGGCGACTGCTGTCAGAGGAGGGAATCTGCAGACAGTCGCGTCCGCTATGCCGGCTTTGAAGGATCCAATGTTATAGGAAAGACGTGACTGGGATTAATATATCCTACAACGTACTATTTGAGTGCTCGGAGCTGCCCGCTTTCACTATACGATGACATTCTATTCGTCTCCTCAAGCCGGCATATCGGAGGTGACTGCTGCCTGTAGAAATTTATCTGTAATAGCAGTTGTTTCAGTTGTAAACGCACTCTAGCTTTACAACAGGTGAAGTGTGGTCATATGTTAAGCTACAATTTAAAAAAATATGTAAAGAAGAATTCCCATTCGCCTAACAAAAATGGGCCCACAATTTTTTTTTTCTGGAGTTTGTCGATGACTTTTAGTTAAATTTGTAGAAAAATAAATTTACTTCCTTATTACTAATCAGTTTTAATGTTTTCTGTTGCAATATTTGAAGTTATTATTGTTTTAAATGCTTTAATAATTGAAGATATCTGTTTTTTATGTAATTAAACATTGTCTGTTGATTGGTGAACGATGTGTTGATATAATTAAAATAAATTAATTAAAAAAATAAGTTATTATTTAAAAATATTGTTTTGTTACGAAAGTGGGCTCAAAAATTTAATGTTTCGTGGCTTATTTTATTTCAGATACCCGTGCAAGATGTCAGTGTAAAAACGTTCCTTTCAGTGCTTTGCGGGGGATCTGTGAAAATGTTCACAATACCACCTGATACGACTGAAAAAAGACCTAATATTTACTTTGGTATGCAATTTTTTTATTATATTTTTAAAACCGCCTGAGTGCGGTCCATGAACGGAATTAGTCGCCTCCGCTATGCCGGCTTGTGGAGATGAATGTGCACCATCTAGAGTGACAGCGCACACTCCTCTCGCTATTCCTGGCTAGTTTCAAACTGCTCCCGAACCGTGACACGGTAACTTCACGGGTGTTACATTTGAAAGTGGTAGTACTGCCGCAGGTTATAAGTCTGCCAACCATTCTTTTACCAATTTTTTCTTTCTTTATTTCTTTATGAAACTATAACGATCTTTTTATTTTTATTATAATTTAATATAACTAAACACTCCAAGAAAGCATTGTATTGCATAATACCTACAATTCGTTGTAAAAAAAAGAAGAAAATATAATACTGAAGACGTGACTGTATGGGCTTTGATTCCATTGCCTTCCCAAGATGAGAGAACTGAATTTAAAAAAATTATTGTCTAACATTTCCTGAAGTCCGCCAAAACTCCTATTTCAATTTTTTTTAAATTGTAGTTTTTTATAAATAATATAGCAATGGTCACTTTATAATGCATTTTTGTTAATTTGCAGGCATAGTGGTGGCGTGTTCAATCTGTTTAATGATATTTATTATTATTGGAGCTATATTTTTTGTGAGATCAAGAAGAAAACCTAGGTATGTAAAATATATACTTACATTATTGTTTTTATAGCAATGACTACACTCCGTCTAAGGGACGTGCATGCGCAGGAGTTGATTCATATTGAAATATAACAAGCCGGGTTGTTACATGCGCACTAGTGTGCGATCCATGAACGGAAAAAACTGTTACCACTGATAAATTTCTGCAGGTTATAGTCACTTCCACTATGCCGACTTGAGGAAACGAATAGAATGTCATCGTATAGTGAAAATAAAAAAATAATTAAAACGAATATAAAAGAATTTTAGTGTAATAAATCCGGTCACCGCCGGGCACTGTTAAATAGTAACCTCCACCTCCACTATGCCGGCTTAAGGAGACGAATGTACACCATTCATTGATAGAGCATACTTCTCTTCACGAGAGAGAAATGGTGGTACTACCCCAGGATAGCACGATATTTGTAATTTGATTATTTTTCTAAATAATTAATAATTTTCTAATTTAATTAAATTATTAATTGTATGTACCAGAACTAGGAGAAGACATCCAACGACTGATAATGATGAGGATGGAGCGGAATTGAAGGTGTGTACCTACTGTTTGTTTTTATATTTTAAACTAGTTTTTTGGGCGAGCTTCGCCCAAGTTTTTTTTTTGTGGGTAGTTTTGAAAAAAAAAAAAGAATTATGGATTTCGAAATTAGAGGCCATTTCCTACAACTTTTGTTCCGGCACTTGTGCCCTATCTCGTTCCGTTTCCGAGATATCGGCATCACTTCCGGTCAAAGTCGAGGTTTTCCTGAGGTCGCGGGAGCGCCCCCTACACGCCCCAAAAATAATCATCTCTCTAACCCCCCGGCAAGTGCTTCATAATTGATGTCAGTGAGTGAGTCAGTGGTAATCGAGCTTTATACAGGGTGTATCGGGCAACGTGTAGAAAATTTCAAGAGATGACTCAGTAAGTGATTCTGAGCAGAAATTAATTTTAAAAAATAAATACTTTTTTTTATCCAAATGTCCACCTTTTCCCTGCAGAAACATACATAATTTACTACACGAACGCATAATCGTTGTGTCGTCGGGCGGTGCATCAAACAAATGACCTTGGCTTTGATCAACGCCGACAACCTTTGCCGCCTCGCCTTTGATCTCGCGCCGGCAAGCCGTGTGCCGGCCCACCTGCAACAGCGGTCCACGTCGGCCGGTCCATTTATAGACCTTTTGTTTTTGTGATAACGAACTTTGATGAGAACTTGTATTTAGTAAATTTATTTTTTGAGGGTGTTCAATGTTCATCCTTCACTTAATATTTACCTTAATTTTTTTACACGTTGCCTGATACACCCTGTATAATATAAAAAATATATATATTTTTTTAATTAATATAAGGTATTTATTTTTCAGTGTATGGGGAGTAGATTAGCAAATGGAGCTGGTCAGCCGCTACTTAACGGCCATGTGCATATTACTGAAAATCCAGCTGTAAGTACAGTACCTGTTAGATCCACTAAATACGTCTATTTGCAAAGTTTTTTTTTTATTATTGTAGCTCGGCATGTGACAACACTCCGCCTGATGTAAAGCTAGAGTGCGGTCCATGAATGAAAACAACTGCTACTGCAGAGAAACCTGTGCGGGCAGCAGTCGCCTCCACTATGCCGGCTTGAGGAGACGAGCATGCACCATCTTAGATTGACAGTGCACACTCCTCTCGTTATACCTGGCTACTTTCAAACTATTCCCGAAACGCGACAAAGTCACTTCACTGGTGTTACATTCGAAAGTGGTGGTACTACCTCAGGACGGCAGACTGACTAATAACATCATCAGTCTGCCTACCACTCTTTAATAGTGCCTATAAGTACTGAGCGACCAAAGTACATATAACAAAGTTACATTGGTACCGGTGAGAATTAGCGAGGTTCGAACACGGGTCTCATTGATCGTGAGTTCACGCGTCTTACCGCTAGACCACGGCCGCTCTAAAAGTATAATTTTTAAGTGCGTGTTATGGAAGACGCGGGTTCGATTCCCGATGATTTTCTATTAAATTTTCATCACAAAAAAATGGTAGTCAGGTTAATGATGGTTATTAGCCTTAGTCTGCCGTCCTGACCGAAGTGACATAGTCGCGTTCGCTGTCAACCTAGATTGTGTACATTGGTCTCCTCAAGCCGGCATAGCCGAGGTGACTATTGCTTGTAGATTTTTCTCTAAGGTAGCAGTTGTTTCCGTTCATGGACCGCACCGATTTATGTCATATGAAGGCCAGCCCGAATTGTGCACATTCGTCTCCTCAAATCGGCATAGTGGAAGTGACTGCTGCCTGCAGTTTTTTCTCTGTGGTAGCAGTTGATTTGTATGCTATGAAAAATAGTCAATAACTTAAGTATTTTAACAATTACAGCAATCGAAGACACCAAATGGCAAACTTTTAAAAGTATGTTTTGAAGAAGCATTCGACCTGTCCCGGGTCGATGACCTCGACCAAACTATGGAAACGACTCTAGACTCCACGAACAGCACTCAAAATATGGAAACGTACGTCATACCTGATAGTAACATGAATTGCGAAATAACACAATTCGGGGATACCAGCAAAGCGCAACCGATTCTACAACCGAACGGTTGAAATTATTAACATGATGTAATAAAAAAGAATTACAACGGGTTTTGGAGAAACTCTAAAAATAATCGCTCGACAAGGTGAAGTATTTTTTTATTTGAGATTGATTGTGTGAAGGTAAAGTTAGTGTACACTTGAATTCTTGAATGGTATTTTATTACGGAATTGTCTAGTACTTCCTCAGACACTGCTCCACTCAAACTGGAGGAATACTCGAGGTATTCATTTAAACTAAAACCAATGATTATTACGCATCAAAAACCAACCGCGTCTGTCTTCGTTGATGGCAGAAAGCCCAAACCGCTGTACAGACCAGGTACCAATTTTTCTGTAGATGCCGGTCCATAAAGCCCTCCGTCAGGCAAGTTAAGCTGGAGAGAGAGACTGCAAGTACTTAAACGTCGCCTCCGCTATGCCGGCTCATAAATATAAATCCTATATATCTTTGTTCTTGTACCATTTGAGGTTAATTGTGAGTAAAAAGTAGGAAGGAATGTAGTTTGAGGTAATATTGAGTCGAGTAGCGTTTGAGGAATTGTTAACGTGTAGTGCTGGTCTAAGATTGAGTTTTAAAATAAAAACAAAATGGCGGCGGAGACTTTAATAATAAAGACTGATGTTACAGGCTTTTATTTATTATTTACCTACATTTATTATAAAAATATTATTCAAGAATTCATAATAGATTTTGTAATGTCGTTAAAAATGGAGGCAAAATATTCAAATATAGAACACGTTTTGTTTTTTTAAATTTAAAGCACGGAATAATAGCAACGGTTTTTTAGACTTGTTACCAATAATAGGGAAATAGTAATTCAACCAAAGTAGTTTCATAGTTTGTAGTAAACCGTAATCTTTAAGTATATAATTTGTTTGGTTTGACACTTATGTGTAATAATTTAATAACTACCAACAAGAGAGCGGCCATCTTGAGACGTCAGATTGTCTGTCATGAATTATTTTCCTGAACTTGTATTTCTTCGAGTGTTAATGTGTAATAATGGTGGATTATTAACCATTAAGTGTTCGTGAACGTGGGGGCAAACAATTCAACCTGAGTTTCCATTTTCTCTCCAAAACTCCGTAGGAAGTTTTAGTAAAGATTCTACCACTTTACTGGAGCAATTTTTGACTTGACTGAGACTTGACCTGAGTCTTTAGTGTGATGAATGAATGCACAATACTAACTTGATGCAAAAATATTGACTTTGACACTGGCAAATTGTTATAATGCCATATAAAACTAAATAAAAATAACTACCCACAATAATTTGACTTATTAACCAAACAACAAAACAAAAAAAAATTGTACCAATTTAACCATGTGCTTTGGTCGCTCAGGGCCTAGTATTAAGTAAAGAGTACCACCACTTTTAACTTAAACACCCGTGTAGTAACTTAATTTCGGAATGGTGCACATTCGTGTTCTCAAGTCGGCATAGCGGAGGTGACTGCTGCAAAAAAGTTTTCTTCTCTGTTGTAGCAGTTGTTTCTGTTCATGGGCTAATAAAATTAACCATTAAAATATTAAAATTTTACACATAAGTGTTGCCAACTAATTATCGTCTAAGACTGCTAAATTAATAGACGGTTTAGTTAGACAATAACGTGTATTACATGCCTCCGTTACTCTAAAATTAAAAGTACATTATTACAAACCAAAACAACACGTATTCCTACAACGATAAGTATTAAAATCCCATCAATGTTACGACAATCATAAGTATTAAAAAAATATACGAAATAGATAGTATTCGTCCCACTATAATAAAAGTACTAATGCATTATTGATATACGGTTTTAGATCAGACCTGGCCAACATTTGGACCTCCATAGCAGTTGTTACAGTTCATGGACCGCACTTTAGCTTTACATCAGGCGGAGTGTTATATACCAAGCTACAATTTAAAAAAAATACGCGTCATCAAAGTGGGCCGCGTGAATATTACGGTTGGCCAGGCCTGTTTAATATATAGGAACGGAATATTGGAACTTATTAATAGATACTATAATTATTATACAACGAACTACGAATAATTTAGTGTTGTAGGAAAATAGACGTTATGGCGGCAATCTTATGAGCGTTTCATTTCCAATATGGCGGATTTTTGTGTGTTTGGTACGCAGACTGATGACTGTTATCAGCCCAGTCTGCCGTCCTGGAATAGTACCACCACGGTGAAGTGACTTTGTCACGATTCGGTATTAATTTGGGGGTTGCCAGGTATAAACAAGAGGTGTGCATTGTCATTTTACTGTTCATGAACCGCACTCTAGCTTTACATAATATGATAAGTATTTCATCACACAAATAACCTAAAACGTCGTGTTCAAAGTTAAAGAAACGCAAATAAGCTTGTCAGCCAAAAACAACACCGAAGTGAAATATTTCGTCTATATAGTTTCCAAACTTCTTACCAATAGTTATTATTTATAGATAGAATAATTATAGTTTAATGCAAACTATTATCGTTTCCATATCACAATTTATCTACCTCATTTGTTTTTTCTTTTAAAATAAGTTTTTTTTTAACCCTTAAGGGTGTGTCGAGTTTTACGTACGAAGACTTATATTTTTTCTCAAACCTCTTAATAGGAAAGGAATGAATTTCGCTGACTATGAATTATGAATTTTCTCAAAATTAACTACGGGATTTCGAAACTTTTTGAGTGAAAAAGGCGGGATTCTTTCTTCGAAAGCGGGACATAGTAAAAAACATATATAATCAGAAGTGTTTAAATATGTATATTTTATTTGAGTTTTAAATTACGTTTATTATTTAATTTGACAGATCGTAAACGATAGTTATATCAAAATGTATGGGGAATGTGTCCGTTAGAAAAATGTAGTGTTTCAAATAATAGTCTGAAGAGTGAATTACAAATTGTAACTCTTTTTTACACAGTTTACAGTAAGCTTTATACTCATCCGACGTCACAATACACACACAAGTCCGAAAAGCGGGACTGAGCCTGTCCCGCGCGGGACATTTAATTTTGATTTAAAAATCGGGACGTCTGGCAACGCTGAAGTTACATTTGTTTTGGAATCATCCCCAGCTTTTATCATAAATTCAAATCTCAATTTATCCATTTTTCTTATTTATTTATATTTATATTTTTTTCGTTTTGTAGCGTCAACTTCGGCGTTCTTATGATTGAATGTATCACTTCGTTGTCTTTAACTGCAACCATTTTAATTGAATTGATCACTCCATACAAATGTCTGCAGACATTAGTCGCCTCCACTATGCTAAATTAGTTTGCACTTCTTTACTCTCATTATACCCGGTTGGTCCAACAATCTAAACCTTTCTAACGCGCGTTCAGTTCGTCTAAAATTGTTTTCATAATTAAATCACATAATTAATTTGAATATATTTTATGAAATAATATTACACATTACTAAGAGAGATAAATTTAAGAAAAAATATGAGTTTTTCGTATGTAAATTTATAATAAATCTTGATTTTAGCCCACCAAGTGAACACTTTATTCCATTTTTATTTATTTTATTTATTCTATGGCTAATGTTTATATTTCTTTTTGTCGTTTACGTATTTAAATGTCGACGTTCAACGGTGTTGTCAGGTTCGGCTGCCGTTCGTGACCTCGTCGCATTTGAAAGTAACGTGCGATTTTGACAGTTCTTTGCACCTAGGTACAAGTTAATGTATGTTATTATTAAATAAGTCAATTGCTCGTCGCTTTTATCACATTTTGTCTTATTTTCGATGAGGACGAAACTATATTATTAATCGGTAGGAGCTGATATAAGGCTACGTTCATACTCGTGACAATGTCGTGGAACCCATACGAGCAAATTGACGCCATGGATTTGATTGAATGCTCTTTTTGACAGCATGTGAGGAATAAAAACAGAAATAAAAAACATTCTCCGTGCATCCAATATTTTTTAAACTGTAAAGAAAGTGCAGTTCTTTCACTGCAGAAATGATAGCATTTTTACAAGAATCAAACGCCTTTACGTGAGTATGAAATGGTGCCATCCACGACTTTGTCCCCTGCGATATTATATTTGTTTATAGTCGTGTGTATAAATAAACGTAGGTTAAGACAAACGTGATGTTTGAGCGATCGATATATAAATGTAAATATAATTAATTACAAAATGGTTTGAAGCACGACGCCGACGAATGTACCTGATCTTTTTCAATTATTAATTAAGAATAGATTAAGTGTAGATTTTATATTGTGTGTCACAGGGTCTATGGAGGTTGCACACACCCATACGTTAATGCTGGTATCCCCAAAATTTATCTATAAAAGAAGTTAATATGGTTGAAATTTGCATCAAAAGTTTATTAAAAGGAGTTTATGACTAAAAATACTTATATTTAATGTTAAATATTATTATTTTGTTTATTGGGAAAACACGCGTCGAAATATTCTTAGAAATAGACGTGCCGAGACTTCATATTTATAGACCGAACATACTCAGGCAGAGAGAGAAAGATCTTTGCTGATGCGGTTTATAAATACGGAATCTAATGCCAATTTCCACCAACAATCCCTAAACCTCAGGTAAACCCCGTACCGTTTTAAGTTTCATTTATATTAAGGCAGCTGAGCAAGAGCGCGTTAGGGGCTCGTCGGTGGAAACGGGCATAATACATTTTTAATATTTTAATTCTAAGTACTTATTTTTCTGATATTAATTAATTATTTAATTGATTTTTTGTTGTTCACTCGCGGTTGTGTTTATTATTTTTATTAACACTTTTCTTTATTAATTAACCAGAACCAAAATTAAGAAAAAAAAAAACAAACTTTGTATCCTTGCAATAAATACCGAGACCTGAATTGTACAAGATTTTTTATACATTATTATTATTATTAAGTAATAAAACAAATTATATAAGATAAGTTATACGGTTTTTGTACTTTTTTTGAAGTTAAGAATGTCTTTTATGTTATAATTCCATGTTATTTATTTTTCTGTTGTGAAAAAAATACTATTGCAATATTTTTTAGACTGTTTATGCTTAGCAACGCTGCAATTATGTTTAGTATTTAATTCAAGTGCATTATTATGATTTAATAACTTCATATAATGAAATAACGTTCCGCCAAATGCCCTGTCAATATAGTTACTCTTACAACGCCCTCTAGTAGCATTTAAAGTCTAAACATTTCGACAGACCAGTCATATGAATGAATGAATGAATGCACTTGCTCATCTGTTACAAGAATTAGTGAGATGATTGTCATTGAAATCGTCTCGTAGTAATCACGTAGTAATTACTGGCTCCCTGGGCCGTTACACACTAATATCACTTAACAAAATAAAAAGAAAGCATTTAATAAATATTTCACATTATTATTATCAAACTTTTTTTGCTATCTGTACAGAGACATGTACGAGTATAGTCAACAACATTATGTGTGAGCGAGATATAGATATATTCAATACGATTCGTTATTCAGTCAAGTTGCTACGTATGAACAGTGCTTTCCGTCCCATAAACTTTAATTATTAAAAAGCCTGAATTTGTGCCTGAGTTATAAAATGTTTTTGAACTATGTTTATTATTCTTTTTTTTTACAATTTTTATATATTTAATAAATAGAAATAATAATAAAAAGTAACGTGAATTTGTGAACTAACGATGTTCAAAGAGCCCGCGAGAGGGCGCTAATAGCCCGTTTAATGATTGAAGTAATGTAAAGTTATAATTCAAATTCTAATACTGGTGAAACTGGTTTGTTAAAGTTGTTGTTAAAAAGTTTTTTATGAGGGCACAGAAATGTTTAATTATGAATAATATTGGTAACATCTGTTAAATGTTTATTACATTATCGCAAATTAAAATTATTCCTATTTTATCCGTTATTAGTTGTGATGGATGATGGTGTTTCGGGGAACCCTAGTATATACACATTCAGAGCAGTCCGTCATGACCTCACGATCGATGAGACCCGGGTTCAAACCTCGCACCCAACCCAAATTCTGATCAATGTAAGTTGATGCTCAGTGCTTAGAATTTAAAAAAAAAGTAAATATTTTAAATGATATTCCCAATAGACCCAGGACAACTAATGTGGAACAAATAGGAATAATAGAAATTAATCATTCCATATTTTAATATAAAAGTTTAAACCAATAGTTATTAAAATTGTTGATTAAGAGATACATAACAAATGTTATACTGTTACAATTAAAGTTTCTTTTTACGTTTTTTTTATAGATATCTATTTTCCAGTTTTTTTTAAGCACCGAGATGCATTTGGCTCGCATCTGCAAGCCGAATGGATTGGAATTAGCTCCTAGATAATATTATATTGTTATGAATTAAAATTAAAACTAACTCAAGTAAAACATATTCAATAAAGCTACTCGTAGTAACTTAGGAGATTCCTCTCGAGTGGAATGGTTAGCAGACTGATGATGGTTAATTGCCGAGTCTGCCGTTCTGGGGTAGCAAGTGACTATCGTGTTTAAAGGAGCCAGGAACAACGAGAGGAGTGTGCATTGTCAACCTGGATTTATGGTCTCATTCGTTTCCTCAAGCCGGTATAGCGGAAGTGAGAATTGCCTTCAGAGATTTATCTAACATTAGGCTGAGTATTGTCAAATGCCCCGCTAAGATTTTTTAGCAATTGTCAATTAAAAATAATTATGAATGGATTTTGTAGTTTTGCAGCTCCTTTTCCAGGTTGTCTATGATACATATCTTATTATAAAGTATGTTTTATGAAAGTTAGCTTTATTTTTAACGTTATTTTAAAAGCAATAAAGTTAGACATTCCATAGATACAATAGAGCACATGTAGATCGATGTTATTAATGTATAGTTTAATAAACACGTTATTCAAATAACCCGGGGATTCTATTCCAGGGTTGTTATAATTGTTAATAATTTCACTTGAGCAATAGATGTTATGTACAAAATAAGTTATTTTACATATTTATAGATTATACAATGATAAGCTTTACTGTTAATATTATACAGAGGCATAGTGGAGGTGAATCCCGTCTCGAGTTAAATTTGGAGGTGCACGTTCTTGTTACATCCTCTTTTATGTTTTTTTAACTTGAAATTGCCAGGAAATGCAACAAAAAAAAAACGAATGTAACACCCGTGAAGTGACTTTGTCGCGTTTCGGGGATAGTTTGAAAGTAGCCAGGTATAAGAGAGGGGTGTGCACTGTCAATCTAGATGGTACACGCTCGTCTCAAGCCGGCATAGTGGAGGCGACTGCAGCCCGTAGAGATTTCTCTGTGGTAGCAGTTGTTTCCATTCATGGACCGCACTCTAGCTTTACATCAGGCGGAGTGTTGTCACATGTCGAGCTACAATAAAAAAAAAAAAAAAAAAAACACTTCAAATTTAACTCCCGAGGAATTTACAGAGAAATAAAACGCACAAATATTATTTTTATTTTGTTTAATAAACTAACAGACATTATTCTAACTGAAGAACTTATGCGAGCTCTGTTATTATTGTGCTGTGGAGCTTTTGTTTTTTTTTTTTTTAGTTGGCAACTCTTTTATTTTGTAAATGTAGTAATTAACAAAATGTATCTTTCAATTTTTAGAGCTAGTTCGTTTATTCCCGTTTTTAATAATAAACCGTTGTAGTAATTTTTAAATTAAGCATGATTTAGGTTCCTAATTACAGCCATATAGTTAATGTTCCTATATATTTTTTATATATAAGAAAATAGTTACAATTCACAGCACATTAAAAAAATATTAAGTTCTTTATTAACAATCACAATTATTACTTACTTAATTTAGTTAACGAAATTAAATCTACCTCAAACCAAAATTGGTACTTTTTGGTATTTACGTGTTCATTTTTATGATATTATTATATTGGTGTTAAAAGTATTGTTTTAAGTGTATTTCGTTTTGGCGGGAATCTTATACTTTATTTAAGGCAACAAGCATCCGCAAGTTTCTTTCTATAGAATTACGGCATAAAAAAATAAAGATTCCCGCCAAAATGCGGTTCCAAGATTGTATTGTCCTTTTTTTCATATGGTAACATTTTTGCCGCATTTTTGTAAACTTGTGCGAGGGAGGGAATGTGTCGAGTTTGGAATAAAAACCAGTTATAAAATTTACATGTTTCATTTATTACCTTATTTTGCTCAATTGTAATTTAATCTGAGGAATTTCGATTCTGCAGCTGTAGGTCGGTGCTTAGTGGTTCTAAATACCAAAAAAATCCTAACCCCTAAATTCCTCGGAAAATGGTAGGAGGGGGGAAACAGGAAGTTAATAAAATAATACTCTAGAAGTTTGAATAAATTTATTTAGAACAAATAGCATACCTAAGTCATACCAATAAAAGTAGATAAAACTGCATCTACCTAATTATTAAAAAAAAAGAAAAAAAATCAATTTTGTTTAATAAATTTTACCATGCACAACCTAAAAATACAGCAAATGCAAAATACAATACAATTGTCACGCCTTTTCCCCACAGGGATGCAATTAATTATAGTTTATTAAAAATAAAATATATATAGTTATTTATATATTTAGTCCAGTAAACTAATACAGACAACTATTGTTTATTAAACTGGGTCGATTACTAAGAAATCTCGCTGATTTTCTAACTTATTACGTAAACACGGTGCGATTCGATTCTGCACGCGCGTTCTAAATATGATTCGATTTTATACGGCCGCCATTACGTGTTAAATATTGAATTAATATACGAGCCTAAACGTCGCGCAGTTCGATTCTGTAAGTCTGCTCGTTCCTCAAAGGAACATTTATTGTAGTAAAACTGCTATTACAGAGGACCAAGTATGAATTTACCTTTGCTCTGTCACGACGTAAAGTGGGAGATCTATCTACCAATCAGACATTATTTTAGCCCTGGACCGAGACCTTTTTCTTAACCTCGGCGGTAAAAATAATATAATTGATGATAAAAATTCACTTTACGCTGTGAGAGCGTAAATGTAGACTCATACTTGACCCTGAGTAGTGCACAGTATAGGAAAAGTGCATTTTTTAATTAATACTACTCTTGAATTCAGTAATCTCTGAAAATTGACTACTACCTTTTGAATTTCCCTTGTGGTAGCAATTATTTCTGTTCATGGACCGCATCTAGCTTAACATCGGGCGGAGTGTTGTCACGTGCGGAGCTACAATAAATAAATAAATAAATTAAAACGTCGATATGCAAAATTGTTAGGTTATCTAACTACCGCGGCAATGCGTAAAGCTTTTCAATTGACAGCGAGATTTACAACAATGCAAAGTAACTATAAAATTAAAAATCAATTGACCGCCTTTTCTCATTCTTGGGACTTCTGTCGCGGCGTCTATCATTCCTCCTATCATTGTCACTGTCGTCACTTCTGTCGCGTTTTCTGTCACCACTTCTGTCGCGTCTTTTCTCACTGCGATCCCTATCGCGTCGTCTATCGCCGCTCCTGTCGCCCCTCCTATCGCGTCTTCTATCATCACTTCTATCACGATTCCTATGGAAGCAACAAACATTAGTGTAAAACAAAAATGCATTGAGACGATTCTATTAATCGCAAGAAACGATTTTTTAAATTATTATTGTAGCTCTGCATGTGACAACACTCTTTGATTTTGATTTTGATTTTGACTTGTAATTTTGATTTTAATTTAGACTTTAATTCTGATTTTGATTTTATTTTATTTATTAATTTTTATTTGTTTTTTTTTTTTTTTTTTTGGTTTTTTTTTTTTGTTTTTTTTTTTTTGTTTATTGTGTAAGATGTGGCACCTAAGGGTGGATCATTCGCCATAGGATTGGTCTGCTAAACAGAAGCATGATATAATGATTCCCACCACTGGTCGCCCTTGAAATATAAATATAAAATATAAATATAAATATAAAACACTCCGTCTCATGTAAAGCTAGAGTGCGGTCCATGAACAGCTGCTACAGAAAAATCTCTACGGGCTGCGGTCGCCTCTGCTACGCCGGCCTGAGGAGAGGAGTATGGACCATCTAGATACATCTAGCTATACCTGGTTACTTTCAAAGTATTCCCGAAACGCGACAAGGTCTCTACACGGGTGTTACATTCGAAAGTGGTGGTACTACCCCAACACGGCAGACTGGCATCAAGTGGGTTGTAACATTCTGAGGCACTGATAAAAATAATGAATAACACTCACCCGTCGCCATCGTGTCTCTGCGTGCGTCTATCGCGGTCTGAGCTGGTGCTGTCGCGATTAGTTCTGCGTCCCCTTTCACGTGATCTACTTCTACGGCCCGGAGAACGTGACGGAGACTTCGATTGGCTGCACTTCTTCTTCTCTTTCGTTGCAATAAACGTATACAGGTAAATTGTTTGTTGATGTTTTTAGAGCTTGAGTGGAAACACTCTAATGCCGGCATAGCGGATACAACTGTTGCTTGAACCGCAGCTCAGCTATAATTGAGCAGCTTGCAATATCTAAGATTTCTTGTTTCTTTTCTAATACACAAATGAATATAGTACTTAAACAAACATAATATATGTATGTACATACCAGCTGCCTTGTTCTCCCTGTCTTTCTGCCGCGACTTGATAAGTCTTACAATTTCCATCAACTCCTTGCGAGCCTCGTCACGCTTGTCCGGCTAATGGAGAAAAAAATGGTCCAGAATTTTGCGAGATTTGAACACGCGGTCTCATCGATCGTGAGTTCACACGCACCGCTGGACCACGACCGCCTAAATTGCTCACAGTACTCACCGTCCTTCTTTCTCCTTCTGCAGCCGGTGTCGTAGACTTATGATTGTCAGGAGTCTTTCGACCGCGGTCCTTAGACCTGAAGCAGAACAAACATTGTATAAAACGTGAATTGCTAACAAGGCGGTGAATTTAAACGCTAACCGTTCTCTCTCAATAGAATGTGATTTCCGCCGTCTTCTATCGCCATCTCGTTCTTGCCTCCTATCGTCGTCTCTTTCGTGTCTCCTGTCATCTCTTCTATCGCGTGATCTTTTCTCCCTCTCCCTATCCTTGGAGCGATCCGCCCCTCTCTTGCGATCGTCCCTCGGCTTCTCTTCTTGCTTTTTATACTTGTCGGACTCTTCCTTCTTTGGAGGTCTGTTAATTTATTAGAATTTGATTTAGTGGGAATTGGTGCAAAGCAAAGAACACTTTGTCCATTCTTTTATTTCCTTCCAATAATAAAAGCTCTATAAATGGCCGGCACAGTGGTAACTTTACTTACACGACTTCCTTCGGTTTGTCCTCTTTTCTGGAGTTCTTAAAAGTACTTCTAAGCATGGAGAAAGGATCATACTCCGTGTTAGAAGGTGCCTCTTCCCTATGCCTGATCGAGGAGTCCAGACCCTCATTCGAGTTGTTATCTACAAACAATGTTGACTGTGAAAATGTGTAAGCTGCGTGATAGACAAAATGATGATAGTTATGAACCCAGTTTTTCTTATTATCCTGGGGTAGTACCGTTGTCACGTTAACGTGGGTCCAGGACTTGTCTCCAGACATTTACCCTTGGGAGCAGCTGTTGTTTCCGTCCATAGAGAGAGACTCTTTAAAGAGTGGTAGGAAGACTGATGATGGTTATTAGCTTGCCGATCTAGGGTAGTACCACCAGTTCCAGTTGTAAATAACCTAGTCGCGTTTCGGGATCAGCTAGGAAGTAACCGGGTATAACGAGAGAAGTGAGCCAATCGTTGGTATATTTTCATCTCCTCAAGCCGGCATGTTTTTCTTCAACTATGATGGATGATACTCTTAAAAAGACTTAAATTTTGTATTTACTTGTATTAGTAGAAGTTGATGCCATCGACGGTCTTATGACTGTCGAACTAATAACGTTATCACGACGACGACCCCTGGCAATAGAAAATAAAAATATATTAATTAAAGAATGGTAGGCAGACTTATGATGGTTATTAGCCCAGTCTGCCGTCCTGTGGTAGTACCACCACTTTCGAATGCAACACCCGTGAAGTGACCTCGGAGCAGTTTGAAAGTAGCCAGGTATAACGAGAGGAGTGTGCACTGTCAAGCTGAATGGTACACATACATTTTCGCAGGTCGGCATAGCGGAGGCGACTGTTGCCCATTTTTGGGCCCACTTGATACCTAATAGTTTTGTAACAAAATATTCTAAAATATTATCTTATTTTTTCATTAATTTATTTCAATTATATCAACACATCATTTACCAATCAATAGACAATGTTAAATTACATAAAAAAACAGATATCATCAATTATTAAAGCATTTAAAATAATAATAACCTCAAATATTGCATCAGAAAACATCTAATTACTCAATAACCCGGGTGAAAAAATTAAAACTGATTGGTAAAACGGTAGTAGATTTATATTTCTACAAAATTAACTAAAAAATCATCGAGAAACTCGAGAAAAAAATTGTGGGCCCATTTTTCTTAGGGGAATGGCCATTCTCCTTTATCTACAGTAGCATTTGTTTCCGTTCATGGATCGCTTAACATTAGATGGGTTTTTTGGCGGCCATCTTGAGACGTCAGGTGTTCTGTTTTGAATTATTTTCCTAAACTTGTGTTTCTTCGAGTGTTAATGTGTAATAATGGTGGATTATTAACCATTAAGTGTTCGTGAACGTGCGTGAGTGTGGGCAAACAATTCAAAAGAAGAGAATCTGTGTTTCCATTTTCCCTGCAAAACTCCCTAGGAAGTTTCAGTAAGGATTCTACCACTTTACTGGAACAATTTTTGACTTGACTGAGACTTGACCCGACTGTTTAGTGTGATGAATGAATGACTCGTGATGCACAATGTCATTAACTTGATGCAAAAAATATTTACTTTGACACTGGCAAATTGTTGTAATGCCATATAAAACAAAAACAAAAGAAAGAACATCAGATAGAGTGTGCTATGTCGTAGTTCTGTCTTTCATCGTACTATACCTTTGCACATCATCTTCATCATGCTTTGGTTCAACGCCGAGTGCCATAGCGAGTATTTCCGATCTTTTCTCCCTTTCCCTCTCGTAGTCACGTCGCGTCTTCTGTCTCTCTCTTTTGTCCTCGTCTTGTTTGCGGCGTCTCTTGCGGTTTGATTCTAAAATATTAATTATTATTTATATTTCTAATCATTCGCTTAAGATTAAGCTAGTGTCCGATCCATGAACGGAGGCGACTGCTGTGCGAGAGGGGGATCCGCAGACAGCAGTCGCTTCCGCCATGCCGGCTTTGCGAGATGCCTCTTCACACTGCGCTTGTTTATTCGCATTTACTCTTTGTTAAAAAAATATAACTGGGTGTAAAATGGAAATAATTCCCGCGAACCAGAAGTTGTGTACATCATTCTGATGCGATATATGTTTTATTTTTTTAATTTTTAGCTCATATATTTTTTGAGATTTATTGGTCTAATATTAACATAACATTATTATTTGTTAAAAATATATCATCGAATTATCAAAAACAAGCAATGTAAATGCAAGGATTGATATACGGCTGGTGTCGCGATAGACGGCAGAGCGCGCTTGTCTTTTTTTTTATTTTTTATTTTAGCACGTCTTAACGATATTATGACATTACGGCTTGATTTATTTGAAAATCTTTAAAAAGTTTATATGCATTAATAAGAATTACCTAGCAATAACGTGTACTACTTGAATTAATACCCCCCGCGTCTATTATAAATTATTTCAAATAAAAAAATAAACAAAGCGATTAACCTTCATGCTCGCCCTCCTCCTCAAAGTCCAAAGCGTTATAATCAGCTTTCTCATGACGAGATTGTTCTGAAATATATAAAAAAAAAATTGTAGCTCGGCATGTAACAACACTCCACCTGATGTAAAGCTAGAGTGCGGTCCATGAACGGAAACAACTGCTACTACAGAGAAATCTCTACAGGCAGCATGTACCATCCAGATTGACAGTACACAATCCTCTCGTTATACCTAGCTACTTTCAAACTATTCCCGAAATACGACAAGGTCACTTCACGGGTGTTACATTCGAAAGTGGTGGTACCACCAGGACGGCAGACTGGGCTAATAACCATCATCAGTCTGCCTACCAATCTTTAACAGTGCCTAAAGATAGGTTAGGTACATATAACAAAGTTACATTGGTACCGGTCAGAATTTAACGAGGTTCGAACACGGGACTCATCGATCGTTAGTTCACGCGTCTTACCGCTAGACCACGGCCGCTCTTAATATGTGGTAATATACTTATATGAGTGTTTGTGGCCCAATCACGCTCAAATGGTTTAAGGAATCTTCTAAATATCTTACATAAACTTATTACCCACCTAACGTAGTGTCACATTCACCCTCCTCCTTCTCCTTCGCATCAGCTCCACCGGTATTAACACCTGTAATGTTATTTCTATCACTAAAACTCCAATCGAGTTTTGGCAGCCATCTTGACACATCAGGTTATCTGTCTTGTTTTCTTAGTAGTAGGTACTTGAGTGGGTGTTTGGCGCGCTTTTGCCCGGGAAGGTTGAGGTGTTTTTTTATCCCTTTCCTTAATTAGTTTAGTGGTTATTATTGTGTAAAATTTTGCGTAATTTTATGTAATTGTGAAAACTTTAAAATTCACTCTATATGAAGCAACGGAAGCGGTTTTTTTTCTGTGGTTATCGCACGCCGCGAAAACGTTCATATTGTGACGTGACCGGATGAATTGCCGCCAAATACTCCAAGAAAGCGTCAAATTGTAAAACATCATTGCAATTTGACGCAAAAACATCAAGAATTTACTACTCGACATTGGCAGAATTATGACAATTGAGACCATTTAACAAAAGAAGAAGTAGTAGGTACTTACGTATATGCTGAGTCTCGACTTGCATCGGAAGCTCACGATCGCCACGCTAAAATGATCCATATAATTACTTTTTTAAAACCTTTGGCAAGCATTATGGCGTGGATATTGTTATTTTCATATCTACTAGAATCTGGGGTATTAATAATAGATAATATAAATAGTGTAGTATTAATAATTTTAAAAGATTTTTTTTGTTATTATAACAAGCTGGGCTGTGCTGGGAATCAAACCCGCATCCTTGGCCATTAGGGTTCCACTGTATTATTTTCCTAAGCTTGTATTTAATTTGTCAACGTGAATTTATTATTAAAGTAATTTAACAAATTACCTCTACATCGGACAACTTAACAATTCTCTTGGAAGCTTGCCGCCAATGAGGTGGTGTTATCGAGCGAGAACGGGAACGGGAACGCGACGGTGTACGATAACGCTGAAAATATTAAAGGCGTATTAGAAGTACAGTGGCACAGTGTATTCGCAAATATTATAAAACATATATAATGAGCGGCCGTGGTCTAACGGTAAGACGCGTGAACTCACGATTGATGAGACCCGTGTTCGAACCTCGCTAATTCTTTGTTATATGTACTTTGGTCGCTCATTAAAGTGTGGTAGGCAGACTGATGATGGTTATTAGCCCAGTCTGCCGTCCTGGAGTAATACCACCACTTTCGAATGTAACAACTGCGAAGTGACCTTGTCGCGTTTCGGGAGTAGTTTGAAAGTAGCCAGGTATAGCGAGAGGAGTGTGCACTGGTGGTGCATACTCGTCTCCTCAGGCCGGTATAGCGGGGGCGACTGCTGCCCGGACAGATTTCTCTGTAGTAGCAGTTGTTTCTGTTTATAGACCGCATTCAAGCTTTACATCAGGCGGAGTGTCGCCATATACCGAGCTACAATAATAAAAAAAACATAATTAATCTTACAAATACGCCTCTCCCTTTGATAATTCTTCCGCTTCTTGTGTAATGATGTCTATCGCGACCTCGAGGCCTTGGTCTGGAAATTAATACAACCATCAAATCAACCAGTTCTGGACAATATACTTCAGACATACTCAAAGAGTCTAATTTTTAATTTAGCCCAAAGCTTTCCTCTTTCATTCAACTTGGGATCCTAGATCCTAGTCGAAGAAGCATCTCACAAAGCCGGAATAGCGGACGCAACTGTCTGCAGATCTCCTCTGACAGCATCAGGCGGAGTGCAGTCATATGAGGAGATAAAATTGAAAAAAAAAACTCTTTCTATCATGGTCACATGACAAAGTAGTTGGGTATATAACAGGGGTGGCCAGGCTCCTTTATAGCCAGAGCCATTTTTCAAAATTTAAGTTAAATACGTATTTAAAAGGTATGCAAAAAAGATATTAATTTTTTTTACATAAATTATATTTATTGGAATTTGGAAACATATTGTTACGTGCACCTAGGGTGCGAAAGAGACAGCATGCGTCGAAGTTTCTAGAAAGGTCTCGTATAAGCGGCGTAGCGTAAACATCTTGGCCACGCCCACTTGTTTATCGGTTTTAGGATTTTAAAATATAATAGCACAAAAATTAAAATCGAACTCGGGTACGTCGTGGGCCTGGTATATGATGTAGATTCTCGCTGGCTTCAGGACAAATCCATCAAAGAACAAATCAAAATAACCATACCTATCCTTTCTTTCATCGTTATTATTTGTTCTTCTCATGAGAAATTTATTGGAGGGCACTTCCGGTATCTCTTTAGGGTCAATCTTGCTCAGAGTTACCAATGGATGCGGTTGTCCTTCCTGTTCAGCCTGCTCTTCAGACTCAGAATCATGTCTGAAAAAAATATGAAAATAATAATTTAAAAAAAAAATACAATCAATAGCTACAATTTTTGTGATATAAGGACCTCTTCACACACTCCCATCTAGCTAGACTAGCGAGACTACTTTTACTGCACATAATTTAATTTGTATTCTTTAAAAATAGAACAATAAGAATTAATTGCAATGTGGATGACTGTACACTACATGCACCTAGGCACTTGGTAGCAGTGGTCTTTAATGTTGAAAGATTGTACATCCCACGATCGGGTACCCGGTAAAACTCTGGCTAGTGTGTAAATAATAATAATAACCTTCTTTTACTCTTCTTATCTTTTTTATCCTTCTTTCGTTTCTTCTCTTTCTTGTGATCCGAGTGACTCTCTTCTTTCTCCTTGTCAGATTTATGTTTCTTTGCTGCAAAAACAAAATTAATCAAAAATAAACGAATTATTTCCCATCTGTATCTGTCATGTCTGGTTTAACCCTTAAATACATATTGTTGCCAATTGTCTACATTCATTGTCACATAAAATTATTCAAAAACCTGAGCAGACAGCGTTTGCACAGGACTTTCACATACTGAGTGCATCAAATGCAAGGTTGCTATGTGTCATAACAAAAATCGGAATTGCTTTGCTCAATTTCATATTACCTGTCAACCTGACCAGTTCCCCGCAGTTGGTGACAAGGAGGTCCTGTAATGGTCTGGAGTTGCGATCCACTGGAACACTCTCCAACTGGCGCACCAACGCTGATCCCCCCACTACGCTGCCAAATACTACGTGCACACTGAAATAACATATATTCCACGTGATTAATGGTGACCATAACTTAGCAAGTTTAGTTCAGATCTCGAAAAAATCTAGCTGGTACCAATGTAACTTGCTCAGTGTCTATTCTCTTCAGTCGTCCTGGTGTAGTACCATAACATCCATGAAGTGACCTAGTCATGTTTTGGGATCAGTTTTAATGTATCATGTACATTCGTCTCCTAAAGACGGTATAGCGGAGGCGCCTGCTGCTGCAGACGTTTATCCGTGGTAGTAGTGGTTCCCGCCCAAAGGCCAAATACGTAAAAGCAACACTTACTTGTCGAGATGTGGGGCCGGCTGTGTGGTACTATAAACACAGAACAAGATTTTGTATGTGAGGTCTCACTGTCTGGACTCTGGCAACACCTAACTTCAACCAAGGGCCAAACCATACTCCAAATTACTATACAACAAAACAGCCCCGCTTTACATGAAGTACTACTCAATTGTAATATAATAAAGCCGGAAAAGTTTGTATGTCTGTTACCTTATCAAGGTTGCAAACTATAAACCACGTTTTTATAGATGTAAGTAAAAATTTGTCTATTCTATATTTATTTGTAATAAACATAGAGATATATACTAGAGGAGCGACCTCATACATCGGACATGAAAAAAGCGTAGCCGCGTCAAACGATTTGACAATGTTGCCGTCAAGTACTAACCGACAGAAAACCTAAAAGTGATTGTGGTCATCTTTTCTCCCGCATCACATTGGGAGCATTACTCATATTGTATATATCAATGGTAACAAGCCATTTAGATTTTATATACACTTTTTATGTATACTATATGCAATGTGTGTCAGAGGAAGACCGTTGTCTCGTGTACATACATATACAGTATAAAGATATATTGAAATCTAGTCAACCAGAATTTGTATACATCACACAGATGTGATATAAATATTTCTTTTTTTAATATTTTTGGGATTATCTATTATATTATCTCATCTCAACTACATCACGGTACCAGTATTTTATTTTAAAAAATATATCATTGAATTATAAAAAAATACGTAATGTGAATGCAATAATTAATGTATTGTTTTTTTTTTATGTTATTAATGTAAAGTAATGTTCAACACACAGCTGATAGATGAAGTACGCTTGTGTTACTGATCGGCTTCGGTTTGTCATCAAAATCTTTAAAGCCTATTAATGAAGTCTTAAAATAATTAATTTTAGTACTGATAGAGTAACATGTGGTTAAAGAGATTGTTATGTATCTTTTCACACCTGTATATATGGGAAGAGAATTGGATATAGTCCAGATAAAAGTGGAGACCCTATAGTCGCCACCTACCCATGTTTGTAACTGGAAAATACATTGTGTATAAGCAAGGCTGTACTTGTTGATTTTAACACCCATTTTTAGACCAAGAAACAATTGAAATCACTATTTAAGTTGCACATTCAAAAGTATTAAATAAATTTTCTCTTTAATTTGTTCAACCCTTGAGTGAAGTAAAGAAAAATTATTTATTAATAAGTATAAGATATAAATAAACTATATTTAATAATCAAGATCAACCCTGTAACCTAATTGCTTCTTCTTAACCCTTAAATGCATATTGTTGCCAAAAGTATACATACTATCTTTTTCAAAATACATATTCCTATAATATACGATTTTATTAATTCAAAACAAAAAATCATGCATTTAAGGGTTAAGACTGCAATAGAGTTATTTTCAATTATACTATTTTAAGAAAATTATGCACTAAATTACAGCACATTTTTTCTTTAAATAACCCTTCATAGCACACAGAGAATAGCTTTATTCGGCTGCGGAAACCGGCCCATGTATAATTATAACATAACCCCTGTCAAGAGTGTCTGTGGTCTTGCAGTAGATGGCGGACCTCACAACTGATGACAATCCTTGTTCAAATCACACTACCATGACCGGTACCATGGTATGGTGTGTTATACCTTTGGTCGCTCACAGGGTGCAGTATAGGCATTTAGAAAAAGAAATAATTGGAAATATAAATAAAATGTTGCATTTGTATAATAGGCCAAAGTAATGAAATATACCTTATTACCTGATTTTTCCATTGGACAAAATATAACTTACATAAAGAACTGTGAACCGTTTGTATTTTTGCCACGGTTAGCCATTGACAGAAGGAACGGACGGTCATGTTGTAACTCAAATGTTTCATCTGAAAATATAAATTTGTTTACAAAAAACATGTACAAGGAATGACTCAGAACAAACATAAAATTGGAAAAGCACTATGTTAAAGTCTAAAATAAACATTGTCGTCTAACATATCTTCCAAAAATACCAACCGTCAAATGTCCCTCCATATATCGACTCCCCTCCTGTGCCATTGCCATTGGTAAAATCACCACCTTGTACCATAAAATCTTTGACGACACGATGAAACAACATGCCCTGGTGAAAATAAATTTTATTACGTGCATGGATTTGGATCATTAGGACACAAGTTACAAATTGAAGCGTAATTAGCTAATTACAATTTCTAACCTTATATGTTAAGGGTTTCCCCGTAACAACCCCGTTACCGAGTTCCCCCGTACATAACGCCCGAAAATTCTCCGTAGTTTTAGGTGCTATATCGTTAAAAAGCTCAAAAATTATACGACCTGATGGTAAACCACCAATGGAAATATCCATGAAAACCCTATCGCGTGGTTTTTTATCACCTTCCACTGTCATTTTAAATATATTATTCTGGAGCTAACTAACTTTATAACAACTGACACGTCATTAACCCCAATAAACACAACATGAAAACCAAAGTTTTCTTTCGCGGAAAATTGCTGCTATCGAAAAGCGAACACAAGAACGCAAGCGGCCGTGATGTCTCACTGACTGACACTAGGACAGTACTTATCAGTAGAATTTAGAAAAATTGCCATTAAAAATATCAAAGGAACATAATATGGTACGACTACTATCAGTCATACATTTTTTAAAAATTATTCTCTTTCTTCATGCTCGATATGTGGGGTTTGGCTCACAGAGTATTTTATTATATTATTTATATGTCTCTTTAGTTATAATAGATCTCTATGAATTTACCTACATAAACCGCAAATGTGTATTTCATATACCCATACTGTAACGAATATCTTGACGAATATTTTCTTTAGTAAACAGCTATGTCACATCACTACTTTCGGGATCTCGCTTGCATGTTTTCATTTTCGATTTTCAATTTTTGTTGCGGCTAATTTTTCTTTTTTATAGTACTTTAACTATTAAAATAATTGTTTTAGTACCCGTCGTCGTATAATTCTCTTATTTCAACGCTAAAAAATGTCTAATTCTGATGAAAGAGGGTTCATAATCAAATTACGTGGTCTGCCTTTCTCCACAACTGTGGAAGATGTTCTGGATTTTTTGTCGGGCGTCAAGATTGTTGGGGATTCTGAAGGTATTAAACACGTGGAACTATCATGCAATTTATGCTTTTCTATTAATTCTAATTTCGTCGTTAAACTTTAGGTGTACATTTAACGGAAGTGCGTCCCGGCCGGGCGTCTGGCGAATGTTTTGTTGAAGTGCAATCACAACATGACATTGATGAAGCCCTCAAAAAAGACAAAGCAATCATGGGAAGTAGATATATAGAAGGTACAATTAATATCATTATCTAAACTTTGAAAATGTGTTATTATGCACTTACTAGTATTATCTTTATATCTTATCTTTTGTTTGTAGGCTTTCTACTTGTAACAGTTACAAAAAAAGCTTTTTATACTGATTAATAATATTACTCGCTAATGGTGCTCGGTGCTGCCCGGGCTTACCAAGCAAGCACATTTTCAATAACCCTTGTATCAAATAATTAAATCCTAATAGATACAAAATTATTACTGGTGACTGAGATACAGGTCAAGTTAAGGTTAACCACTCACTACCTTTGGTACTTTTTGAGCGAAACAAAAATCTTTCAATTTTTAATGTCCAATACAAAGCTGGAGCTTGTATCACAGGCACCGAGCGACTAAAGTACCTAACATAGTTACATTAGTCAGAATTTAGCGAGATTTGAACACTGGTCTCGTTGATTGTACGCCTTCTACCACTATACCACAGCCGCTCATTGTTACGAAAACTATTTTCAGTATTCTCAACTGACCGTGCTGATATGAATTGGTGTATAAACAGACAGAATGGGACGACTAGTCTACCAGAAGTGTCTGATAATGTTGGAGTAGTGAAACTCCGCGGGTTACCCTACTCTTGTTCTAAAGATGACATTCTAAAATTTTTTGATGGTAAGAATTATCTTTGAATGTTATCTACATGTATTAGTCTCTCATAGAAAGGAAATATGGTAAATATGTTAATAACAATAATATATAAATTATAATTATTATTATGTGATAGCATAGCCCAAATCTGGAGGATGTTAAGAAGGAGCTTCTCGGTTGATAACTAATAATAAGATAACTAAAAATAACCCACAACCAACGCTGAATGTCCTTAGTATGACAGATAGTGTTGCAGAAAAGAGTTAAACAAATATTATTTGAAAAATAAATTAGACAAAAAAATTAATGGGAGAATCCTACCTACCTACAAGTACATATCATAACAAACTTCTCATAATTGAAAGGAAAACTGTGAAAGAAGTATATAAAGAAAAGTAACCAGGTATAATGAGATCAGTGTACACTGTTAATCTAGATGGTATATGCTCGTCTCCTCATGTCGGCATAGTGGAGGCGACTGCTGGCCATAGAGATTTCTCTGTAGTAGCAGTTGTTTCCATTCACGGACCGCACTCTAGCTTTACATCAGGCGGAGCATATCATATGAGAGCTACAATAATAAAAATAGTAACCCACCAAACACTGAAAAAATTAAAACACAATATCGGGATCTACAAGAAGCTATTAAATAAAAAATAACAATTAAACACAGTTAATTGCAAAAGGTGATTGTATAAGTAAATGTCAGTTTTTTGACAGTGTTTTTAAATTGTTGTTTTTCATCGAGTTGAGGAAAAGATAGAATGAACTCGTGAAACTTAAAAGTCTTGTTAAAATCAAGCTGTAGTTCTGAACAATCATGCTCTGCCTTATGACCTGCAAATACAACTGCTACTACAGTGAATTGTCTGCAGCAGGGAGCAGTGTGTGCTATGTCATCTCAAGGAGTCAAAACACTCCTCTCCTACTTTCAAACTCATCTAAGACACGAGATGGGTAAGATTTGAGAGTGGTGGTACTACCCCAGGGCAGCTGACTGGGCATCATCAGTATGGCTACTATTGTATAATTGTGACCAGTTAAACATATTTACCATGTTTTCTAATTAAACCGCTAAACAAGTATCTACAAAAAAATATATTTTTTACTCCAGGTTTTACACTTGTTTGGCTGTGTTTTAAATATGTTATGTGATTAGCTAATTCTACATTATTAGTTTTTTATTTTATTTTAAAACTCTTTTTCTCCTGCTACACACACCTTACATGGGGTTTTTTTATTTAGTATTATATCGAAATTATTGAACCATTTATTGATAACATTGCCGATGATATTGCAAATTACTATGTTACAAAAATGCCTATTAAACCATAAACTATGTGGTGAAAAAAATAAATATTGCTTTTACAAAGGACAGTGTCCATTTTTGAATCTACTTGTTAATATCTAATAGTTAACAAAATAATATTTTAAAATATATATATATTTTTGATTAATTTTATTCATATCAACACAGTGTTACAAATCAATCTTTAATCACATAAAATAAACAGATATAATTTATTTTAAAGCATTTATTACTTCAAAGTTTGTATCAGAAAAATCCCAAATACTTAATGACCCGGGTATTTGTTGTGGACCCATTTCTCTTAGACGTATGGGCATTGTCCTTCAAGTAATAAATAAGTATATTTGTCCTTATTTCTATAATGGGAGGATATTTGTGAATGAAAGAGTGGTTTATTTGCAATATTGGAGATGTTAAATTGGTTCATTGGTGTAGTGTAGTGGTTAACATGATAATTGGGGACGGCAGGGTACTCGGTGTTAACGGACGGCGTACATATAATGTCTGAGTGGTCGGGCAGGCCTTCGGGCGAGGCCTTCGTCCTGTTCACGGATAAAGAAGTCGCTCAGGACGCAATGGAACGGGACAGAGAGAAAATAGGACACAGGTGGGGGCGTCATATATGGTGTAGATTATTATTAAAACTATTGGGTTTATTGGTTTATTGAGTTGTTTAGACAAATGAAAAATTTGTGGGCGGTGGCTTAAATGGCATTTTCCAAAAAACTTACTTCAGAGCAAACGGCGCGTTGCAATTGGGGTCCTAAAGTGTTTCGGAACCCCGTTGCATCGCCCAATTTTTCAATATCTCCCCCTGTCCCCTGTCAAATCGGGCGAAGCAGAGGAGTTCTTATTATGTGCCATTGTTTTAACTATTTATGTATTTATTTTAGTTACCTACCTATGCTCGTTAAATTATTAAGTCTTTTAAAAATTTTTGTTAAAAATAAATAGTATTATTTAACGGAAATAATTTTAACATGTAAATTGTTTTTTTTTTTAATTGTTTTTGTTTTCCAAATTCAATAAACCAATTGACGTAACCAAATTTTTTTAATCTGGCAATTTTAATAATAGTACTAATGGGCTATTTGTAAATAATAATTAAAATCCTCCGTTAAAAAAATGATGATGACAAAAAATTGGAGGCGTATTTCACATTGGATTTTGATAATTATTCTCAATTTATAGATAGAAATTTTGGGGTTGCCAGCTGTGTGACGTCTGGGAGGGATGGGAGGGAAGATTTTTTCGAAGAGGGAAACACTGTGACATTTGATGGGGTTTAAACAATATTTACATTGTTTTTTCTTTTTTTTGTTTTATTTATTTAAAAAAGTAACAATAATTTTTTTTTTTTGTACAACTCATTCTTTATTCAAGTCTTATAAAAGGGAGTAGAAATTAATTTCAATTTAAAATAATATTTAAAGTTATTGTTGCTTTTTTAAAATCATATTTCCAGGTATATTGATATACAGTAGCGTTTTATTATAATAGAATTGAGTGCTCTTTAGTGCCTGATTGGAACAATCGATCAATAACTGATGCTATTCCAATCAAACAATTCTGCATATTCAGTGAAAACGCTTATCGGGCGAAAGATAAAAAAATGGATTTGCAATTAATGGGGATGGTCCATATAATGACAGCTATATGTCGTTTTAAATATATTTTTGACACAGTCAACGCATCCACTTGTTTTCTGTTCAAAGGAGAATGCCCATTCGCCTAATGGGCCCACAATTTTTTTGCTCGAATTTGGCGATGATTTTTAGTTCATTTTGTACAAAAATAAATTACTTTCCTTATCACCGAGCATATTTTTTTTACCCTTACCGGGTTATTGAATAATTAGACTTTTCCTAATGTAATATTGGGGGTAATTATTGTTTTGCTTTAATAATTTGGTGATATCTGTTTTTTATGTAATTAAATAATGTCTATATTGAAATAAATTAATAAAAAAATATTATTTTAGAATATTGTTTTGTTAACAAACTATTAGATAGATCAAGTGGGCCCAAAAATGGGCATTCTCCTTTAGTATGCAAAAAAAAACCCGATAATTTTCCTTCGCGTTATCGGGTAACGGTTTAAAAGGAGATGTAAAATTAAAACAAAATGAGATTAGTATTCAATGAAGAAATGTGTTTTTAGATATATCGAGTTATTCTTGAGCAGCGTCGACGAGATGAAGTATTTCCACGGTCGCGAGGATGGCGGTGGACGAATGCACTCCGAGAGAGGACACTATAGGCCCGGGCCCTACGATAGAGGGGATAGATATGGAAGATATGGCTCGAGGGGACGTGGCGGACGAGGTAAGGATGGCACAGAATTTGGGTTCCTGACGTGGTCTGACCGGTACCAATGTAAATATGTACTTTGGCTGCTCAGTGCCCGTGGTACAAACATTTTTTTTTTTAGTATAGACATTAAAAAAACCAACTAATAACAATAAAATAGGTCTAATCATTCATTATTGTAATATATAAAAATAATGTTTGGTTGTTTGTTACTTAACACTGTCACGGCGTTAAGTTCCCAACACCTTCTGTATATAATATTTTATCTCTAGAACATTCCTTAGTGATTTAAACAATAGAGTAACCTGAGATGAATTTATCTACTTGAAATCCTTCCATGTTTGTTCTTCTTCTAAATTCTGAGAGTTTCTTTAACTTGTTAAAACATTTCTCAATTGAATATTTCAGGTGGTAGCTTCGGTTCGAACAGAAGCCGTGGATCTTCATACTCTGTGCATATGCGCGGATTGCCATTCAAGGCGACACCACAAGATATCGCCTATGTGAGTTAATTTTAACACTTTAATCAAGAGCGAGCCGAAGGAGATTTTTGAAGGGCGAGCTTTCATGGCCAAGTCTTAAACTATAAGAAATTCATGGCCATTTTGGCTTGACTGAGACTTGACTGTTTAGTGTGATGAATGAATGACTCGTGATGCACAATATTATTAACTTGATGCAAAAATATTTACTTTGACACTGGCAAATTGTCAAATTGTTGTAATGCCATATAAAGCTAAAAATAATAATAAAAACAATTAAATTTGATAATAAATTAATAGTGTTTATAGTTAGTGATTAATTTCAGTTTTTCAAGCCAGTCCGTCCTGCTAACATTAATATATTGTATGATAACAGCGGTCGTCCTTCGGGTCAGGCAGATGTTGATTTTGAATGTTATGAAGACGCATTAAGGGTGAGTTCACTTTGACACTGTCAAACTATTCTTATACGGGGGCTAAAGAGTAGTTATTTGTCCAGTCTGCCGTCTTGGGGTAGTACCACCACTTTCGAATGTAACACCCATGAAGTGACCTTGTCGCGTTTCGGGAATAGTTTGAAAGTAGATAGGTATAACGTGAGGAGTGTGCACTGTCAATCTGGATGGTACATAGCGGAGGCGACTGCTGCCTGTAGAGATTTCTCTGTAGTAGCAGTTGTTTCCATTCATGGACCGCACTCTAGCTTTACATCAGGGAAGTGTTGTACAACTACTAATAGGAGAAATATCTGCAGGCGACAGTCACCTCCGCTGTGCCGGCTTGATGTGACGAATGTGCGCTGGAGCTTGGTTAATTGTGCATTGTGTTTTATTGTTACAGGCAATGCGTCGCGACAAAAGTAATATGGATAATAGATACATCGAATTGTTTTTAAATTCTGGGCTACCATCGAAACCATCTAGTAGACATTATAAATAAAAAAACATTTTTCTGTTAAAAATATCGTCAAAGGCTTCCTTTGAAACATGCTAAGACTCTTTAAAAAAAAAAGTCATTATTTTGTACGCCTGCATGTAATATTTCTTTACGAACGTACACAACACTTTAAAATGTGACCTAGAACAGAGTTTTGGTTAATATAGAGTTCTGTTTTAAAGACAAAAATTCCAAAAATATTCTTTCGTTTGTTCAAACTGGTTTTCTATTTTCGTTTGAGGTGCAAATGTTTAGTATTGTTTTAAGGGAACCATAACGATATTTGTTTTAACAAAAACACTAGAAAATAATGAAAAGAAGGAATAATAAAAAATTGTGTACTATCGGCAAAATTGGGGCTGCACCACAGAAGCATGAGATGGCATAAACGACAAAACCCATTTTTGGACCTACTCGATATCTAATACATAGTTAACAAAACAATATTCTTAAATAATATATTATTTTTTTCATAACATACTATTTACCAATCTATAGACATTATTAAACCATTTAAATATAATAATAACCTCAAATATTGTGTTAGTAAAAGTCAAATTACTCAATGACCCGGGTTTTTTAATGCTAATTGGTGATTAGGAATGTAAATTCGTTTATTTTTCTACAAAATGAACTAAAAATCATTGACAAACTCGAGAAAAATATTGTGGGCCCATTTCTATTAGGCGAATGGGCATACAACGACCTCCATGATGGCAAGAATGAATTTGTTGAACGGCACAAATAGTCTAAGGTGATACAGCTAACATTTCGCTGATTGTACTTTAAAAGTTAATTATTTGAAATAATAGTGTGGCAGTTGACAAGTGTATAATTAGACGAGTGTGTACTATCAAGCCGGCATAGCGGAGGCGACTGCTGCCTGCGTCTGCAGATGTCTACCTGTGGTGGCAGTTTCCGCTCTTGGACCGCACTCTAACCTAACATCAACGGGGTATGGTCACGGCCGAGGTACTATAAAAAGTTCTAGTTATGCGCCCAGTACGTGTTGGACTAAGACTTATGCTAAATGGACCTCTTTTCGTGCTCTGGGCCAAAGTCTTAACCCAACGTGTATTGTAGACATTTCAATATCAGTATTATTATTTCAAAAATTAACTTTATCGAACTGATATAAAAACTTTTTGATACAAATTTTTAAATAATTATTTTAATTAACAGCGACTTTTGTTGATTTCTTTAAACGTTCCTCCACTCGTGCTCGGCTGAGGACTTGTCGAGTGTACTTCTTAAAAAAGTTTGTGAGAGCGATTTGAGTCGAGGAGCGTTCGAGGAATCAATAAACCAATATTGAGGAAGGTACAAATATTTTGTGTTGTGTAGATATTTTTTTTTATTTGTGAATAAAAATGGTTTGATTTGTTCTGATTTGTTAGATGGTTCTTTCTACTGGCACTGTTTACCCTTATATCTTGATGTGAATGGTGTATTGCCGGCGACAAGCCTCGATTGGTTGTCCACACGCTGGCGTTGGTCATGGCTGATCGAGATTGGGCTAGAGTGTAGCGCCGGCATATATGTTTTATACGAAATTGATGGATGTTTGCTTTTCTTTTATTTAGATTTAAAAAAAAAAACTGTATTAAAATTTAACTTTTAACCGTTTAGTTAATTTTTTCTTTTTGGTAAATAAATCTCATTATCTATAACAACTGATAAAATTGTCTATTATTTATATTTTTACCTAAATATATATTTTTTAAAGCCTCTACTAAGCTAGTGCTTGTATTAAAGGCAACGAGCGACCAAAGTACATAAAACATAGTTAAATTGTTTCAAATTTAACGGGGTTTGAACGCGCGTCTCATCGATGGTGACTTCACAGGTTTTTCCAATCTTTGTATTGTACGCAAATAGACATATAATAATGTCGACGAAGCGACCACACGTCTCCTGAGGAGTTGCGAAACGCGCCGAGAGGTGTTTGCATGTTGCTGAAGGGTAAATACAACCATACTATTAAAAAAAAAGTTTATAATTATAAATAGTTTATAATTGTGTAATATAAAAAGAACGTAATTTTTGTAGTAAACCCCTAAATAATAAATTAATAACACGTATAGTATTGTATTTAGATAGGTACAATCAAAAAGTAACTCAAAAAACGTAATAAATTATATCCAATCATTACACAGATATCTCTAACTGTCACATGTAAGTGAAGCAAATAATAATAACAACCTTATGATCTCTTACATAAAGGTCATATTAATATATATTTATCATGTTTTCTTACATTACCGAAGTCAGACTCACGTCTCCCCGAAGTGACGCCATAACTTTTCGAAGCTACGAATTAACAAAAATATAAACAAGGACATATGTAATAAACTTCCGACTTCAATTGACTATAAAAGATAGGCGAAATTATTATTCAAAAAAGCCCAGTCTGTCTATAGTGTACACCCTTAGTTTCCAAGGTGGTCCAGGTGGACTCCCAGGGGTCCACGAGAGACTCGGCGGGGGTCTACGTTGGCGTGACAAAAAATGAGGGTTCACAATTCGAAAGCGGAAATTAGGGGTCCACGAAAATTTATCTGAATCACTTTTTTGATTAGCCAACTTTACTTTTTTGACATCTACTCACAGCACAATCAATCAATCTGATCTTCACATTTTTTGTCGAGTTTTGGGAATATGGTCGAAATGTAGTCTGCGAACCTCTGATCTATACTAAGACAGTACTTGCACCATAAGCACTGAGCGCACAAAATGCATTTTTTTATTATAGCTCGACATATGACAACACTCTACCTCTGTTGAACTAGAGTGCAGTCCATGAACGGAAACAATTGCTAATTTTAAAATTTCTATGGGTAGCAGTAGCCTCCGCTATATCGGCTTGTCGAGTCGAATGTGCACCATCCAGATTGACAGTGCACACTCTTCAACTTATACCTGAATACTTCCTAACTTACAAGTTCAAAGTTACCTATAGGTGCCTATATAGCCTATAGGTACTGAGCGAACATAGTTACATTGGTACTGGTCAGAATTTATCACATAAGGTCCAATTGCACCAAAAGTGTTAATTCATATCACTGTCGATAAAAGGGTGGCTGAGGTAATTACGAGTACATTCCCAATAAAAATAATAGAAAAAATATTATTGGCGTCTTTTCATTTGACTTTAGTGACATTGGTTTAACTGTTACTTTAATTTTGGCCAGCTAAAATTCACTGATTACGGTTAGCGTTAAAGTAAGCGTCAAAAGTGACAGGTTTTTTGAAGCAACCCAATTTTAATTTTAACCATTACTTTAACGTGTAAGTAATAGTCATGTGGTGCATAAATATTCTGCCGCGTGTTCTCAGCGGACAGTGGGTTTTATTTACCCCATATTTAATAACTAAACTTGTAGAAAAAGCACATAAATATAACTATTATATCGCTTCCGTCACGTGCATGGTTCAATTTCGACCCTTATTTTTGGAGTATATATATCCATTTCTACTAGGGGTTTGTTTTTATTGTCTCTCTGTGTGTTGGGGGGGTGATTCACTGATTTTAATTAAGTATCTAATGGTAAACAGGTTTGGCGCCGGCTGTCATTCCGTTTTATAAGATACGTATCTATTCTTTCTCAGAGATATTCGTTTAATTCCAAAATATGTACTTAATAATAATTTTTATTTCATAAAAATTGATGATAATGGTGTTTAACATAAATAAATAATTGAAGTGCTCACCCTATTCTAAGATGGGCAGAGATGCAGTAGAACAGACACGACTACGTTTTGAGATCAGCTTGTTAGTATACCAGTTATTGAATGTTGGATAAACATAGCGGAGGCGACTGCTACCTACCATGTCGTAGTAGTTGATTCCGCTCATCACACTCTAGCCTAATTTTTTTTTATTGTAGCACGGCATATGACAACACTCCGCCTGTAAAGCTAGAATGTGGTTCAACTGAAACAACGGAAACAACTGCTACTACGGAGAAATCTCTAGGTCGCCTCCGCCATGCTGGTTCGAGGAGACGAGTATGCACCATCTAAATTGACAATACACACTCCTCTCGCTATACCTTTTTTTTTTTTATTGTAGCTCGGCATGTGACAACACTCCGCCTGATGTAAAGCTAGAGTGCGGTCCATGAATGGAAACAACTGCTACCACAGAGAAATCTCTACGGGCTGCAGTCGCCTCCACTATGCCGGCTTGAGGAGACGAGCATGTACCATCTAGATTGACAGTGCACACTCCTCTCTTATACCTGGCTACTTTCAAACTATCCCCGAAACGCGACAAGGTCACTTCACGGGTGTTACATTCGAAAGTGGTGGTACTGCCCCAGGACCTTTTTTATATTTCTACATTTAAAAAAATACAAATCTTAAAATATAACATTAGGTGCGTGAAATAAGTGATACTTATCAATAAACGTGTTAATTTACTATGTTAAACAACTGTATATAATTTAAATATTAAACAAATAGCAAAGTCTATAAACGTAACTGACCTACGTAAACCTGAATCACGTTTTGAATGCTGTCCCGTGTCTCTTTTATGGGCTAAAGTTTACCTTCATTTAAATTAGTTTTTAGGGACAACAATTGTTAAGAAAATAAACTATATTTGCATAAATATCTAAGTAACATATTTCAGGTAGATATTACACGGTGAAGTGACCTTGTCGCGTGTGGGATCAGTTGCGAAATAGCCAGGTACAAACTGCGAGTAGTAACAATAGATAACACTCCGCTAAAGTGAGCTTAGGCTAAACAAAAAAAAACCACTGCTACCACAAATCACTTACAGACAGCAGTCGCCTCCGTTATGCCGGTTTAAAGAGACGAATGTCCACAATTCAGGTTGTATTGTCAATACAATAATCCTCTCGTTATACCTGGCTACTTTCAAACTGATCTAACGCGACGAGGTCACTTGAAAGGGCTTTAAACGGGTGTGTAACTTGGAAGTGGTGGGGTAATACACCCCAACACGGACTAATAGCCATCATCAGTTTGCTTACTTCTTCTTCTTCTTCTTTTGATTGATGGCAACTGTGTCGATTGCCAGAGTGACATCAACAATTCATGCCAGTGTCAGGTGAGAGGGGCAATGTGCCCGATTACTCAATGGAACAGAGCGATTTATGGCGGCTTCTTATTTTGAGTCCACACCTGTTAGACAACCACACACAAAAACACACATTAGTTCACACAATTGTTAGTAAGTTATAGTTAGTAGTAAAACTTAATAATATTAATAAACATAAATATATACACACACATATACAATTATACATATACAAATGCCCAAACAAACACACAAATATGTTACATACTACCACTATAATTACAAGTTTAAGTTATTTACAGTAATAAAGCGAGAAATTAAAAAAAATACTTTAGAATTATTGATTGTTAGTAAAGAGTGAAAGTTAATTGGAAGGGGGATAGCATGCTTATGTAAAATATCATAGAGACAAGAGGAATTTTTGGAGCAGGCAAAAAATATGTGATCCAAGTCTCCCTCCTCCAATCCGCACTCACATATGGAGGAGTCTAAACATTTAATTCTCTTAAGATGGACAGGGGAGCAACAATGACCACTTCGAAGCCTTGAAATAACCGTAGCCTCTCTCCGGGTGAGCATTTTGAATTTTGAAAACCATGGTCTTACAGGTATTGTGGGCTGAATTTTGGCGTAAAATGTGCCCTTGGTTCTGCTCGACATGGACCATACTTTTGTCCACTGGGCCCTAAGCGAAGAGGAGGTTAAAGATATTAGGTCATATGTAGGGATGGAGAAGTGCTTCCTATCAGACTCGCTGGTAACGGCATCCCTAGCCCAATAGTCAGCCAGCTCGTTACCAACGATCCCAACATGACTAGGGATCCAGCATAATACTATGTTCTGGCCTTTAAGGTGACATTTATATAGAATGTTTCTGATATCAAGGATGATGCGACTGTGTATTCTACTTGTGAAGGGATTCTGAGCTACGGCCTCCAAGCAACTTTTTGAGTCCGATATTATTACTGACTTGCCGAGGTTGTTGCACTCCACGAATGCCACAGCCTCAAGAACTGCCACACATTCTCCTGTGAAGACAGAGACCTGAGGCGGACACTTGAATTGCAGTACAGTGCTGCCATTCTGATGATACACTGATGCTCCAACACAGCCCTCCTCTGTCAACTTGGAAGCATCAGTGTATACATACTGCCAGCCCCGCCAATGCTCATCTGCATATAAATTAAAAATTTTATTTGCATGCAATGAATTTTTATTTATTCCTACATTTATCTTAAGATTAGGAGAGAAAGTTAGTATGCTAAAGTCATATTCAAAAATAGGAAGCTTATTAGTTCGGGAGATAGGTGCTTTTTGCCTAATATTTATTAATTTTGAAAAGGAATTTACAAGGAGAGGCTTTGATTTTTTTGACCAGTATTTGGTTGAATTACAGTAATCATGTAGTAACTTTATTTTAGGAAAGATAGGGTGCACTGTGGAGTAAGCTGCCCTGAATAGATAACGATCAGCGAGGAAACTTCTCCGTATATTCAGAGGGGGGTCCGTGCATTCCACTTGCAAAACATTGACTGGGGTTGACTTCATGCAACCAGAAATTAGACGGAGGCATTTTGATTGCATGACATCAATTTTTTTAGAAAGGGTTTTACTGCAGGATCCCATGAGAACAGACCCGTAATCAAACTGACTACGAATGAATGCGTTGTAAAATAGTTTGAGACAGAAAGGATGAGAGCCCCACCACACTCCCGCTAACATTCTTAGCATGTTAAATTTTTGTTGACACTTATCGGCTAATCCGTTTATGTGTGAAGAATATGTCAATTTTGAATCAAAAGTAACTCCAAGATATTTTGCTTCTTTTATTACAGGGATCTCTTGATCTTTTACTATTAAATTTATAGGGCTTATCTTTCTTTTGCGAGTAAAAAGGACAGACTTGGATTTATGCGGAGACATATCGAGCCCATGAATTTCAAGCCAATTGGCAAGTTTACATAGACTTGAATTTAGCCTAGAAGCAGCCCATTGCGGAATCTTGTCAGTTGTGTAGACAACCAGATCGTCAGCATACTGAAGTATTCTACACTGATCAATCACAGACCGGTCAAGTTTAGAGGTATATATATTGTACAGCAACGGACTGAGCACTGAACCCTGGGCAAGGCCCCTCCAAACACACCTAGGTGGACTAATGGTGTCATTTACTTTAACAATGATGGATCTTGATAATATAAGGGAAGAGATGGAGCGTACTAACCCACTCGGTATTCTCATCTGTAGAAGTTCTTCTATGAGAAGCGGTAGAAGTACGTTATCATAAGCTGATGTTAAGTCAAGGAATGATGCTAGAACAGATTCATCTCGGCTTAATGCGAGATGAATGTCTGTTGTTAATATGCTTAGATTGTCCATGGCTGATCTTCCCTTTCTAAATCCATATTGGAATCTGGAAAGTAGGCCTTCATGTTCCACGAACCATTCCAGTCTATTCCTGATCATATGTTCGAATAATTTTGCAGGAACTGAAGATAGAGCAATGGGTCTAAATGCACCTGGTTCATCAATGCGTTTATTAGGTTTTCTTATAGGAATAATAATTTGTGTTTTCCATTCTAAAGGAATGACACCGGATTCAAATATTGTATTAAATAGAGACAACAGGTACTTTCTGCATTTAGGACCGCTATTTTTAAAAAAGGAATAAGGGATGTTGTCCATACCAGGGGACGAGTCTTTGGTTTTCAGGAGTATGATATCCAATTCAGCGGGCAAGAAAGGGTTATTCAGTGGGTGCAGGGGGTCATAACTGATGTCAGGGGTACTGATTTCTTTATAATTCGGAACGTAAGAAGGAGCAAGGGCGTTTATAAATAGAGAGAGAGAGTCAGCGGGCATGGTAGAGGAAGAAATAGGAGAAAACGAATTTTTGAATTTGTTTATATTTTTCCAAACTTTGGTCATTGGAGTAGTGGGAGACAATGAAGCACAGAAGTTTTGCCATCCTAATTTTTTCTTCTTTTTTAAAAGTGCTTTAACTCTAGCTTGGACTTTTTTGATATTGATAAAGTTACTATACGTCATTTCTTTACCGAATTGCTTTTCAGCCATTTTCCGTTCTTTGATAGCTTCTGTGCATTCACTATCCCACCAAGGAGGGGATAGACGATTTTTTTTAAATGCATTCTTCAAGGGAATAGATTCATCAGCCGAGTCTACTATTGCCTTGATAAATGCATCATATGAAGTCTGAATATGATCGAGTTGTGGGGGTCTCATATTATTAATTCTATCCTCAAGAGCATTCCTGAAAGTAATCCAATCAGCTGAACTCAATCTGTATTTATTAGTAGAAAATGAGTGTATTACGGGGATGGAATGATTTACGGGGGATACTATAATAGGATAGTGATCACTACCAAAAGTAGAGTCCAACAATTGCCAATTGAATGCAGGATATAGTCTTGCCGAGCATGCTGTTATATCCACAAAACTTTTAGTGGAGCCGGGTGCAGTCAATCTAGTCGGGCTACCATCATTTAGCACCACCATATCCAACTCTTCGAAGATTGTCATTAGAGCCCGACCACTTGCATCACAGGTTGGAGAGCCCCATGCGTAATGATTGCAATTAAAGTCACCAGATACAACCAGAGGTCCAGAGAATGTGAGCAGAGCAACCTTGATATCAGCAACTATTAAACGGTTGGGATGAGGAACATATACACATACAAAGGTTACATTATTAATTACCACAGAGGTAATATTAAAATTGGGATTAGATTGGGAGCTATTAGGAGCGAAAGGAAGAGAGTTATTTACAAAAAGGGCGCAACCGCCCCAACCATCTGGCCTGTCATCCCGTGACATGGAAAAGCCAGGAATCGAAAAATTGTAACCAGGCTTAAGCCAAGTCTCAGTGATGGCCAAGACTGATGGCTTATATTTATTAATCAAGCTGAATAGTTCATGTTTTTTGCTAGGAACACTCCTAGCATTCCACTGAACTAATTTTATTGACTTTATTGTGGTTAGAGTGCTGTAATAAAAGACTCAGAGCTGAGGACAGAGCGGAGGCAACGTTGGACGGTATATTTTGGTTATTGTTTTGAATAATAGACAAGAGAGTAGATAGTAACGATGAAATTAAATCCGTAGTAGAAGGGGTGTGAGGGTTATTAAGCGCACACCCATTTTGGGGTTCTGGGATGTCAAAACTATTTATAAGTTTTTGGTGTGCTGCTCTGTCATAACCAGCGGAGAACCTTGGTAATGGTCTTTTTTTAATTTCAACAGTTTTTTTATAGGAATGGGATGAGTTAGAAGGGGGAGTAGCAGAAGTAGAAGTGGCAGCAGCATATGATTTTGATAAAGATGGGACTTTGCGTGAAGCATCCAGATAAGAGATTGATTGTTCTGTCATGACTGCTTTGATTGTGACCTGTCTGTTATATTCAGGACAACTTTTTTTAATTGCAAAGTGTGATCCTGTACAATTCACGCATATAGCCTCATCTTCTGAAATGTTGCATGATTCCCCAGAGTGGGACTCTGCACATCTAAAGCATCTGGGTTTTGATCTGCATATTGCTTTAGTATGACCAAAGCGACAACACAGGAAGCACTGTATTGTTGGAAAATTATAAATTTCAACAGGTAAAGATGTGAGACAACAAAAAACTCTTTTAGGCATGTGTTGCCCGTCAAACGTTAAGACCACAGTCTCTGTAGGCTTCCAAGAGATGGTACCATTTTCAATGACTTTCCTGTTTAACCTTCTAGTCTTTATGATATCTCCACAAGGATAAGGAGCTTGTACGTTTTTAATTATGTCATCATTATCCCAATCCTTAGGAACTCCACGCACTAGTCCCATTCGGGTTATGTTAAATTGAGGAATTAAGGCTTTCAAATCATACTTTAATAAGAAGCTCTTATTATGTAAAAAGTTATTAGCTTCTTCAGCAGATTTAAACTCTATGCTTAACCTGTTTCGTCCAATTTTTTTAACTCCACCGTTAACTACCTTAAACAAGTTGTTCTCTAATAAAATTTGACCAAATTTAATAGGGTGCAATGTTGCTCCAGAATCGGGGTTCTCAACATTGATCCCTACGTGGATTAAAAATGGGGCACTGTCAGTGCTTTTGTAGACTTTTCTTAGCGAGGGTGGGTCCAATTTAGTATGTTTCGAGAAGCTGGACGACGCTGGTTCATCATTAGATCGTTTTCTTGGTCTAGAATCAACATCCCCCTCGAGGGTGTCCTCTACAGAGATTTCTACTTGACTACCTACTTCCATACATTCCGCATCGTAAAATATGTTCGGAGGATCGGGCGGTTTTTTCCCCCCCATGATGGTTACTTACCCACAACAATGCCCAAATATTATCACACCACCAGTATTAATCACTCAAAGGACGCATAAACACAAACCAAGATAATTACACCAATAAATTTGAACAATAAACGCGCAGTACATGCACACCCATAGACAGCCACATGCACCCTCCAGTTTGCTTACCACTCTTTAGGTAGTGAGTACATTTGACCATATTTGTAACACTGTTGTTTTTTTTTATTGTAGCTCGGCATGTGACAACACTCCGTCTGATGTAAAGCTAGAGTACGGTTCACGAATGGAAACAACTGCTACTACAGAGAAACCTGTGTGGGCAGCAGTCGCCTCCACTATGCCGGCTTGAGGAGACGAGCATGTACCATCTTAGATTGACAGTACTCTCGCTATAGTAACTAGTATTTTATTTATAATATTTTCATTGATGCATCTATTCAATTAATACTACTTATTCACATTTACTATTCTTTGTCACGCCGTTCGCGTCCATCTGCACCGGGTTCCAGCTGAAAACCAGCGCTACGACCTGCTTTCGTCCCTACACATTCGCGTTCAGACTTGCTATTGTGTCATAATATGTACTGGGATGAACAAAGTCTTTTCTTTCATTCCTTCTTTTCAGGATCCTCAGTCAGGAGTCTTGTCTAATGTGTACCTAAAGCCCTGTAGTAGCAGTTCTTTCCACATTTCATATCCTGTAGATAAATAAATTACAATTCAATAAAAAAAAGACTTGAGTAAAATAAACTTCCAGCCATCGAAAGTAACGTGAAATACCAAATTTGTAACAAAACAAAAATGGAAAAATACAAGTGTATAGCGCCAAAAAGTCCCCTGGAAGCCCCCTGTGAGTACGAGCGGGGACTGGACGGCGGCGGGAGTCGACCCGACGGCGCGACACATCCCAGGCGCCCGTCATCTCGACTATATTAGGTAAATGCATTGCAACTGATTTTTGGGAAGGGGCTCTCCCTTATTGATAGATACTTGCCGTTTTTAGTAAACAATATCATTAAGTTTCGGAGTAGACACGTCTGTAATCACAATCACATACATACATGCACACATTCGTAATTGTAGGTATAGGTCTTAAGTATAGACTTTGAATTCGTCTCCTCAAGCCGGCATAGTGGTGGCGACCATTGCCCGTAGAGAGGAGAATGCCCATTCGCCTAAGAAAAATGGGCCTCCAATTTTACTCTCGAGTTTGTTGATGATTTTTAGTTAATTTTGTAGAAAAATAAATCTACTTCCTTATTACCAATCAGTTTTAATTTTTTCATCAGGGTTATTGAGTAATTAGATGTTTTCTGATGCAATATTTGAGGTTATTATTATTTTTAATGTTTTAATAATTATAATTGATGATATATGTTTTTATGTAATTAAACATTGTCTATTGATTGGTAAATGATGTGTTGATATAATTAAAATGAATTAATAAAAAATAAGATATTATTTTAGAATACTGTTTTGATACCAAACTAATAGGTAGGTACCAAGTGGGTCCGAAAATGGGCATTCTCCTTTCTCTGTAGTAGCAGTTGTTTCCGTTCATGGACCGCACTCTAGCTTTACATTAGACGGAGTGTTGTTACATGCCGAACTACAATGAAAAAAAAGGTACTTGCATTATTTATAATACAATATTTGTTTCCTATAAGAACCCGGAACCTCCACTGACCACTGCGCTGCAAACGCATCTAATTACTGGAATACTTATTATGACAAACGTTTAATTTAAAGAGTGTTATTAGTCCAATTTGACCACATTTGTAACACCCATGGAGTTAGTGACCTGATCGCTTTTGATGATCCAACTTGGAGTCTTGTCTAATCTCTCGTAACGTCCTGTGGTAGCTGTTTTCACCGCAATTCATCAGGGAGTTCCACAAATTAGCAGTATGTATGAAAAATATAAAATCAAAACCAAACTAAAATTAAGACCAAGAATATACGGCTTTTCATTTGAATGACGATTTCTTTTTAAAACCGAATTAATTCTCACACTTGTGCCTACCCTTATTTACTATATTTTCGCTATCTACTCATACAAACGTAGAACGAATGAATAATTCCAAACATTCACTATTTCACGGCTCGTCAATCAAAGCAAACGAAATATTGATTGCTCCATTTAAAATTCAAACAGAAACAAATATAAAAACAATGACTGACTGAATTATTAATAATAAGGGACGGTATAGTGAGAGCTACCTATAAACTTGGGTCTCGTTTACACTGAAGCTCTTCACATAGGCAAAATATAATTTCGCAAATAGACCAAAATTTACTAACTTTAGAATCTAGACGTATGTCATTTCAGCGGCAATAATTAAACTGTAGACGTGAAAAAAACTTCGTGTATAAGTTTTTTTTATATGACAACACTCCACCTGATGTTAAGCTAGAGTGCGGGCCATGGACTGAAACAACTGCTATCACAGATTATTGTCTTCAGACAGAAGATCAATTTGAGTATTTAAGTTAGTTATAACAACAATTTAAAATAAATTGGCTAAAGAATTGAATCTCATAACTCCTTTACCAAAAATTTATAAACAAACTCGTACTATGAAAGCTACGATCCTGCGATCGGAACCGAACCCGTGTATCGTTTACTGATTCAAATAAAAGGTATTTTTAAGTTGTAAATACTTGATTGTATAATATCTGTGTAGAAAGACGCCACGTTGTCGTTCACAGTTGGCACCAGCAACGTAAACATTGAAAACGGGTGGCGCCGGACAATAACCGACAAAGATACACGTGATTCGCTTTAATTATAATAATATCTTTATATTGAATAATTTCATATTAAAACTCATTTTCCACAGAGGCTTTAGACTTTGAAACATGGATTTGGAAAAACCGTTATCTATCTAATAGCATTACTTTAAACACATCGTTTCTTAACCATTTTTATGTCGCGACCCACGAAAAAGCCAAAAAGTTAATAAAAAGTTTCGCGACCCCGTCACTATAAAATTATAATAATATGTACATTGAAATAAAGTAAGCTATAAGTTTATTTTTTCATGTTACTTAATTTTATAACACTAAACTAAAATTCATTCCTTTAATAAACGAATCTTTTGTAGGTACCTATATGTAGTTTGAAATTATTATTTTTCAACACACTGCGACCCCCTTTAAAAACAAACTCGACCCCCTCAAGGGTCGCGGATAGCGGAGGTGACTGTTGCTTGCAGCAATTTGTGTATTGTCATATGACGAGCTACAATAAAAGAACAAGGTAAGTACATGTATAATTATGAGTAAAAATGTTATTATTTTGAAGACGTTGTTGGCCCGTCAGCCGGTTGTCTCGTCTGCAAGTCGCCAGATGAAGACGCCATTGCTCCAGACAACAACCTAATGTAGGTAAAACTATGATTTATTATACCACCCGTTGTTTATATGAGAAATAATTATTATTTATATGAAATCTATGGTCATAACAATGTCATAAGTTATAACATTAAACTTATTAAAAATTCTTTATTAGATAATAGACAATGTTTTTTTTTCATAATATCTCGTAAGTAAAATGATACATCTGTTATAGGGGTAGGTAGAATAAAAATTGACAATGTAGCGGAGTGGATAGCGTCTCTCTGTTAATAAAGGTGTCAGTTTCAATTCTCGAGCGAAACAATTATCTAAGTAATTTATATTTAAAAAAAGTAAGTACCTATTTCGGGGGGGCCACAGCCACGTTTAGGATCTCAAATCGTTTGAAGCATCCTACGCTTTTTTATGTCAGATGTATGATGGTTGCATCTCTAGTATACTCGTTTATCTCTAAGTGCAAATAATTAAAATTATGTCTTTAAATCAGATGTTATGGTTTCCTTATGCAAACTTATACGTCCTATAGTCTTTCCTCAGGATCCAATCTATCTCCTTACCAAATTTTATCAAAATATGTTTAGCGGTTTTGGCGTATAAAGGTAAAAAAACAGATAGTATAGTTTTAGATCGAACTTAACTTGATTTTTAAAGTCATGTATATTTACTACAAAGGGTAAGTTTTATGTTTACGCTCACTTCATTGAAGAATAATAGTGAATAAAATCGCCCGCCTAAAAGCGTTCGCGGCATTCGTAGACAGACTACGAGAGAGTCCGCCCGCCCTAACGCGTGAGTATATTTTAAAACTTTCGAAAAGTTACGCTCCTTAAAAAAATAGTTTTTCGAGTAATAGTGGTTTTTTTTTCTAGATTGCATGTTAAAAACGGATTTACGAGGTAGGTTTTTATTTTATTTATAACTATTTTATTATTATTATTAAAGTTACGTAATATTTTTATTTAAATATAGTTTTTTGTAAGTAATAATATAATACGATCAATAGTGAGGTGTAACTTATTTAATTAGCATTTCTTTTAGTTATTTTTATACACAAGTTATTATGTTGATTTATTATAAATTAGTTTTACAGTGCTTACGTATAAATAATTTAAATAAAGTGGTGGAAATGGAACGAAATCTTTAATCGTTAATCTTCCAACTGGATTTTGGAGGGAAGAATTAAGACGCACGTTTACAAGTTAATAAAAATAATTTAAAAACCGATATTTATAAATTATTTCCGCATGATAAACCTCAAAAAAAAAATAGAATAATTAAATAAAATTTTACAAAAATTAAATTACTATAATATTTAGTAATTTAATTTTTGTAAAATTTTATTTAATTATTCTATTTTTTTTTGAGGCGCGCCCTCTGTGATTTGAATAGAGAAACGTTACGTGAGTTAATAAGCTGTGGCAGTTACAATAATTATCAATAGATGGCGCTTATAGTTTAAATATTTTACTTATTAAACTATGCATAATAATAACATTTATTATTATTTTCAAGTCTTAAAATAGTTTTGGGGTAAATAGGCTAGAACCTAAGTTCAGACATAGGTTTCGATATATTCATAATTAGATAGTAATTACTTTTAAATTAATTTTCCAATAAGTAACTATTCCATTAATTACCTAAATGGTACCTATTTGATGACACACATTTGAATTGTCACTTTTTCAGTTATAATGCAACTCCACAAGTTGCCTACTACGTCCGCTCATCTGTTCCATTAGACAGTCTTTATAAGAATTACGAAAATAATTGATGTTTAAAGTTTTAAAAAATATTTCAGTAGTTACTTAACAATTTACTCGAAATTAACCTCGAATGTTATTATTCAAACTTTTCAAAAATGAATTTAAACTCTAGTACAACGAGATAAAGAAGGTTTTGATTTTATAATAATTTAAGTTTAGGATAACAATTTTATAAAAGTTGCAGCGAGCGGTCTCCACGCATTCCATCGATAAGCGTATGTGTGGGTGAAGACGTGCTGTGACGAACTAACAAAGACTAAATAATCATTGTTAAGTAGATCTTTTTACATTTTTTTTATTATATCTGAGAAGACTTTCTTTTTTATGCAATTAAATATTGAACAGTTGTATTGTAAATTATATAAATAACATATTTCATGATTTTGTTTGCTAATTTACCTTTAGAAAACATTTTTTGTAGTTCTGACTATAAATAAATAGGTTATAAAGTGAAATAAATCGCGTATTATATTTTAAAGTACTTACACCAAGTCATGATTTTTTTAACTGCTCGGCTATAATAACAAATACCTCCTTGAATTTTATTCCGTAAACTATAATTGTTGGCAACGCGCGCTACGGTTCGAATTTAAAATGTGACTTATGTCATATATTTTATAAGTCAGATGGTTTTTTGATTTGGTTTTCTCTGGTCGTCGGTGTGTTTGTTACTAAGTTTGCTCCGTCTCTGGCTCGTTTACAATAATGGTATTAATAATAGGGACTTATCTGTCGTATCGGTGGTGCATGTGTCGGCGAGTGGCCGGTGATGGCGCCGCACGCACACAAGCGCGAGCACCTGACGCGGTTGGCGCCAGTCGCCCCGCCACATACCATATGTCAAGCATTACCCCATTTTAGGGTAAATCAATAAGCATTTTGTGGGGTATTTTTAAAACAAAAGTGTAATTGTTACTGTTGTCTCAATTATTTTAAAATTTTAAACACATTTTATGTCTAATAGTAAAACATCTTTCAAATAACTATAGGTTTAGGGTATCAGCAGAAAGGGATTCCTCAAACTGTCGATATCACCAGACAATTATTTTAAATAATAAATAATATCTCACAATATGTACTGTACGTAATAAAATAATATGTTCAGCTAGAAATAAAGTTTCGGTGAAGTTAATAAAAAGTAAAGTGGTGGATACTGTCGCGGTGAGTGGCGGCAACACTGTGTTGTTCCACCGCGTCATTCAGCCAGTGTTTGTTGTGTTGTGCGCGATGTCGGTCGTGTCGTGTGGCTCGTGACGCCGGCGCCGGCATGTCATGTTCCGGAGACTGCGGCGGCAGCTAGCGGCCGAGCTGCCGGCATCACGCTGTCGGCCCCTCGGCGAGCGCGCCTTGCGGGACCTGCTCCGTCCGCATCGGCCCGGCGACCTGCGTCGTCTGCCGCACTGCACGGAGCCGCGCTGCTGCCTCCGGGAGCATTGGAGCGCGCCCTGCCAGCCCGGTATGTGCAACAAGTGTATTATCGTGCTAGTAACACTGACGTCACTGATAACGCGGCCGCCATCCAGCCGCGGCTCCGGAGATGCGTTAGTTATTCGGTTGTATATTTGGCGTGTAGGCGATGTATAATCTGCGAGAAGCGGGGGTCATAAATTGATAAGTAGTTATAGTTCCAAGGTCGTGCGCGCGACTGGCGCCGCGGCGACGCGACGGCCGGCGCGGGCGCACCTCCGTTAACTTTTTAATTTCCGAACGACGACCGGCGATGTTTATTACGTCTTTACATTATGTACAAATGTGCTCACAATGTACATTGTCGTCAGTGATTCATGTACATACATACGGTCATTTGATTTAGGGCATGCTATGCTAATTACATATCAAGTAGTACACAACTGGAGTCCAATTTCAATAATCAATATAGATTTCTTATCAGAATTCAATATTGCATGTGTTTAGTTACTCCAAGTACTCATAAAGTACTCATTTAACTACTTAACAATCCTATCTAGGATCATCAAGAATTAAATGATGTTAGGTTACAATAATTACATAAATAACCTAAAAACAATGGTTCATAAGTTCATATGCATATAAAGTTAAATTTCCTTTACACTATAACATAACTTCAAATGTCTTAAAAATCGTTATAGCTAAGTACATATGAGAATGATCATCATCCGGGGCACTAATTTACGCAATCCCATCAGAACTTGATTGCCCGTGTCGAGACAATTTTTTCACCACTTAACAGCAGACAGTGGTACAGTCACACGCCAAAAAAAAATCCAACAAAAGCCGTATTCGATGTGATTCCACCTGTACAATAGCCGAGACGTTGTATAAAAACTGTGAATCGACGTCACCTGGCGCCACACCGTAAATGACGGCTTCCTTTCACGTTTTTTATTATACAAAACTAGACTTCGACACAATTGGTGTAGGCAGTGGTATTAGAAATATAAACTTGCTACTTAAATATTTTTGTGAAATCTCTACGTTCAGTTAATAATGATTTCATATGTGTTCCCAAATAGGGTAGGCAGAGCGATTAGAATTGACTATAATTTTGTATTTAATTGACCAAAAAATTGCCTCCGTGGTCGTTGTGCCCTAGACAACAATAGAAAAGAAAAATTAATATTAAAAATTGTCAAAACAGCTGCTTCGGGCAATAGCGAAGTATGGCAGAGCCCCATATTTATTTAGTTGTCCGTAATTATTTGTCGGCGCGCCTGCTTTTGTGGCGCCGGCGCCTGTCGAGACGGAAACGATGGAGGGGGGCGCGGTTCAGGGGGGTCTATGCGCCCGCGCAGGTAGACTCTACAAAAACACGAATTTTAAGTTTCCGAAGTTTTGAATGAAGTTTAAATACCTACCGCTTTATGAATGATTAGGGTTTTTTTTTTTAATATATCTCATTGTTTATTGTTTTAAGGGTAGGTTGAGGTTTAGCAGATGTTTTGAATCACCTAAAATGTTACCATACCTTTTAAACTATTGATTAATGATTTATTATTGATTTGAAAAAGCAAAACAGTGTACACATACATAATTGGTTAAATTATTAATTGTAATAACTAAACAGTGACGCTGAGACTGACTCTTTAATGTATTAAGTGTAAAAAAAAGGTACATAACAGAGAACACCTGGTAATGGAACTGGTTAGACGAGAGGCCACTATTTTGCGCATCGACTAAAAATATCTATAGTTAGGTTTGCCATAATATCGATACGTATATGGGACAACACTAACTTCTAGTAAAATAGGCTAGGTAGAGCTAGATCAATATAAACTGTGAAATACATTTTTATAGTTCGCCATAATAACCGTACGTATCGAGTCATTCACCTCAAAAACAAAAAGTTATGATAATTTGGGATTTTAATTTTTTTAATTATAGATATCTATAAAATATTAATTACACTTAATGTTTATTAATTAACTTTATAATATTTTTATGATTTAATTATGAAAAATTATAAAGATGTTCTCACAGTCCTTCCTCGTTGGCATTTCCATATTTTATTTAGCTATAATTATAGTTTTAATAAATTCATGTGTACCTAAACATGTTTCAAAAACCAGAGCTAGGCGTTAGGGTCTAGCGATAGCAGACGTGAACTCAATCAATGAGACCCATATTCAATTCCCACTACATTCTGACCAATGTAACTACGTTAATATGTACTTTGGTCGCTCAGTAGGCACTAGATTCGTATATCCATTTATTTTTTTTTATTTGTGTAAATATCCTGGATCTTATTCTATAATATTTCAAAGTGGCACACTGTCAAATTGTCGTAGTACTTTTTTTTTTAATTATAGCTCGGCATGTGACAACACTCCGCCTAATGTAAAGCCAGAATACGGTCCACGTATGGAAACAACTGCTACTACAGATTAATTTCTACAGGCAACACTCGCCGGTCTGAAGAGACGAATGTACACCGTCCAGATTGACAGTGCACACCCCTCTCGTTATACCTTCCAAACTTTTCCCAGGCAGCAGCTGTGTAGAAAGTCGAAAAACCTGGTTAGGCGTTTTGAGACACCACCAGCATATTTTATGCTGAGCAGACGGTCCCATTGCCTGTCACAAAATGGTACAGGGAGCACTCTAGTTAGTAAGCCATGAGACTCGCTTTCAAACTCTCCTAAAGCGTCATAAAAACAATGTAAACAGTCAGGCAATAGTAATCTTTTTGTTTATAGACATAAGATCAAAAATAGCTTGACCTTTACGGATTAAGATTAATTATACTCTCGCGTTCTTATCTCTGCTTATCCTATTAGAAAATATAGCGTGAACGTGTATGAATGTAAGCGTGTGTACGTTTCGGTCGCGCCGTCGCGTCGTGTCGGGCTGCGCACGCGCCGGCGCCGCTCTCACAGGCGCCACGTCCAATAATAATTTAGCTATTTTTATATTATGGACCAACCGCGTCAAAATCTACCGGCTTACTGATTGTATGGTTTATTAAACAAATTATTATATTGTTACCTACATCTGGTAATCATTTAAGTTAAAAGTGGTAGGCAGGCTGATGGTGGTTATTAGCCCAGTCTGCCGTCTTGGGGTAGTACCACCACTTTCGAATGTAACACCCGTGAAGTGACCTTGTCGCGTTTCGGGAGCAGTTTGGAAGTAGCTAGGTATAGCGAGAGGAGTGTGCGTTTCCAACGGATGGTGCACACGTCTTCAAGACTAAAGTTAGAGTTACTAAAAAGGATGCTTTGTCAACCTAGGCGTTACTCCACAGCTTGTTAACATTTCTGTAACACGGAAGTAGTAGTACTCCCTAGTGACAAACGCCAGGTCAAATTTTTTCAATTTTTTTTTATTGTACCATGACAACACAACAACATCAGACATGTTAAGCTAGAGTGCGGTCTATGAACGGAAACAACTGCTACTACAGATTTCTGCAGATAACAGTCACCTCTGTTATACCGGCTTTCGGAGACAAATGTGCACCATAGCTTGTTATACCTGGCTACTTCGAAACTGACCCCGAAACGTGACAGAGTCAGTCCCTCTAGGACGGCAGACTGGGTTGATAACTGTTAATCAGTCTGCCTGCGGAAGGGTAGTAAAACTATGATTCCTATTTGATTTAAATTAGTTTGCAAATAGCTACGTCCTCAAGAAGGACGCCAAAATGATTACATAACTGTAATCAATCTCGTCTTATCAATTACGTCGTCATATAAATAAAAAAAAACATCGGACGCAAACTACACGTGGATATGGTTGTTAATTAGAGGTAGACAGGTAGAAAATAAGATTACAACGAGGCTTATTTTTATAGTAGTTAGCACATAATGTTAAGCTAGATATGATACGGTCGAAATACAGCAGTCGCCTCCACTATACCGGCTTGGGGGAGATGGATGGATGCACCGTCCAGCGCACTTATCTCGTTATACTTGGCTCAAAAATGCATTTACTATCGATGGGACCAGTGTTCAAATCTCTCTAAATGTTGATCAATGTAACCATAGAATATATACTAGAGGTGAAAACTTCATACATCTGACATAAAAAAAAGCGTAGGCCGCTTCAAACGATTTGACAAAGTTAAATACTAACTGACAGAGAACCTAAACGTGGCTGTGGCCATCTTTTCTCTCGCGTCACATTGGGAGTGTTATTGCACATCTAGTTGTATATACCTATTAATGAATGTAACTTTGTTATATTGTACTTTGGTACAACCATTAGCTTCGTAAAGGAATTTTAAATCTAAAATGTATTGATTTAATATTGTACAGTTAACTGCCTTTTAATTTTAGGAAATAAAAGGTTTTTTAAATGTAAATAAAGCTGAAATTGTAAACTCATGTAGATAGGTGGCGCCTATCTATCAATTGATATCTTTAAAGAAATATTTTCCATATAAAAACAGATAAAGTGTCAACACTCTACCTGAAGCAAAGTTAGAGTGTGTTCCATGAATAGAAACAACTGCTAGTGCAGATAAATTTCTACAGTAGCAGTCGCCACCACTATGCCAGCTTAAGGAGACGAATGAATCCAGATCGTTATACCTGGGGGGCTAAATCAAAAGCCTACCAAAAGATTTGACGCTACACTTTTTTTTTCTTTTTTTTTAATGCTTAATAGGCAGGCGTTTGACCACACCCTGCCTGGTGTTAGGCAGTGATGTGGTCTAAGGTGGAGCACGCCTGCCTATGAGGTACCTGTTCACCTTCGATTTGAAGAGACCCATGTTGTCTGTGTCGGGAAACACAGACACCGGGAGGGAGTTCCACAGTTTCGCAGTACGCGCGAGGAACGTGTTGTCAAAACGCCTCGTATGCACTTTAGGAACTTGAACCATAAACGGATGGTACCTCTCCGGGTGCCTGGACGTCCGATAGAAGAAAGGGGTCTTGTCACCTAGGTGACGACTAAACGTCAATCCCATATGATTTTCGATTCGATTGAGTGACAGTCGATTTTGACTAGCCCCCTGCCTACTTTGAAACTGTTCGCGGGAAACGCGACAATTACTTTTCGGGTGTTGCTTTTAAAAATGGTGGTAACCATCATCAGTCTGCAGCAGACTATTAGCAGACGGGCTGCCGTCCTACTGTAAAGTTTAACACCCGTGAAGTGACCTACTTGCGTTTCAGGGATAACTGGAGTAGTGTGCACTGTCAATCTCAAGCCAATTTATCTGTAGTAGCAGTTGTTTCCGTTCATAGTGTTGTCATACATATAAATTCAACATGGCGGGCGGTCTTTTTCTATAATAATTTATAATTATTATTATATCATCTACAAAATACATTTAAATTAACTTTTAAAACAATATGAACTCGTTTTTTTCTGTTTTCTGATGATGTCACCTCCGTTTATAGAAATGTCACTGGTTGTAGTTTTGTTTTTTCTTCTTTATCGATAGCGATTTTGTTTGGATACCTAAACCTAGTTGATTCGTCATTTTATCTTTCCACTATTAATGTAAGAATTAGCTTAGCGACGAGTCCGTTTTTTTATAGTAACTCTACATATGACCAGCTGATCTGGCTACCAGAGAGAAACGTCTACAGGTTAGCTGTCGCTTTCTCAGTGGATAATGTATACTCTATTGCATCGTTTCTCAATTCGTTTATTAAAGGAATGAATTTTAGTTTAGTGTTATAAAACTAAATAATACTCGTAATTAAGATGTAATAAATAACATGAAAAAATAATAGCGATATATATTTATTATATTTATAACAGATATATATATAGCTGATAAAAATAACGCACATATACATAATACATTATCATCATTAAGTCGAAATTAACAGGAAGGGCATATTGTACAATTGAAGAATACATGTCTGATACTAGACCATAGAAGTAGTTGTTATTACTATTATTATTATTGACATAATAATTATTTTATTATTTATAAGTTGACAATGCCTCTTTACAGCAGCTACTATTATTTTGTTATTATTTTATAATGTTCTAAATATTTTATTGTACCTAAGTGCTGAAAATCAGCCTATTTGTTTGATTACATGAATTTGAAATTCATGTTCATTCATCAATTGAAAAAAAAAAAAATGATTTAATTGTATTATAGTGACGGGGTCGCAAGAGTTTTATTTAACTTTTTGACTTTTTCGTGGGCCGCGACGTAAAAATGGCTGAGAAACGATGCTCTATTGTTATATCCGGTCTAGAGTTGCCAGTTGTCCGGTTTTTTGCATGTTTGTCCTTTAATTTTATAAATTTTGTTCGGCAACCTACCGGCAAGTTCCAAGCTACCGTTTAAACATTGAAAGTGGTACTACTCCGGGATGGCAGAACAGAGATGATAATTATACTAATCATCAGTTTTTTTTTAATTTATGCTCGGCATGTGACAACACTCCGGCTGATGTAAAGCTAGAGTGCGGTCCATGAATGGAGACAACTGCTACTACAGAGAAACCTGTGGGTAGCAGTCGCCTCCACTATGCCGGCTTGAGGAGACGAGCATGTACCATCTTAGATTGATAGTGCACACTCCTCTCGTTTATTTTGTACGCCCGAAGGGAACACAGCAATATCTATGCTATCAAAAATCCATATTAATTGAGTATTACCAACGAACGCATAGATACTGGTTAATTACACATGGCTGCGGTTATATCTCGCATTTTAAAACGAATTCCAACACATTTAACATACGATTATAACCTCTATGCCTATTAATATAAATTTTATTTTCCTATGACACTCCCACGAACACGCGTTAGCCCTTTGCGTTTACAAGCAAACATAATCGCTGCACTACAGTTAATAAAGTTTAAATTTCCGTGAATATTAAGTTTTAATATGAACAAGTTGTAGATGTGCACTTGATATTGTGCTTTGTTATATTGGGCAAAGAGTTTAATTTTGTTTGTTTGTTTTTAAGGATTTATGACGTTTGTGCTTTCATTTGGTTAGTGGTCACGCCATACGAGTAACTGAGTCTATTTTGTAACAAGAAATTACACATAGGTACTTGGAATATTTTTTTATAATGACAGGGGTGTGCACTGTCAACCTGGATGGTGCACATTAGTCTTGTTAAGCCAGTATAGCGAGGGCGACTGCTGCTTGTAAAGATTGCTCGAACGAACTCTACCTTTTAGGCACATCAGTGACTTTTCGACAAACTTCTGGTGAAACAGTAACACTCGCAGACTTAAAACGCATTTTCGGGCGTATAAAATAATGACAATACCTCTAACTCTCAAAAATTAGAATAGTTTAATTTTTTTCTCAAGTACTTACAAAATTCGAAGAAATATCTTGTTACAAAATTGAACTTTATTACGACTGTATAAGGCATATATTAATAGTAATACATGCTATTATTTTTGGCTCTATATCTAACATTGTAGACGATAAGGAACATTGACTTTGTCGGTTTTTAAAACGAAACTGCAAGTGAATAAATTGTTTAGGGTAAATGCACTTATTTTTGATCAACAAATAATTTTAATATAATATTTTAACTAATATACCCACTAATTTAACTAATCAATAAAAATTATTGGTCATTTTTATCAAAGTATGATGAAAGGATAATGACCATTTTTGGGCCCACTTCATATTTAAAAGTTTGTTAACAATAACAATATTTTAAAATATTTTTTTTTTCATTAATTCCAATTATAAACACATCGATAACCAAACAATAGACAGTGTTTAATCACATAAAAAATCAAATATCACCAATAAAGCATTTAATATAATAATAACCTCAAATATTACATTATAAAAAATCTAATTACTCAATAACCCGGCTGAAAAAATTTAAACTGATTGATGATAAGAAATGTAGATTTAATTTTCTACATAATGAGCTAAATCATCGACAAACTCAAGAAAAAAAATTGTGGGCCCATTTCTCTTAGGCGAATGGGAATTCATTCTCCTTTGAATAGGAAAAATTGTGAGCTTAGTGGTCAAAAATTAGTGCGTAGACCGGAATAGTTGGGTTCGAATCTCACCTATTTTGGTAATAATTTTGGGCTTTTTTGGGCCCACTTAATACCTAATAGTTTGATATTAAAACAATATTCTAAAATAATATCTTATTTTTTCATTAACTTATTTAAGTTATATCAACACATCGTTTACTAGTTAATAGGCAATATTTAATTACATAAAAAACAGATATAATCAATTATTAAAGCATTTAAAATAATAATAACCTCAAATATTGCATCAGAAAAAGTCTAATTACTCAATAACCCGGGTGAAAAAATTAAAACTGATTGATGATAAGGAACGTAGATTAATTTTTCTACAAAATGAACTAAAAATTATCGTGAAACTCGAAAAAAAAATTGTGGGCCCATTTCTCATAGGCCAATGGGCATTCTCCTTTGTAGTTTTGGGTTCGACACTAATTATAGAGCCGAGTGGTTTCTCCTTTACCTGACTCCTAATTTAAGTGTTTGTTTGTTTAACTTTTTTTTAAAAATTATAGCTTGTTTCTAAGAAGGTTCCTGAATTGCTTGGTATTACATTTTTTTTAAATACCTGTCCTGAGCCTAATGCTTGTATCACGGGCACTGAGCGACCAAAGTACATATAACATAGTTACATTGGTCAGAATTAGTGAGGTTCGAACTCGGGTCTCGTCATTCGTGAGGTCCACCGTCTTTAAAGTAGTGTCTTTATCCATGTTGATTAAAAAAAAAAAACTAAAAATAGTTTCAAATATTCCTCAATTAATGGTATAACTTGTAGCTCCATACCTCTATGCTTTTCATCAAGATATGGTAGGCAGACTGATGATGGTTATTTGTCCAGTCTGCCGTCCTGGGGTAGTACCACCACTTTCGAATGTAACACCCGTGAAGTGACTTTGTCGCGTTTCGGGAATAGTTTGAAAGTAGCCAGATATAAGAGAGGAGTGTGCACTGTCAATCTAAGATGGTACATGCTCGTCTCCTCAAGCCGGCATAGTGGAGGCGACTGCTGCCCGCATAGGTTTCTCTGTAGAAGCAGTTGTTTCCATTCATGGACCGCACTCTAGCTTTACATCAGGCGGAGTGTTGTCACATGCCGAGCTACAATAATAAAAAAAAAAGATCTGTGCAGCTGTTAGCAGAGCATGATTGGGGAATAAATAGACACAATTTCTGGACGATAATTATTATTTACTATAGTGTTAAATAAAACACTCTCCAATTCTTCGATTTAAAATAGGAAATAATTTAATTACCCTACCCAATTACTTATGGTGTTTTTCATTGTTTACAGAAACTCCACCCCCACCGTACACAAGGTACGAGATGGATGACGTCAAACGTAAAGGTTAGTTACTGTCTGCTTTTAAATATTAAAAAAAAAAGTAAATAAAAAAAAATAAAGTCATAATTATAGCTGTTAACTTAAAAGCGAAGTTCTAAATTCAAAAAGCCAGTGAATAGTGACCGGCGTCCGTGGGAGCGGTCGTGCGTTCGATTTTCGAATTTGAAAAAGGCAAGAGTGGAAGGAATCTGTTGAGGCCCGTCCGGCGCTTACCGCGACCGATTCCACGAAATTAGTGATGATACACATTCTTTTTTTGTTTTTTATCGATGAGTTTCTTTACTCTTTGTAATAAGATACTTTTTCCTTCTAATTTAATGTCGTAATCAGGTAGTGTCATCTAGATATTAGTGGTTAAGTGTGTTGTAAAATTATTTTCTATAAACACCCGACATATAATATTTGAAAATTAGTAAATTTATTAATGTAGGTGCCTTTGCTTTTTGAACTGAATAAACCGGGGTAAAACGTAATCGCCATCGTTAACTTCTGCCTCTATACACAGCGACATCTAGTTAATTTATATAGAAGCTTAACATTTACTTTAGTTTTTACATAATTTAATTGATAGAATGTAAACAGTCAATCTCGATTTTCGTAAGACTAGCCTCCACTTTACTTACACCACAAAATTCTTTAATCTCTTCTGTGCTTCGGCTTCCCTTCTGATTAATTCCACGATTCGTTACTGCTGAGTTTATTTATTACCTATTGCATATTTTTTTGCTTATACAGTGTAAACTCTTTATAACGAAACTCAAGGGACTGAGCATTTTTTGTCGTTATAGAGAGTTTTCGTTATATGGAGTGAACAAAAAAACAACCATATTAACAAGATTTTTTAATATGTATGTATTATAAATTATTGTTTATACATATAGTCTGATAACTTTGTTTGACGTTTTTTGCTATGCCAGTACTTGTTTTGTATTATTTTATGTATTCTATTCATATCTAGATGTGTGGTGGAATCGTCTTGATTAAACAGCAAAAATTTTTCTACCAACTTAGCGGCATCTAGGGCTTGTTGAATTGTTGGTGGTGATTCGGCTTTGTCCACTTGATCATCTTCTTCATCTTGATTATCGGGTGTTTCCTGACTTTTTGACACTAAATCAACAATTTGTTCATCTGTAAGTGTACCAGTTGTGGCTACATCCTCATCTATATTTTCGTACGATTGTAGATCTTCGTTGAAATTGTTTGGTATGTCGAACTGGCTTATCCATTCACTCAGTGGTAGATTGTCTTCACTGTCAAATTGGTTCGTTTCTTGGCTACTACATAATCCAGCATGTCGAAAAGAATGTTGGATAGTGGCTGCTGTTACCTCTTCCCAGGCTTTTGATAAGAAGTTCACTGCCTGTAGCATGTTGATCGAGACCTTGCCGTCAGTTTCGATCATATCCATCAACATTTTCCGTCTATAGTGGCCCTTTATGCTTTTAATGACACTCTGATCCATTGGTTGTAGAATACTGGTTGTATTAGCTGGGAAAAATGCTAACTCTATGTTTCGAAGATTAGATATGATTGGGTGAGCAGGACAATTGTCTACTAGAAGCAAGATTTTCCGTGATTTTAATTCAGCATCCCATTTTCTCACTTCCTCTTCAAAAATCTGCGATGTCATCCAAGCTGACTTGTTTGCTTTGTACGTAACTGGCAACTGTTTTATGTTCTTGAAACACCGAGGGTTTTTCGATTTGCCTATAACTAAGAGCTTTCTTTTTTCTGTGCCACTCATATTGGCAGCCACTAGAACTGTAATACGCTCTTTAGACAGTTTTCCTCCAACACATTTTTCCCCTCTGAATTTTAAAGTTTTGTCGGGAGTCAACTTGAAAAAAAGGCCAGTTTCATCTGCATTAAAAATGTCTTCTGGTGAGTACTTCATCTTTAATTTAGGCCATACTGTACTAATCCAATTGTTAGTCACATTAATATCGACATCCCGCGCCTCTCCGTTCATTTTACCGTACGTAATTTGGTGACGGTGCTTAAATTTTCCGAGCCAACCTTCAGATGCTTTAAAGTCAATTATGCCAAGTTGGTTGGCAAACTTTTCAGCCTTAGCTTTTACAATTGGCCCCGAGATGGGTACATTATTCTGGCGCTGATTGTTAAACCACGACAACATTGCCTGATCTAAGTCTTCGAATTTTGGCTTTCTTAATTTTTTAGAAGAGTTTCCTTCCAGCGCCGCCTGTAGAATTGTTTTTTGGTTTTTCCAAATGGTAGCAACAGTGGATTGACTTAGTTCAAAACGCCTTCCAACGTCACTTTTCTTTTCACCCTTTTCAATCGCACGTATCACACAAACTTTTTCGTCAACACTAATCGCTTTCCGTTTACTGGCCATGTTAACAGTTTCAAAGTAGGTTTACGACTGATAATACGATAGGTACCCAGTATGCTTGGTCGAAGACCATCACTTCCGAGAAAACAATGCGTCTTACTGCACGTGTTCAAGGCAATTAAGGATAACAAAAGCTAGACCGACATCGGATGTTTCGGAGCTTCAAAGTTTTTTGTTACCTGATAACATAACATAAACAATAATACCGATAATAAATATTTACTGCCTAAAAATATGAACACATTTCTTCGTAATAGAGAATGGCGTATCGCTATAAAGAGTGTTTCAATATATGGGTTTTAACGCAAACCAACCAAGTTGGGCTCACTTCAACGTTATAGGGAGTTTATCGTTATAAAGGATAACGTTATAAAGAGTTTACACTGTATTAGGAGTGTATTTATGTAAAATTAAATGTTTATTTTGATAGATTCATATGTATAAGCTAGCTAGACAAAACTCTTTTATTATTTGATTACTAATGAGCGTTAATTCAATAGAAGAGCGGCGCGGCGCCTAAAAAACTTGTGTAACCTGAGATATTGTTTGTAGTCGGCGGCCATGTTTGTCGAACGATAATGGCGGCACCTAGGATTCTTGTTATTGTCGCAAAATACTTATCTTTGTTTGTTTATTACACTCTATTTATTATTTAGTTTTTGGCGCCAGGATGTTTTGTCATGATACTTAATTAGGTTAGGATATTATTCAAATATTGTTTCTTATTTATCTTTTATTTACTTAGAAATTTACTGTTTAGTTCAGTATCCGCTGTTATTCTGCACTCTTGCATATAAAATGGCCGAAAGTGTGTCCACGCTAAAACAAAATTAGACTTGTCTCAATGGCGGAAGGTGTGTTTTAGAATGAACACAGTACGCTGCAACTGTCATTCTAATAAGAGCCTTATTCCGTTGAGATAAAGTTTAATTTCTTTAGATGCTTAGTTTTATAAACAGTTTGTTAGTACAGATATTTTATTGCTGACTGTACATATATGTAATTTCTGTAATAAGCACTTTGACTACTAACGAACTTCTGGTGTATCTGTTTGTATGAATAATTAAAAAATCGTCGTCTAGGCAGACTGGTGGTGGTTTAGTCCTGCCATTTCTCTGTCGTAACAGTGGTCTCTCGCTCATGGACCGCATCAGGCGAAGTGTGCTCATATGCCGATCTTTTATTTTAAAAAAAACCCAAATATTTTCCTCCCCAGATATACCTATTAATTAATTCATTATATTGATAATATGTTTATCAAGTTGTAGTGAATTTGTGTTTGTGAAATAATAATCGAGTCACTATTTTATTAGCTATTGATAAGGAGTTGACCTTTTTGACTTGTGTACACTGTTATGTAGCAAATATTACAATTGATTTATAATGTATCATACATATACATTTAGAAAAGTTTATTAAAACTATTAGCACTCGTCCCCAACTTCGTATATCTCTGGGGAGCCCAATCTTCAATTTTAACTATTAAAAAAATCTTCCTCAATAAACCGACTGTCCGACCGAAGCAAATAGGTTCCTTATTAATCGGGATTGGTGTTTCTGAGACGTATATTATAAGAAACAAACAAACAAATATTTATTTATCATCCATAAATTATTATTATTATTACATAAATATTTTATGTCGTTTCGGCCACGGACGATATAGGGCTTTATGTATAGGATTTATAAAAACCTTTGCTTCATCGCTGCGACTACAGATGTATACTAAGTTATAATACAAAATAAGTAAAAAATAAATATCGACTAAATTGAGCTATATAAACTGTCAATGTCACATCACTAATAGTGCATCGGTCCTCGCCCTGCGCGCGCTCGACATTCCAGAGGCTGTTCGCCCGTTCTTCTTAATGTTTACGGCCGCGGCTCGACAAACACATCTACCATTTTTTTTTTGTTCCTTCCCTTTAACCGCATTCAATGGAGTCATGCTGCGCTCTCGATGTATTTGTTTTTAATATACTCAATCGAAATATTTTTTTTTATTGAGTCGCATCATGAGTCAGTGCTCGTCTTTCTAATAAGTCGATAATTGCGTTGTCACATCTCTATTTGACAGGACTTTTGATATTCTAATTTTAAATTATTTGCTTATAACGGATTTAGGCGCGGATGTCTTTGAATATTTCATTTTCGTCATCTAGCGGCGGCAGAGACTTTTTTATTTATGATAATTTTTATGTTGTATTTATCGCAAAGTTACCCTCGTTTATTTATAATATCAGATATCAGGTTTAGGTGTAGTCACAGGAAATTCCGCGGTGTGTAATCAATGTTCCAGGTTTTTACTATGAGTTTTATTGCAATTCGGGATTTTCCAAGAATATGCACCTCCACTTCTATATTCCCCTAATAACTTATTAAGGGACAAAATCACATGTTCCGAGTGTTATTTCTTTTGTTATATCATATGATTGTAATGTTTCGTATCAAATAGATAATGTGATAAGAAACACAATCACTAATTCATTCAAATCTATTCTTGTTAGAATTTATAGATAAAATTCATTATTGTATAAAAAAATGTCTCTGTACATGGGTTTTAACAGCAAAACTATAACTCATAAGAATATTAGCTACACCTAGCTTTTCTAGCTATAGATATAAAGATATTCCTATTCGCCTAAGAGAAATGGGCCCACATTTTTTTCCTGAGTTCGTCGATGATTTTTAGTTTATTTTGTAGAAAAAAAAAAAAAATACATTACTTATCACCAATCCATTTTAATTTTTTTACTCAGGTTATTGAGTAATTAGACTTTTTCCGATACGATATATGTATTTTTTTGTAATTGAACATTGTCTATTGATTGGTAAAAGGCGAGTTGATATAATTGAAATAAGTTAATGAAAAACTGAGGTATTAGGTATTATTTATTATATTTTAGAATATTGTTTTGTTAACTATTATAATAGATATCGTAAAATGTGGATTGTCTATTGATTGGTACATAATTGATTTCTATTAGTCAATGGTTGTTTAAAGTGTTGCAGCGAACATATTGCTGGTCGCAAAGTCTAACAAAAAAACAATCAAAAGTTGTGAATGAAGTTTTTGTAGGTAGGAAGGTTAGTGTTCTCATCGGAGCGAGTGGGTTCCTTTTTGGTTGTCACTTATCGAGTGCCATTGGCTGATACGGCGCGTGGGGTGATAATGTAGAAGGTCCATTAGCGTTATCTATTGGCGCCGGCGCCGGTTGTACGCGTCATTGCCGACGCTTTTAAAAAGGTATTATTCTCATTGTTTCTTTTAGATCTCATATTTTTCTCACGGGTTTTCTTAATATAGTGTATTTTTTTTCCTAGTATATGATGATTAGAAGGTTAGGTTTGAACTTGGTAGAGTTTTTGTTCATGTTCTAAAAAAGTCCTATACTTCTAGGGCGCTTGTTAGCGTGTCTGCCGGCTAAAAGGGGCCTTTACACAATACGACATGATGTCACTTTATTAAAATATCTACCGGTTTAAGATACAAGTGATATTTTTGTGTAATATAAATAAGTTATTTTTTAAACACTACTTTGCAACTAATTTCCGCTGATCAATATTAGTGAGGGTATACAGTCACATCAGCAGTCAATCCTTCGATAGTTTTGGTCATAGATTTCGGCAAAGTACTAACGTCTAATACTATTATATTAAACATAAATAAGAGTTTATAACGAGAGGAGTGTGCACCGTTAAACCTAGATAGATGGTGCAAATTCGTCGACGTAGTAATATCAGATGGAGTGTTGTCATAGACAGAACTACTATAAAAAATATCTAATAATTTGTTTGTAACAATTAAGTAGGGTTAATTGTCTTCATAAAATATATAGGGTGAGGTTTTACAAATTTATTCGATTCGATTTCCAGCTTATTTAAGGGACTTAACCGACATTTGTAAAAGCGCTTAAAACAATGTCAATGCGCCAGAAAGTATTCTGTAATAGGGGCACATAATAATTTATACAAAAATACAATGTAAAATCACCCTTATTTCTTTGATATAAGAACTGAAAACAACATGTTTGTTTAACTGTTTCTGTGACCCGGCACAGGATTTTTTTCCGACCGAGTTGTAAAAATAATTCCATTTATGACAAAGGTCTGTTCTCCGCTGTCTTGTCATTAAGTTGTACGCTTCCCTTACGCCTCTGCAGACAGCAATTTAAATACTGAAACTATTAAAAAACTCTAAAAAACATAGTTCATTGACATTATATTTAAAATTAAAATGGATGTAGTAAACAGGTGTTATGATGTCATACCCTGATTGACATGTTTATGCCCCACTCCCCGCTATACTGGCCTTGTTTATATGCATATTAGAGGAACTAGTGAATGTTTTTTTCGCATTCGATTCACATATCCGATAATTGATTAAAATTCTATGAATACGGTCTGTTATCTCGTCTGATTAAATATGGTGGTACTTCCCATTTGTTTTAGGTATTGGGACATATGTTTTGGACATATATCTTGGTACTTTTTAACTGTAATCTTTAAAGGAAAAATTAAACATTTTGGTCACTTTAATTTTTAGTATTAGAGGTAATATTATAAATTTTACTAATATATGTACCTATATGTATAAATAACAAGAAGTTTGTCCCCTCAAGCCGGCGACTGCCGATATTTATCTGTAGCAACAACAACAACAACAATTGTCACGCCTTTTCCCCACAGGGATAGGCAGAGACAACGGAACGCCACCTACCACGACCCTGACACAACACCGTCGCTTCCTTCACATCCACAATTCTCTTCATGCACGCCCGACGGTTATAGGCAGCCCAGCTTTCATGAGGATGTCTCCTATTTGATCGGAAAACACCCTTCTGGGTCTGCCTTGTTTAACGCATCCATTCACATTAGATTTGTCGTCAATCTGTAGCAGTAGGTAATAAGAAACCGCAACTCAGCTTCAGGCAGAGTGTGACACAATTCTTAGTTACTGTATTTTTTAAAAGTGTATACAAACGGGCTTTCAAAACCAATTTAATAATGAAATAACTTGTTAATTTGCGTTTTTATTTAATTTCAGATGAAGGAAGCAATACAGACGATGCGAGGAGGACTGATCATGAACGGCTCCCGACTGGATCTCTTACCACTGATGGAGAAGGTGAGATTCTCTCTTTTATAGAATAAATAGAGTCTACAAGTTAATAATTCGATATAATACTATTATATATTTTAGTTTAACTCTGATAGAACTTTTACCAGCCATTTTAGGACAATTCAAGAGATTTTTTACTCTTTCTAAAAAAAACTTATATAAGAAATATAGATATTTCTGTAAAAAAAAATTCGGAAGAAAATGGTAACCCTACCTGCTGATTTAATTATACCTTAAACCTTTCTTACTTAATAAATATAGTATAAGGTATAATTACTATTTCCTACACCTCTGTTTACCCCTTAAAATATGATATTATTAGTCAAAAAAGTGGTTAAGTTTGGTGGTAGTAGAGCCATGTGGTGGCGCCACCATGTCGAGACTGTGGATCGATATACAAGGTTATAGTGGGTGGTGTATACCACTAACCTAATCTGTGTAATATTTTTATACCTTTTATTTCCGCATATTACATTAACGAGATTTTACTGTCTCCGTATGTTGGCACTTAATTTTTTATAAGTAACATTATAATAAACAAATAGTTGGATAATAAAAAAATAATAATAATAACCTAAAAATACTATACAATACAATTGTCAGCTCAGTATGCCGTCCTGAGAAGACAGAGACAATTTCTGCAGGCAGCAGTCACCTCCGCTATGCCGGCTCAAAGAGACGAATATGCGCAATCCAGATTGACAATGCACACTCTTCTCGTTGTATTTGGCTTCTTCTAAACTGATTCCGAAACGCGACGAGGTCACTACACGGGTGTTCTAAAATGGTGGTACTACTCCAGGACGGTTGACTGGGCTAATAACCATCATCAGTCTGCCGTGGTTTTAAAGGAGAATGCCTATTTGTGGGCCCACTTTATACCTAATAGTTTGTTAACAAAATAATATTCTAAAATAATATCTTATTTTTTCATTAATTCATTTCAATTATACCTTGCTTACCAATCAAAAGACAATGTTTAATTATATACAAAACAGATATCATCAATTATTAAAGCATTTAAAATAATAATAACCTCAAATATTGCATCAAAAATATCTAATTACTCAAGAACCCAATCCTCACCCAAAATTCTCAAAGAATCAAGGGTGAAAAAATTAATACTGATTGGTAATAAGGAAGTAGATTTATTTTTCTACAAAATCAACTAAAAATCATCGAGAAACTCGAGAAAAAAATTGTGGGCCCATTTTTCTTAGGCGAATGGGCATTCTCCTTTATTAGTGAAAATTATTATATTGTCTTGTATTTTATGTGTAGTAATTTATTTTCAGAGAAGCCATCATGGGATAAAGAGTGGTGTAGGCTAGCTTACTGGGAATTGGCACGGCGTGTTGGTAGTCAATATGGGGTGAGACCTCGGGCGGTTGATGTGTTCGGTGGTTCTGGGCCCTCGGTCGAGAGGAAAGGCTTGTGTTTGGATGACTTGAGCGATGTTGTCGACATGCCTATAACAGATCAGGTAATTGTTGCTTTTTATAGTAGCTCGACACTTTAAGTTAGAGTGCGGTCCGTGATACAACTGCTACTACAGATGAATGTCTGCAGTAGCGTTGCCAGACGTCCCGATTTTGGCGGGAGCAGCTTACAGCTTTACAGCTTACTGTAAACTGTGTAAAAAGAGTTACAATTTTGAAACACCACATTTTTCTAACGGACACGTTCCCCATTCATTTTGATATAACTATCGTTTACGGTCTGTCAAATTTGTATGGTTATAACGGTTTGTTACGCAAACCGAAGAATTCAGAAACCGGCCATAAGAAGATTCAACTCCCTAAAGATAGGGTAAATCTGACTTAAAATATCATATTTTTATTAAAGTACATTTTCTATGGCTATTTTTGCTATCTATTGTCATGTTAACGTAATTACGTAATTAAACGTAAACGTAATTAAAACTCAAATAAAAGATACATATTTAAACACTTCTGATTATATATGGTTTTTACTATGTCCCGCTTTCGAAGAAAGAATCCCGCCTTTTTCACTCTAAAAGTTCCGAAATACCGATTTGGCAAAAAAAATCTGGTAACGCTGGTCTGCAGGCAACAGTCGCTTCCGATATACCAATAAAACGAAAGAGAATTTATAACGATAATTTCGCCGCAACCTTGCCGTCGTTTGGAAGTAGCCTGGTATAACGACAGGAGTGGGCACTGTCAACCTAACGGTACACATTCGTTTAATCAAGCCGGCATAGCGGATGCGACTGCTGTCTGCAGGAATTTCTTGTAGTAGCAATTGTCTCCGTTCAGGCGGAATGTTGTCATATGCCTAGCTAGAATTAAAAAAAAAACTGCTCTTGCAATCGTGTGAGTTTCTTTAATAAGTATAACATTGTAATTTCAGGTAAGAAAAACACGTTCAAAAATCGGATTAGGAGTGACAATATCGAGGGAGCATGACGGTGTGTGGTTATACAACCGCAGTGAAGAGCCCGTGTTTGTGAGTTCGCCCGCCTTGGACGCCGCAGCAGCGAGAGCGTTGCTCGTGTGGCGAGTCGCTCCGGGACACTGTCTCTGCATCTTCGACCCTCAAGCGCCGACTCCTATCAAAACACTACCGCAAATCGGACCAGTAGATACCAGATCAGTGAGGATCTCGTTCGCTAAAGGATGGGGTCCCAAGTACTCGAGACGAGACGTCACCGCCTGCCCCTGTTGGTTAGAGGTCTTGTTAGCACCGCCGAGCTGACAGTGAGCAAGAGAATGAACTTTGGACGCTTTTATGGTAAAGTGCGCGGTTTTTATGCCAAAATTATCTTATAAAAAAGTGCTTCGGTTTTCTTATATACTTAATTATCTACACGTACTCTGCGAACCAACTGTGAATACGACTGGACTTGAAGCTAACTTCACTTGACAGATGTCAAATAATATTCTTAGTAGGTTCTTATAGTATTCTTAATTGTTCCTCAAACGCTTTCCACTTAGTGGACAATGTGGAGGGTGATACAAGTCGAGGAGCTTTCGAGGAACAAATTAAAATATGTATATAAATAAAAAACAATATTTAAATTGGTAGAAATCTTTTTAAAACAAAATACAAAATCAATTTGTTACATTAGTTTTTTATTTTTATTTTATTTATTTATAAACAATTGTGTCAAGATTTAAAAAGTATTTATCTATTATAATAAAAATTATTGGTGACTAGCTGACCTTTTAAATCTTCTCTGGACTTCCACAAATAATTCAAAACCAAAATTAGCCAAATCAGTCCAGCCGTACAACAGCAATTGATTTTTATTATATAGATTAAAAAATAAATTTTTTATTCACTAAGGCATTTTTTAAGATGCAATTGAAAATAAATTAATATGGAATATATGCCTTTTTTGATAATATTATTAATTTAGGTTTTTTTTGTAAATATCTTTTTAATAAAACAAAATGTAGTCATAATTATACACCGCAAAGGTTTATTATCAATTACTTATTAAATAAAATACAGAGTGGCAGGCAACCAGACTGATGATGGGGTTTGCCCAGTCTGTCCTGGGGTAATAATACCACCACCATTTTTAAGTGTATTAAGAAAAATTATTTCTTTTAGTCAATGTACAAGCGATTCGAAATTTCGCTAGTTTTACAAGCCAAGCCAGTAAGCTACGTTTGTATTGACCCAGCTCTATTCCTGGGTTAGTAAGGCCCAGTTAACCAGTGTGTAAGGTTAATAGAATGGGGTGATGCAGCTAACATTTTGTTGATTGTACATTTTAAAAGCAATTGATAATAGACTTCTGTGATTTGTGCGTTTGAACGCAAGACTGTAAATAAATTAAATTGTAAAAAAACTATATACTTATATATTAATTATATTTTAAAATGCCCTAATTTTCTTTTTAGTTTTTAAATTAAAATAAATAGGAGTTTAAATTTTAATAAACACAATGAACACAATCATTGGATAATTTTACGCTGAAACCCACATCTACAGGGGCGTTTTGTCATTATTTCGTACGCCTACGCACGATTTATACTAGCGTACAATATAATGACGAAACGTAACTGTTATTATCAATTATTGAACAATTTTTTTTTTGTTTTGTTCAAATGTAGAATTGAAGCAAAGAGTGGGCTGTGCCTTTGCATTTCTCTCTTCTCTTCTCTTCTCTCAATCATTAACTCAACTCCACTCTGAAGAGATATCGCACTCCCAGATTAAAATTGTCCCAACCAAAAAAAATTACTCACTTATAACTATTGCAAAATATATTATCTTATAAAATAAAAAGAGATGAGTGTGCACTGTCAATCTAGATGGTGCGTATTCGTGTCCTCGAGCCGGCATAGCGGTGGCGACTGTTGCCATATTAATAGCAGTTGTTTCTGGCGGCAAGTTGTCATATGTCGAGTAACAATAAATTTCTTCTTAATAGATTTATCTTGTGTAATGTGTGAAGTTTTTTTTTGTGTTAAAACAGTTTTGATCTAGACTTGCGATTGGGGAATGCTTAAATCACATATGGGCAACAACCGGCCCGCGGGCCGGATCCGGCCCGCTGTAAGATATGATCCGGCCCGCGAGACATTTTGAAAAACCCAATTAAAAAAATATTACATTAGGTACTAATACTCACGGGAGTGACAGTGAGGCGGCAAAAAAAATAATATTATCACTACTTTAAAATGCACTAAGTACTTTTAAGCGCGGCCCGCGAACGTATTTGCACGCTAAAGTTTGGCCCTCAACATGTCAAAGGTTGCCCATAGCGGGCTTAAATAATGACATCTATGTTGTTTATTTTAATATTCATTTATATGCACAATTTACTTTTGAGGCAGGAATTTAAAAAAAACATCCAAGTTCATTTTTTAGCATTCCCCATTAAAAGAAAACATATGTTTGAGTTTTCTCCTCGACTCGAGTGAGTAACTACGTAGAGTGGAGGGAGTTATTGTTATTGTAAGAGGAAATATGTATACGAGGTTAAAAAATAATCCAAACAAAACTATTCCTATTCATTTTGTATACAGCATGTTTTTAAAAGTAAGTTATGATGAAATTTGAACAAAAAAAATTTGTCGCAAAGAGCTCAAGGTTCTAATTCTAGAATATAGTAGACTCGAAATGTATAGAATAAATTCTATCACTTTTGTTTCTAACGAATTGTTTAGCCAATAAAAAATCGTTTCCTCAAAACTTTCCACAAAACAAATAAGAGCGGCCGTGGTCTAGCGGTGAGACGCGTGAACTCACGATCAATGAGACCCGTGTTCGAAGTTCGAACCTCGCTAATTCTGACCAATGTAACTTTGTTATATGTACTTTGGTCGCTCATTAAAGAGTGGTACACATACTGATGATGGTTATTTGTCCAGTCCGCCGTCCTGGGGCCGTACCACCATTTTCGAATGTAACACCCGTGAAGTGACCTTGTCGCGTTTCGGGAATAGTTTGAAAGTAGCCAGGTATAACGAGAGGAGTGTGCACTGTCAATCTGGATGGTACATGCTCGTCTCCTCAAGCCGGCATAGTGGAGGCGACTGCTGCCCGGACAGGTCTCTCTGTAGTAGCAGTTGTTTCTATTCATGGACCGCACTCTAGCTTTACATCAGGCGGAGTGTTGTCACATGCCGAGCTACAAATCTAGTACTTATTGGCTATCAAAAGTGATAGAATTAAAACTTGTACGTTTTAAGTAGACTACACTGGCAATCCCAATCAATAATAGCATTTGAGGTTATGTTTAAATTTCATTATAACTTATTTAATAAGAACTCCAGCATTAGTAAACACTGACTATGTGGATGGTGACATTCGTCTCCTCGAGCCAGCATAGCGGTGGTGACTGATAGTAGCAGTTGTTTCCGACCGCACTCTAGCTTTACATCAGGCGGAGTGTTGTCGTGTAATTTACAAGAAATGGGTTAGATTAGATTAATGATGGATTTCTGTTAACATTTCAGTTCTAATGAACTTTCGTACGCTTTTTCTTAATATAGTCTACAGTAGCTCGTAGTTTGTACATACATTTTTTTGTAATGTAAATTTTTGTAATTATATGTATACTAGAATTAATATGAAGGGATGGTATTGCAAAAAATGTGCCTTGTTACAGAAAACTGTCAATTTTTATATTAAATATGTATATATGTATCTTTATTTAAAAATATTAAGAGGGCAATCTTCGAATGTGGTTGAGCTGAAACTTTGACATTCATTTCTACAAATTTTTAAACCAATAGGAAATTATTTTCTCAATAACGTTATGTACAATACAATACAATTGTCACGTTGTTTTTTTTTTAAAGTATATTCTATACAAAAGATACTGGTTAACTTTATGTGGAGCGGCCGTGGTGTAGTGGTAAGACGCGTGAACTCACGATCGATGAGTCCCGAGTTCGAACCTCGCTAATTCTGACAGGTACCAATGTAACTTTGTTATATGTACTGTGGTCGCTTAGTGCACTATATAGGCACTATTAAAGAGTGGTAGGCAGACTGATAATGGTTGTTAACCCAGTCTGCCGTCCTGGGGTAGTACCACCACTTTCGAATGTAACATCTATGAAGTGAGCTTGTCGCGTTTCGGGAATAGTTTGAAAGTAGCCAGATATAACGAGAGGAGTGTGCACTGTCGATCTAGATGGTACATGCTCGTCTCTTTAAGCCGGCATAGTGGAGTAGCGGTTGTTTCCATTCATAGACCGCACTCTAGCTTTACGTCACATGCCGAGCTACAATAAAAAAAGTACATATATTGTTAAATTCACTTAGTTAACCAAATATGTTTATTTTATACAAATATTTAAAAAAAATGTTTTAAAGTTATAAATAATGTGGAAACATAACGCTTTTGTGAATATCGTTTTTATATTGACTAAAAAAAATTTTATAAATATAAATGAATTTATACTTTATTTGATACTACATTCGAGATATGCCCCCCTGAATACATTAGAGAATAGACTGTCAAAGAAAATCAAGCTCTACAATTACCAATCAGCTAAAACATAGATTTGTCTATGGTCAATGAATATTCAAAGCAAAAAAAAAAAACTAAAAAAATTAATACCTGTGCCTTCTGAAAAAAGTTACTCATAAATTCCGCTATGCTGACTTGAGGAGACGAATGCGCATCCAGGATGACAGTGCACACTCCTCTCGTTATAGCTGGCTACTTTCGAACTGATGAACTGAGTGACCTCCGCTACATTCGAAAGTCGTGGTACTACCCCAGAACTATATTTCGTTCCATCTAGTACTACTCACTTTACGCGGTGACTGAGTAAATCAAATTCACCACTCAACCTTCTTGTTGGGTCTTGGTAGCAATTTCTTCGTAAACATTGAAATTATGACTGATATTGTCTCACTGTGGGTAGTTGTTGGCGTTTTGGTATAATTAAGTGTAAATGTATTTTAAAAGAAAATATATTTGACAGTAATTGTAACAAAATTTTCTGTAATATAATATATAATATAAAATATTCATAAAATGTGTCTTAACAACAATGGTGACGAATTTAAGAGAGGTACTGAAAATTAATTGCAATAAATAATATGAAATATTGATTTGTTCTTCTTTATTTGATTTCAATAATTTATTCCTTAGGGCTTAGATTTACACAAGGGGAATTACTATTGTAGGCGAAACAGAAGTGGACTCGAGAATTACCAGCTGTTTTATTGGGTTTGCGAACCACAGTTAAACAAGATTTACAAATGAGCCCAGCACAACTCGTATATGGTCGATATCTGAGATTACCTGGGGACTTTTTCGAAACACCTGAAAATTTAAGCATTCTACCTACAACACTCGTTGAAAATTTGCAGCATAAGCAGGGGAGTAGTGTAGGGACTGTGCCCAAGGGCGTCGCCAAGGGGGGGCAGGGAGGGGCAGTTGCCCCCTAGAGAATCTAAAAAAGTTGTCAAATGTAAGCTGCTCTCGATTTTACCTACAATTCATATTTTTCCCATCCTCCATATCAATTTTCCCCCCTAGGCCATCGGCTGGCGACGCCCTTGACTGTGCCTACACATTTAAGAAAACAAAACGGTAGTCAAGGAGACTTTGTTTATGATTTTAGTTGTCAAATATATGACTTAAAAAGAATAACTCGAAAGCTTGTAAATATCTTTATTATCCTGGCTCCATACCTAAAACCTCACACCCTGTTCCTACTGGGGTAGGCAGAAACTATGTTGCGCTAACAACTCCTCTCACCACGTGACACCAGCTCCGACCACACCCATTACTCCCCTCGTGCATTAAACATGTTTAATTATCCTTGGGTTTACAACAGCTTCCTTCAGCGGATGTAGGCAGGCTGATGATGGTTATTAAAGTGTTACATTTGAATATGGTGACGCCAACACGGCAGACTGAGCTAATAACCATCATCAGTCTGCCTACCACTCTATAATATCTATGGAAATGAGAGATAAACAAGCACGGCGTCGTTATTTATTTGACTAAAGAATATATACATATATTTAATTATTATTGCATATTTTTATATTTTTTTGGGTTTTCTTGTTAACTAATAAATCATAGAGATATACGAGTACATATACTAGAGGTGCAAATTTCATACATCTAATATGAAAAAAGCGTAGACCGCTTCAAACGATTTGACAATGTTGCCGTCAAGTCAAATACTAACTGACAGAGAACCTAAACGTGGCTGTGGCCATCTTTTCTCTTGCCACATTGGGAGCGTTATTATATATATCAATGTAATAAATAGAAAAAACTGACGTTAACATGTAAAAATATAATCAATAATAATATTAAAAGTAGGTACATATACATACATAAATCAGGTACATATATAACTTATATAATGTTATTCTAATTTTTTCAATGTCGTATTGGGTACAACGAAACATGCGCCTCCGCAAACTGAAAAAATGAACCTATTCTATCTATTCATAATAATTAAACAGGGTGTAGTCATCCCGCGAACCAGAATATATCAACTGATAGGGTACAAGTATTTCTTATTTATTTTGAGAGACCGTTCATGGACCGCACTCTAGCTTTACACCAGGCGGAGTGTTGTCATATACCAAGCTATAATATAACCGAAATTTCAAAAACAAGCAATTCGATGCTTCGGCTTCGTCACAGCTTAGGCTAGAGTAGCTTAGGGTAGCTAGAGTACCAGCGAGCCTAGGGTCGTTTGCACCAGAAGGCCGGTTAAAGTAACTTTAACTATTACTTTTACGTTTACATTATGGTTTACATTTACTCCACACGAGTTGCACCATCGTCGCGCCTGTCATTTTTGACGGTTACTTTAACCTTAACCGTAACTAGCAAATTTGGCTTGGTTAAAGTTAAAGTAATCGTCAAACCAATGTTGCTAACGTCAAATGTATGACAAGAAGCCAAATATGTTTTTCTATTATTTTTTCGGGATCAGTCACCCTTTTAACGATAGCAATATGAATTTACACGATATTGCAACGCGTGTGGAGTAAATATAAACGTTTAACGGTTAAGTCATCGTAAAAGTAACTTTAACGGGCCTTTTGGTGCAACAGGGCCTTGAATTATATAAAGTTATTGTTTTTAATAAATCCAGGTTACCTATAAGTACAACTCCAATAGTAATAAAGGGTGGGTAGCAGCCATATTCCAATAATGCTGGAAATGCTATAGTACCAGTAATAGTGCCCAAACGACCGCACATTAAAAATGTTGCCATTGCCATCACTCTGAAAAAAAAATGGCTGTATGGGCATCGTTCCCTTTGCCTTCTTAGGAGAATTACAAAAATATAAATAAATAAAATTCTCATATATTGACGTTTCTGAGCAAAATGGTGCAATCAAATACTCAAAAAAAAAAATTAATTGTAAAATTAGGTAAAAAGTAATTTATTATATTGAAGAAGTGGCTGTATGGGTTTTGATACTTTCGCCTTTCCAAAATAGGAGAACAGAACAAAACAAAAAAACTTGATTTTTTTTTGAAATGAGACAATAAATAAACGGATGTGGTAGATTTGAAAATAAAAGAAATAACTAAATAAGTGTATGACATGAATAACCTTACCTATGCCTAGTTGGAAACAAATCAACAATAATACTAGATAGTGATGCGCCTGATAGTGATGTGAAAGCGAGTGCAGTAGTCATCATACCCATCACTGAATATGCATCATTACCCAAAACCGGTACCAAAATTACAATCACCGCAAACGAGATGTTACATATACCTGATACCAATTTCTTTCCACATCTGTTTATCAGCATACCCCCTGAAATAAAAAAATATAAAAATACACTATACTGCATTTCTTACAGTAGCTCGGCATGTGAGCACACTCCGCTTCATGTTGAGCTAGAGTGCGGTCCACGAGCGGAGACAACTGCTACTACAGATAAATTTCTGCAGACAGCAGTCGTCTCCGCTATGCCGGCTTATGGAGACGAGTGTGCATCGTCCAGGTTGACAGGGTACACTCCTCTATACACCGGTTACTTTCAAGCTAATCCCGAAACGCGACTCGATCGCTTCAAGGGTGTTACACTTGAAATTGGTGGTACTAACCCCAGGACGGCAGACTGGGCTAATAACCATCGACGGTCTGCCTACGACTCTTTTAATTAACGCCTATGTTATACCATACTGAGCGATCAAAAAAAATTATGTCATGTAATTTGTGAGAATTGAACGCGGGTCTCTCTTGTGAGTCCGCGCGTTCGACCGCTGAGCGACGGTCGCTCTCATCTCATCGAAAATTCTACTTTTAATTTCCTGTTTTAATATAAAATTCTTATTTCAGTTCACTCAAGTGAAACTTCTTGACTTCACCACCTAAAAGCAATAATAAACTATTAGGAAATAATCTTTTATACGCCTCTTGCATTTCTAAACTTTCTACAGTCGTTTAGCTTCGATCAGTTTGATTTTAGCCTGTCTTCGGTTTTAATAATCGACAGTTTTAGGTAAATTTTAGATAAGCGCCTTTTAAACGATTAAGTAATTTAATCCAAGGGTAATCCACCAACTTAATTTCTACGCAATTCTATTAAAATAGTAACAATTTTCCCCTTGACTGAGCGCTTCTATGCAGCGCTTGGTGGCGTCCCCCAAGGCCTTTAGACAGGGACCAAGTTCTCCCCCTCCTTGGACCGGCACTGGGCCGAGTAATACTAACCTATACCAAAAGTAATCAAAGATCCAATTCCAACAATAGCGCTTTGTATGTACGTCATCATATTAGTTTCTATTGGTATACAGAGCTCCACTTCTTCAGGTATAATTGGTGATACAGCGGTTGGTGCGATCGCTGTACAAAGGGTGTCGTTCGATGTCGACGTTATCATCGCTGCTAATTGGGGATACCACAGTCGGAGGGTGTTGGAACTGAAAGATTTTAGTTAGTTTTCAATAGGTGTAACATATGACAACACTCCTCCTGATATAAAGCTAGAGTGCCTTGAGTGGAAACAACTGCTACCACAGCAAAATGCCGGCTTGAGGAGACGAAACTTGCTCCACTCCCGATAATACCTGGCTATTCTCAACCTGATTTCGAAACTAAAGCGAGAGAAGTGTGCACTGTCAATCTAGTTGGTGCATACTCCTCTCCTCAGGCCGGTATCGCACAGGCGACTGTTGCTCGTAGAGATTTCTCTGTAGTAGCAGTTGTTTCCGTTCATGGACCGCACTCTAGCTCTACATCAGGCGGAGTGCTGCCATAATATGTCGAGCTACAATAAGAATGCAGTAAATGGTAATGTTTTATTAAAAGTTGTCAAGTATTTTCGTATAAATAAACAAATAATCTCACCCAAACATGGCACCAACATGTATACAACATAATAATACAAGCCAGGGTAGTAATGGTCGTTGAAATAATGGTTTTATTTGTTGAAATCCACCCCTAAGCGCAGCGGTGCCTCGCGACGAATATTCTGTCTTTTCCGCCAACAGTTTCTCTATCTGTGCATTGAAAACAATTTTCATAAACTAAAGTTTTTTTTAACTGTAGCTCGGCATATGACAACACTCCGCCTGATGTAAAGCTAAAGTGCGGTCCATAAACGGAAACACCTGCTACCTCAGAGAAATTTCTATAGACAGCAGTCGCCTCCGCTATACCGGCTTGAGTAGACGAATGTGCATCATTCAGGTTGATGATGAACATTCCTTTCGCTATACCTGGTTACTTCCAAACTGATCCGGAAACGCAACAAGATCATTTCACGGGTATTCGAAAGTGGTGGTACTACCCCAGGACGGCAGACCGGGCTAATAACCATCATCAGTCTGTCTACCACTCTTTAGAAATATTCATTAAATCATTATTTATAATTTGATTGAAGATAATTGCTGTCTTCACCGACGTCTGTGGCAGCATCAGGTTTAGATGTTAGGTTTGTTTTGTCCTGATGCTCATAGCACAGGGTTTTGTAATTATATTTTGGAGTGAGAGTATTAAGTGTCAACCTACAGGTATATGTATTTTCATTAATAATGTAACGTGGAATCTATTATAGTCTAATTAAAAACAAAGATAATACTTACAGGGTAATCATCTTTATGTTTTCCTTTATTTAACGAATATATTTTTTGGAATATCATTAGTGCCTCATCATTCCTTCCTCGCGACATCAGGAACTTTGGACTTTCAGGCAGGAAATAGAATGCCAGACCAGTCAATAATGGCACCAGACCGGTTGTGAAGAGGAATAGATTCCAGGACCGTATTACTGGAAAGTACAGAAGCGGGTTATCCTAAAGCAGCCATTATTTTGTAAATTAGCTTATATTAGATGGCCGTCGTACCAAGCGCTTGCCTAGGGCTTAGGGCGGGAGTTTACCGTCCTGTTTTCCACCAGCTTTAGGGGTGATCACCACTTTGACATTTTAAGGCACCATAGGCAAAATATAAGTCTACAATCTACATGTACAACAATTTATTGGTGGAAATCTTTGGTGACTAAACTATTCCGTGGTAGAGTGAAGAAGCCGGCATAGCGGAGGCGACTTCTCCCTTGAGACATTTGTTCGTGAAGGCTAAAATATAAAGGAAGATGCTTACCGATCCACCCTCCTAATATTGACACGTCAAAATCTCTTGTTAAAATTCCCCAAGCGAGTAGTGGTAGTGTTGTACTTGCTATTGTGAAGAAGAAATTAGTAAATAATATAACTCTAGCTCTCAACTCAGTTCTATGCATTTCTGCAATGTACGATAGGAGGACCGCGAACGGACCGTTGAACCTGAAACGTTAAATATAAACTATACAATGGTGTAAAAAGATAGCTAGCAATCCCGCAAAACTAGAAGTAGTAAGGGTGGTTTGCACCAGAAATCCGGTTAAAGTAACTTTAACTATTACTTTTACGGCGACGACGACCGTTAAACGTTTACATTTACTCTACACGCGTTGCAATATCGTGTAAATTCATATTGTTATCGTTAAAAGGGTGGCTGATCTCGAAAAATAATAGAAAAACATATTTGGCTTCTTTTCATACATTTGACGTTAGCGACATTGGTTTGGCGATTACTTTAATTTTAACCAAGCCAAATTTGCTGGTTACAGTTAAGGTTAAAGTAACCGTCAAAAATGACAAGCGCGACGATGGTGCAACTCGTGTGAAGTAAATATACACCATAATGTAAACGTAACGGTTAAAGTAATAGTTAAAGTTACTTTAACCCAGTAAGTATACATCATACTGATCTCGATTCTACATCAACCAATCCAGCTCAGTCCAGCACTTTTTTTCGTTGCTTGATTCAGATCTTGGCGCTGGATCCATCAACGCGGATTCGCAAGTAATTTACTTTCAAATAAACGGCGTGCAAACGGCACAAAAGTCCAGCTGGATTGAAAACACAGCTGGATTGCAACCCCTAGACTAGGTCCAAGTATTTTTTTTTTATTTTCGAGACCATAATTTTTAAACACTTTTTGTATCCGTTTTTGACATTTATAAGCCATTTTACATGACATTTATTTGTTAAAAAACACAAAACATCATCAAAATATCAAAAACAAGCAAGAGTGGTAGGCAGACCGATGATGGTTATTAGCCCATTCTGCCGTCCTGGGGTAGTACCACCACATTCGAATGTAACACCCGTGAAGTGACCTTGTCGCGTTTCGGGAATGGTTTGAAAGTAGCCAGGTATAACGAGAGGAGTTTGCACTATCAATCTAGATGTCACATGCTCGTCTCCTCAAGCCGGCATAGTGTAGGTGATTGCTGCCTGTAGAGATTTCTCTGTAGTAGTAGTTGTGGACCACACTCTACCTTTACATCAGGCGGAGTGTTGTCACATGCCGAGCTACAATAAAAATGTATATACGTGATTGCTTTCTGTCTTTCTACAGCCTGTATAAGCAGTAAAAAACAAATACATACAAAAATCCGGCCATAAATCTCGTGACTAATAACATAACAAAATTCTGACTCATAGCCGCCGTCAACTCGACGAATCCTGACGCGATGAAACCCCAGATCATAATTCTTCTCCTGCCCAACGTATCTGACAGGAAACCCCATATCAATGCCGAAGTTATCATACCTGAAATACCGTAACCATCTTAAATAACTCTTAAATAATAATCTCCGCCTGATGTAAAGCTAGAGTGCGGTCCATGAATGGATACAACTGCTACTACAGAGAAATATCTACAGGCACACCTCTCGTGCAAACTGCTCCCGAAATGCGACAAGATCACTTAATGGGTATCACATTCGAAAGTGGTGGTACTACCCCAACACGGCAGACTGGGCAAATAACCATCATCAGTCTGCCTACCACTCTTTAATAGCCACCAAAGTACGAGTACATATAACAAAGTTACATTGGTCAGAATTTGCGAGGTTCGAACACGGGTCTCATCGATCATGAGTTCCACGATCGCCCTAAATATAATATTATCTTAAATAATGTGAAAATAATTTAATAACAGCGGCCGTGGTCCAGCGGTAAGACGCCTGAACTCACGATCGATGAGACCCGTGTTCGAACCTCGCTAATTTCTGACCAATGTAACTATGTTATATGTACTTAGGTCGCTCATTAAAGAGAGGTAGGCAGACTGATGATGGTTATTAGCCCAGTCTACCGTCTTGGGGTAGTACCACCATTTTCGAATGTAACATACGTGAAGTGACCTTGTCGCGTTTCGGGAATAGTTTGAAAGTAGCCAGATATAACGAGAGGAGTGTGCACTGTCAATCTAAGATGGCACATGCTCGTCTCTACGAGTCGGCATGCCTGTAGAGATTTCTCTATAGAAGCAGTTGTTTCCATTCATGGACCGCACTCTAGCTTTACATCAGGCGGAGTGTTGTCACATGCCGAGCTACAATTAAAAAAAATTACACTTATTTTTTACGTCAAGCTGTTTGTAGAAGTGCAGCCTGCCCCAATTGGGTTTGCGGGGTGTGAATGTATTTATGTCAGAAAACTGCGTAAGCGCATATGACACGTCACTAATCTCATCTTCTTTTAGTAGATAAGTTTTAATCCATCAAAAGTCAGTTATTCGTACAGTTTATCCACTCGTTGTTTGTAAATATAGAGTTCAAAGAACACTCCGCCTAGCGCCTTCGCTATGCCGTCAGAGATAGTGTTGCCAGTCTTATTTAAGTCTTATAAATGATTTTAGCAAGGTATGACGAGAGGGGTGTGCATTGTCAATCTGGATGGTGCACATTCGTTTCATCAAGCGGCATAGTGGAGGCGACTGCTGCCTGTATAAATTTATTTCCGTTCAGCGTACGAGCCGCACTCTAGCTTATGCCGATCTACAATAAAATAAAACTGTTCAATACGAACTAAAAATTTTTTTTTTTAAATTCATTGTACAATAATTAAACGTAAATAAAATAGTGTAAATACTCGTAAAAGTTTTATAATACAAAAATGATACAGCATCTTCTTACTTATAAATATTGACAAACTTATCTCACGCAAATGAAAGATATTATTAACATTATTTAATTAAAAAGGTGTATGAACTTGTCAATTATATAACCTTTTTAATTAGATTCGAATGCAAATAATAATAATTCCAGAATATATTTATTTTCGTGTTTTCTTTGCATGTTAAATAGACGCACTTCTTTTTATAGTAACTCGGCATGTGACTATAACCCAGCTGATGTTAACCGCTGACGACGACCGTTAAACGTTTACATTTATTCCACACGCGTTGCAATATCGTGTAAATTCATATTGTTATCGTTAAAAGGGTGGCTGATTTCGAAAAATAATAGAAAAACATATTTGGCTTTTTTTCATACATTTGACGTTAGTGACATTGGTTTGACGATTACTTTAACCAGCCAAGATTCGCTGGTTACGGTTAAGGTTAAAGTAATCGTTAAAAATGACAGGGGCGTCGATGGTGCAACTCGTGTGGAGTAAATGTAAACGTAACGGTTAAAGCAAAGGTTCTCAACCTTTTTTTTAATGCGGCACACCTTTCACGATTTAAAAATTTGGCGGCACACAAAGAAAAAGATAAGTTTAAAAATTATTTACTTACCTATAACACCTGCGTAAAATAGTTTATGGTAAAAATTTTAAATGTGCGAAATAAAATAATATGTACTACAAAAATAACAGTACGTTTATTAAGGGATTAATTACAAGTTAATAATAAGAATACTTGTAATGCAATTTTTTTTTCTTTAAATCATATTATTTAATAATATTATCTAAAATTTGGCGGCACACTTAGAATTTCGCGGCACACAAAAGTGCCGCGGCACAGTGGTTGAGAATCACTGGGTTAAAGTATAACTATTACTAGCTAAAGTTATTTTAACGGGCCTTCTGGTGCAAACGATCCTAAAGCTTTGCATTTACGAAGGCAATAAACATAGGTATGGTTAGCCGTCACTATGTCGATACGAAATTTTTGTTTCTAATGAAATGTGTATAAAATAAAATGTGTTTTCTGTTGGTGTTATCAATGTCAGTCGTGATGTCTTCCACGTTGCCAGAACTGACGTGTCACTAATCCTAAGTTAACATCAACTGATAACAAAGAGTATGTGACGCAGTGATCTGATCAAAATACAACACGCTTACATTTTTTATACACTTATTTTTATCTATTCTGTTTTTTTACATTGTACCTAAGTCCTAATGTACAAGTTTCTTCTCAACGTGTACGTGGGTTATCCCTATTACGGATGCCCAAGCAATTCTCATATTGTTATGTGACCGGGTGAATTGCCGCCAAATACTCGCCAGAAAGCGTCAAATTGTAAAACACCATTGCAATTTAATGCACAAACATCAAGAATTTACTCTAAGTTGGCTGAATTGTCGTTGTTATGACATCTGAGGCCATTTAACAAAAGAAGAAAGAGAAGAAGAACTGTTACTATAGATAAATTACTACAGGCAGCATACGCCTCCGCTGTGACGACTTGGGGAGAAGAATATGCACCATCCAGATTGATGGTGCAGACCCCTCTTGTTATAGTCATATAGCCAAGCTACTTCCATACTGTTCCCGAAACGCGGCAAGGTCATTTCACGGGTGTTACGTTCGAAAGTGGTGGTACTACCCCAGGACGGCAGACTGGGCTAATAACCATCATCAGTCTTTAATGAACAATTAACAATTCGAGTCTAAAATTAAACTAAAAGTAATTCTAAAATTATCATTGAATTGTGTAGGAATGGCATACCACGACACGTCACTAGAAACTTTGACGCGTGTCCCACTAGATCCGTTTAGAAATAGATATCTAGATTTTTTTATAGATTAAAATAGTTTTATTATAATGGGGTTTTAATGTGATCGTCTATTTTCGTTACACGTGGATTGGAAATTCTACCGCTCTATTTGTTACGGTGGACATGACGACCAGATATTATTATATTTAATAAGTTAAGATGAAAAATAGAAAAAAAACAATACGCACACAACTGAATAGAGTTACTCAGTTGTCAGAGTGGTAGGCAGACTGATGATGTTTATTAGCTCAGTCTGCCGTGTTGGGGTAACACTGTGTAACACCTTGTTGCGTCCGAATCAGTTCGTAAGTAGTCACTATTACGAAGAGAGTGTGCACTGTCAATCCGGATGGTGCACATTCGTCTCCTCAAGCCGGCATAGCGGAGGCGACTGCTGCCTGTAGAAATTTCTATGTAGTAGAAAAAGAAATTTATGGACCGCAGCTACATTAATAAAAATAATAGTAAGTCTAGTTTTTAGAATGCCAATAATTAATAAAATATGTTTATATTTTTATTATATTCATTAACAAGATAAAAAGAATGGAGTTTCAGCTAAATTTTGGAGGTACATAACTGGATATCGATTTTAAATTCTTTTCCTTGAGTGATAATTTACTTCATTAAAAATATTTGACGACCAGGCTGCACGCGTGACGAACTCTTCGCTCATGAATATAAAATTAAATGGCACTTACCACCATAAGTGACACCGCTAATAGTCCCCATATTGAGGAGAGACAAATTCATGTCACATTTTGCTCTCGTAAAAATATAAGAGACAGCACTAGTGACTGAAACTGCACTGAAAAATGCAGGAAATGTGCACAGAAGGAGTAAAATATTAAACTTTCCATAACCGGTCGCCGCTATAGCCGTTTCGAAGTCCGCGGGCTCTTTCGGTGGAGCATCTGAAAAAAGAAAATATTAATTACTAAAAAGTTGTTTATTACGTCGGAGGGTAAAGCGGGAGAAAAACATGTCATCACCATCACTGTTAACTTATACCTCATTAGCGGTTACAGTACACTACTATCTGAGTCGAATAGACAGACCTCTCTCTCTCACTCTCTCTCCATCTAAATGAGAATCGCTGCTAACCCGATAGGGTTTTTTACAGCATGGCTGATAGGTGGAACAGACATGAAGCATCTGCTCCAATAAACAAAAGCAAGAGTGAATTTGAAGCTAGAATGAAGTGAAGCCCCGCTCCTGCGCCAAATGGGGTGAAAGAGGACTGCATCAACCGGAGAGGAAGGAGTGGAGTGAGAGTTCTATAGTTCTGCGCGCGCACGTTTTATACACGCTCATATTCAAAGAAGCGAAATATACGATTTCTTTTTACTTCCACCGAAAAATTCGCTTCGCTTCTGTTGGGCATATCGCTTGTTTTTTAGTGGTAGGCAGAGAAATCATGATGTAAAAACGGTGTAAATGAAACTTATATAAGAGAGTTAATAAATAAGAAATATTTGAAAACAATGGCAGTACGGTGGGTGGAATTATTTAAACCTACATTATATAGATGACTGGTTAACCAGCAGTTCCGAGTTCGTGACTGATCTATACACAAAAGTTGACAAAAGTAACTTGGATAGAAATAAACACAAATCCGAAGCTTGTCCCTAGTCCAGGCTTCTCAGACTAGTCTCAATCTCCCTCAGCTCCGACCCATTAAAAATGCAGCTTAGCACCCGTTATAATTATGTGAAAATAATCTCTTTTAATAACACTCATTTTCAATCATCACTATGTATAATATATAATACACAGCCAGGTATAACGAGAGGAGTGTGCACTGTCTAATCTAAGATGGTACATGCTCGTCTCCTCAACCCGGCATAGTGGATGCGACTGCTACCCGTACAGGTTTCTCTGTAGTAGCAGTTGTTTCCATTCATGGACCGCACTCTAGCTTTACATCAGGCGGAGTGTTGTCACATGCCGAGCTACAATAAAAAAAAATGTTGTGTTTATGTTTACTCTTAGAATTATATTTGTGGTTAAACGTTATTTAAAAAAATATTTCTTTGTACATAATGTAAATAAACAATTTTCAAATGAATCAAAGGCGTCAGTTAGTTTATGTGATATTTAGTAATAATTTTGTAGTCACAATCGGGCGAACGGTTATTCTGGCTGTTATCCAAAAAGACCGACAAAACAAGACAATTGTAACATGCTATTTTTTATTTATATTTATTGGAAACTTTCCATTGTTTGTGTTTGTCAACACAAGGTAATATTATTTTTATTATCATTAATAATATTGGTATAGGCAGAGCTAACATGGTACACGTATTCTAATCTACATGTTTGCTATTTTTTTTATTGAACCAACAACTTCATTTGCAAATTAGTATTGTCTATAGCTTTCCCATTTCATCTCTAGAAGATAAGGGTTTCAATTTTTACCCAAAAAATGCTTTCACAATAAACAGGCTATCTTTTTTAAATCGGTCTGGTATAATGGTAGTTCAGGAGTATTCAGGACATACGAGACAAATGAACAAACATTCTTTTTTTTATATATTTAGAAAAAAAGACCTATTTTCGCGGGCGTATACTTTGTACAGATTATTTTCAACTGTATATAAAAGTAGCGCAAGCGCATAAAAACGAACGACTTTTTTTATAAGTATTAGATTAGATTCTGATATTTAAAAAAAATACTTTTTACGTTGCAGTAAACCTTTTCAATATGTTAAGTCCTGGGATCGATTGCTACCATAAGGTGTGTCTGAAGGCAGTAGTCGCCTACGCTATGAAACGAAAGCCTCTATAATCTAGAGCAGACTGCACTTGTAATACCTGACTATTTAGGTCATTACATATCAATTTCAGCCATATCAAAACCATTTCTGTTCAATTTTTATCATGTATTTTTTTATAAATTTAGTTTAGGAATTATACTGAGTAAACGAAGCTCTACCAAAGTACCAATTTCACATGGTAACATACTAATATTACTTGTTAATATTAAGCAAGTAATGTAACGTTGTTAACGCAAAGGTAACTTGTTTAATTTTAACAACAAACTTTGCAGGCTCCTTCCGTACAAAGTCACTCGGTAACAAATAGCAATAATTTGTTAATTTGTAGCGTTTTCTCAGTGTATTTACAGGAGTTCTTTTAGATTATTGTATTATAGTCAGCAATCAAAATACATGAATTTAGTGAGATTTGTACACGGGTTACATCGATCGTGAGTTCACACCTATCGCTAGACCATAGTTGCTATACTATACGAATATTTATAGAGGTTTTATATAAAGTTATTTGCAGAAATTGTGCAAATAGAAAATGGTATTTCAGCGAATCTATGTATTTGATTATAAAGTGTAAATTTCCAAGTTTATTCAAGGTGTGTCTACAATTACTATTCAGTAAATAGATAACAGGTATAATGCGTAATTATTAACTCATTTTGCGTTAAGAGTTCACGTCCGTGCCTTAACCGGGGTGGAAATAAACTATGGAGTGAAAGCGACCAGTTTCGCCTCTCTTTCCTCAGGATGCAATTAACCAAACTGATGCTGAATGATCTTCCTCAGACGCTGTTATCAATCTTTGGTACTTGATTTCTATTTTGATTTGTAATACGTTTTATAGCAGTATGTGTCCACACGATATTACGCTAGATTGCGATCCATAAGTCACCTCCTCTTTGCCGGCTTAAAGAGTGAACGTGCGCCGTCTAAGTTAACAGTGCATACTTCACTCGTGTAATGTATACGATCCATACAATGATGTAAATAAAAAAGGGTGCAGTTTCTAAACTTTCGATGTTTTCTTTAATTTTTTTTTATATCGTCAGAAGGGTTACTTCATGATTCTATCACTTTTTAATATAAATAAAAATATGAATTATTGTACTATAATTTAGAGTAGTAGGCAGACTGGCGTTAGCCCAGTCTTTCGTCAACTGTACGTGAACTAGCGTGTTCCAGCATCAGTTTGAAAGTAGACGAGAGACTATAACGAAATAGGTCTTTCCTTGCTTTACATCATATGTTATCAGTCTCCATGAATTCAATCGAGTTAATTATAGGAACAGTGGCGGCATTAGATCAAACGTGGACGTCGGCGACCTCAGCTTTGCTAGGCCCTCTCAGGCGAGAGGCTAAACGTCTGGACGTGAGACCTCTTTCATTTTCCAGTCAAATAAACGAGCTTAACTTATTAAACTAACCTTGTTCTAACTTCTGCAAATTATTAGATGACAATCCAGTGACAATACACAAATGGTCTGGTGGTATTTCACCATTCGCCACTTTACCCCGTCCAAATTCCTCAGAGACCATGATTAACTAAATACTAAAACGTGAGCATTATGCTCGAGTTGCGAAGCTTCTGTGTGAGATAAGATACTTAGTTTTATATGTACACGAGAGCGACGTCATCTGCAGTTTGCTCTCAGATTTAATTGTTGAGATTTCAATGTTTGCTTATTGCCGCTACTCTTACTTTTTTTTGGATTAATAATATTTGGAATTGTTGGAATGTTTAAGACAAATAGGTATCAAGAAAATAAATCTATGGTGAGTTTGAATATATAAAAATAACGTGTGTACATAATTAACTTTATGATGTCTTCAAAGCGACGTAGTTCTTTAGGTTTTGAGTGAACAAGCTTTTACTATTGTAATTGTCAGTCTCAGCGACAATGATGACTGTAAAGCTTTTTCAGATTGAAGTAATTAAAATAAACTTCATAGTATTCCTTGAAATTTTTTTGTCCTTATTTTGTGTCGCTCATTCTACGTGATTAAGTTCACCTAGGGTACCGAGGAAAATTATTTGTCCGCGGATTTCTGGAATTTGCTCGACAGACACCTAAGTGTGGATTCTCATTAACACATAATCAAAGCAACACTACATGCGTACTTATAAAAATATTTGTCTAAGGGCGAAACCTTAAGGTAACCCACGGGTAATCTCAGATTATGGATGTAAAATCGTTTGTAAACCGATTTCTATTAGTTTTTTTTTAAGGCCTGTACTAAGCTAATGCTTCTATTATGGGCACTGAGCGACCGAAGTACATGATAACATAGTTACATTAGTCAGAATTTAATGAGGTTTATAGTTAATAGAGCGGCCGTGGTCTAGCGGTAAGACGCGTGAACTCACGATCGATGAGACCCGTGTTCGAACCTCGCTAATTCTGATTCATTAAAGAGCGGTAGGCAGACTGATGATGGTTATTTGTCCAGTCTGCCGTCCTGGGGCAGTACCACCACTTTCGAATGTAACACCCGTGAACAACAATTTTGTCGCGTTTCGGGAATAGTTTGAAAGTATCCAGGTATAACGAGAGGAGTGTGCACTATCAATCTAATATGCTACATGCCCGTCTCCTCAAGCCGGTATAGTGGAGGCGAATGCTGCCCACACAGGTTTCTAGCTTTACATCAGGCGGAGTGTTGTCACATGCCGAGGTCCATCCTCTGTCGCTAAACCGCGGTCACCCCTTAAAATTTGGTCGCTGTTTAACAGCAGAAATAGGGCTTGTTTAAACAATAATAGCTCTTAATGCGATGTAGCTAAATTGTTGTTGATTTATACGAGTACATGGGCGCAATAGTGAACATAAAAAGCAGGGTTATTCTCAAAAGTTTCGTTTCAAATTCGTTCTAGTTAAGAGTAATACATGAATTTACATAATACGTTGGAAAGCAAATACAATATTGTGTTTTGTTATCATACAATTGGTAGATTTTGTTATTGATTTAGTGACAGTATTATTGTGTTTTTGTCTTATTTGTTTATTTTTTATTATAACCGGGACAATCAGGTTTTTAAGGTTACCTACCTTGGCAAGGTTGTAGAAGATATTGTCATTATATGTCAATAGATTTTTATCTTTACTTTCTAGTTTTATTCCACAACTGAACTATGATTTCTTTGTTAAAATCAAACAGAAAAATTCCAAAAATATGCGATACAGAAGATTGTGGGTTTACTCTAATACCCTAAACAATAATCGAAGAAATAATTTTAAAAAAATGATAATCTATCAGTACCTGACAAAACTACTGTGTTACCGGAATAAATTGTGGTACTATACCATCTTTCATGTTACCCCAAATTTTACAAAATAGCCTTAAGACACAAATAATAAGCGTCGTTTTACCCTAAAATAGTGATTTCGATACGGTAACTTGGAGCGTCAATAGGTAAGTGAGTAGCTGAGTTGAAACTAGTCTTTTCAAGCCGGCATAGCGGTGGTTACTACCGAGTCAAGGCATTTGTGGTAGCAGTTATGACCGCTCATGTACTCTCTAGATTAGCATCACGAGTTGGACTACTATGAAAAAAAGCATGTGTAAATAATATTAGTCGTAAGTGGAATGACTCCATACATTTAATAAATTGGACTTTGTACCCAAATACAAAGTCCAATATGGATGAAAATCATATTTATAGACCGCACCTGAATTCACTTTTTCATATAAACTACGTTGGGTATTTTTTCAGTAATCTAAATAGACCTAACTTGGACGGTCGGTGACACCAGTTTTACGAGGCACACTCAGGCGCGAGGCTAAACCTGTGCGTCGGTGACCTCAGCTTTTCGAGGTCTTTTTTATTGTAGCACGGCATATGACAACACTTCTGATGTAAAGCTAGAGTGCACTCCATAGATGCTACTATAGAGAAATCTCTACAAGCAGCAGTCGCACCCGTTATGCCGGTCTTTTACCTATACTTTTTTGGTCTGACTACCATTTCCAATTTACCACGACCACAATTACTGTTAAGCTTTCGACACGATGCAAATTAAACGCGATAATAAGCCTTGTAGGAAGACATTAGAGTAATTTCTGATGTCCAATAAACACATACCAAAAAAAATATATATATGTGTCGGAACGGTCATGATTACGGACTCTAATTTGAACGATTACGGAAACTAACTTGGAACAAAATGAATGCGTGGTCATGAGTACAAGCACTAATTGGATATGAAACAAAAGCGTCGTTACGCTTTGACAGAGTCTCTGAAAACAAGCCACGCGGCGAACATGTTGTAACTTGTTTGTCCGGAGGAACTGTCGTATTTCAGCATATTTGCTTAGTTATCGCCCACAAGTGGAGGATAGAAGCCTTGGACCTCTCTTCGCGTTCTGTCATATATACAATAAATATATATATTAATTACAATATTGTGTTTTATATTGACCATTACCGATAATTCTACCAGTGGAAACTGGTAAATGACTGTCAGTTATATATGTTAACCCTTAATTACTCGCATGGGGTATATTTTACCCCACGACACATTTGAAGCGGCATATCTCTACCAATTTCAAAGTTACTCTCGCACAGTTTTCAGTGGCTGCCTAAATACCTTACCCTATCACGGAACAGTCGCAGGCGCCGCTCTTTATCATGTTGTTTTGTCAGAGTGCGTCTGGGGTATATATTACCCCACACGAGCGTTTGTGTAACTTTTAGTATGCGAGTAATTGAGGGTTGATGTTTATTGGAATTTTTAGTTGTTTGTTTCTTTAAAATAAATAAATTAAATTGTTAAAAACATAGTATAATTATTAAAAATCTAACTAAAAGAGACGCAAGAGTGTAAGAAATGCAATGTGCGTCCAGTCTATAAATAATAAAAATGTACATTGAAACCATAGTAATTTAATTGGTATGTGCACGTGAATATAGAATGAACGACCAATGTATATTAATACATACGTACTTTTTATTACACATATAGCTACTCTTATCATATGAGGATTTTATTAAGGAAATTTATGTAATTTTAAATGATTTCCCAAGGTTTCTTTGTAGAAATGAAACAATATCCATTAATAATAATATAATATGTTACGTGGAAGTTTGTCAATTGTATATATATTTATTGTAGCTCGGCATGTGACAACACTCCGCCTGATGTAAAGCTAGAGTGCGGTCCCTGAATGGAAAAAACTGCTACTACAGAGAAACCTGTGCGGGTAGCAGTCACCTCCACTATGCCGGCTTGAGGAGACGAGCATGTACCATCTTAGATTGACAGTGCACACTCCTCTCGTTATACCTGGCTACTTTCAAACTATTCCCGAAACGCGACAAGGTCACTTCACGGGTGTTGCATTCGAAAGTGGTGGTACTACCCCAGGACGGCAGACTGGACAAATAACCATCATCAGTCTGCCTACCACTCTTTAAATAATTTATATAATGTGTATATATAATAATTTGTATAATGAATAAGTTTTTGTTTTATGTAATTTTTATTTTAAATTTGATAATTGTAACTGCCCGAATAAATAACAGAAAACAATGGTTAATAGTTCATTTACGGTACCACCATGACCTAGAGAAGTGATCTAGTCAGGTTTCAGCATTAGTTTCGAAGTAGGGTATAACGAAAGTTGTATGTTCTGTCAACTCGAAAAGCAACACTTGTTCCTGGCTAGATTCAATTTTACGCCTTCAATACCTTTTTTCTAGATAAATAAATGCAGGCAGAGATCCGAGCTGTGGGTCTGCAAAGTACGCCCCCTCGAGGGTTGCAGCCTATGACGCTGGTTTACTCAGACTTGGTTAAAAATTGGCTTCTTGGCGTTCTCTTATATATATTTTATTTATTATTTTAGTTTATCCCTTTACAAGTCTTTGATTTATAAAAAATTGATAAAGATAAGTGTTGTCAATCTTGCATTATTTTCCAAAAAAGCTAAATTATAAGAATATAATAAAAGCGGTCCACGTATTCTACCTTGTATCACACCCCGAGGCCACATTATGTCAACATGTCACATTGTATACACGCGTAATGACCGGACCCTTGTCCTTCAGCCGATATCCAGTTACACCCCTACGTTTATAGACTAATTCAACATTTCTTAGAAAAACAGAAACGATAAAAATTCAGGCGTTCTTAAATTTTCTATTTTTGTTACATTGCGCGACAAAATTATTAAGCAAAGATGCATAGAAACTAATAAAAGATGTCTTAATAGGGATGTTACATTGGTTTGTGCACATAGTGGAAGGTGGTAATTCATTCTCCCTGGTTGTCAATTCGAGATCGGAGGCATGACAATCTACTTAAACAGAATAGCGTTAGCGGTTAAAGTCTAGAGGTTAAAATAAACTTGTATATCTCTAGTCGATAAACTGAGTACACCACCACCCTGGCCATGATTTCAGGCAGAAAGGAATGGGCAGTCGCTTTGTAAAGCACTGGAGCAGGTCTAATTTATTAATCCGTGGTTAAATGTAGCTATAGTAAAAGTTTGACAATAATGTCAACATTTTGTATTAGATTTCTGTCCAAATTAACAAAAGGTTAGCAAATTAACTAAGAAAGCATGTATTAAATTCTACAAACTACAATATCTAAAATCTCTAAAGACAAAAACAATTTGTTAATCCCTCTGAGATTCGATTCTACTTTTTTGTAATGGAAACATATCAGTGTGCGTGCCCTCACACTTTCGACTAATCGGTTTCTTCGATTGTAAAAACATATCTAATTAGTAGATAAACAACTCTCCAAACAGTCTAAAAAAACAACAACTGATGTCTAATTATAATCAGTTAATCAATTTAAAAATGCGTAAAATTTGACATTATCTGTACACAATTGATAAAGCGGCTGAATTATGAATTTGCAAGGTCAGGGTATTATTTATGGGTTAAGGTAAGGCACTGCCCTCGTATCCCTCATTTTACATTTCAACTCATACGGATTCGAGGGTTCTTTGCGTTAATCTGGAGCAAATACTATGGAATTATCGGCAACGATCACCACATCATTTCCTTATGGTTAGCATTTTCAAAAGGTTCAACCCATGAAAGTTATTTCTCTGTTTGCCTGAATTATGGAAAGATATAGGCGTCTAAAATTGTAGCATGGAAAAAGTCAGCCCAGAGGTAGGACACAATGTAGGTACACAAAGCTCCGAAACTCAATCGAGTATCTCATCATTTCGTCTTTACGAGTCTCATCATTACGAGCTAGCGTAAGGATAGCGACAACCTCTAGAAGCTTGTGGTAGAGAAATGGGGAAAGACCGCGATGACCAAGTAGATATAACCTAGATGTGCCCCATCAGAATTTATAAGAGCGGCCGTGGTCTAGCGGTAAGACGCGTGAACTCACGATCGATGAGACCTGTGTTCGAACCTTGCTAATTCTCACCGGTACCAATTTAACTTTGTACATGGTCGCTCTGTACTTATAGGCACTATTAAAGAGTGGTAAGCAGATTGATGATGGTAATTTGTCCTGTCTGCCGTCCTGGGGTAGTACCACCACTTTCGAATGTAACACCCGTGAAGTGATTTTGTCGCGTTCCGGGAATAGTTAGAAAGTAGCCAGGTATAACGAGAGGAGTGTGCACTGTCAATCTAAGATGGTACATGCTCGTCTCCTCAAGCCGGCATAGTGGACGCAACTGCTGTCCGCACAGGTTTCTCTGTGTAGTTGTTGTTTCTATTCATGGATTTCACTCTAGCTTTACATCAGGCGGAGAGTTGTCATATGTCGAGCTACTATAAAAAATACTGTAGCCGATGACGACATTTAATCGAGTGAACCACAAGGAGTGCGCGGAAACGATCCGGAGAGAGGAACTCATTTTTTAGCTAAATTCAGAAGTCAGACTTATTCGTACACAGACGTCTTAGTCGGCGAAACCATCTAGCCTGCAAACATCTGTTTATTGTAGCACTTGTCTCTGTTCCTAGATCGCATTCTAGCTTAAACTTATGCTTGCTACTGTAAATAAAAATCGCAAATTTAAAGACAGGAAGTAAACCATAGCCAACGTGCGTTATAAAAAATACTTTTAATGATGTTGTAATTAATCTGATAGTTGGCAGTTGACGCGATACACTGCTTAATGGTTTATTCGTAAGAGATTTGAAATAATTTATTTGTAACGTCCATTTTATTGGTTTTCTTTATAATGTACGATGTATCGAACATTAATTTTTTTTTTCAGCAACAGTGTTTAGTTAGAGTGCGGTCCATGAACGGAAACAATTCGCCTCTGCTGTGCCGGCTTGAGGAGACTCGTGATACCTACTTGTGCAAATTTGCAATAAAAAAAAATTCTAAAACAAAAACAATCAATTCTTTAACTCGAACTTTTGAATAAAACCGTCATTCCAAGAGTGAGTTAGCTGTATACATTATTGCGTAATTGTTTATTAAATCCCAAAATTGTCCCGGGTTCGATTCTCGACGGAAAGAAATACATATTTATAAAAGTTAAAGATCTCTCTTTAGTTAAATCTACTCGTGGTGGTGTAATGTGAACCTAATAGGCGTCTTAACCCAAACATTTGTAAGAAAAAGTATGACTAACACGTTATCGTCTCGCATCGTATAAAAGTCCTCGTTATTAAAGCGGTCTCGCACTTCGGCACATTGGACGTATTATCAGCGTCAGTATCAGACGACCGGTGGTGACGAGCAGTAGTCGGCCGCCCGCCCTATCAGTACGGATTCCCCCGCCCTACATCGCTCTGAGCCAATGCCGCCCAAAGTACGCAGACGAGTTAAATTAAAGTGATTTCAGGCAGATGGGATAAAATAATAATTTAGTAAAAAAAACTATTTAATTTAATTATTCAAAAGACAATTTATTTAATCGTGATATTAGATAAGTTTAGTGGTTATATTTAGTTGTTAATTATTTAAACAATTGTTATTAGTGCAATGGAGGTGGAGACAGGTAAATATATATTTTTAATAATTTTATTATTTAAGGAAAAATATATTACAAATAACACATTATATAATTAATACAATAAACAATATAAATAGATAAATAAAGGACCCAAATTAGCGAAAAAATTCCACCGCAAACCGCCAAAAATGAATTCATAAAATTGGAAACTCATGAAATAAAAAGCTGAAAGCTCCCGCATTCAAACAGGTGGTGAGATAAACTTTTCAAAGACGTTAGAAAATACATAAAACCAAACAAACAATGCTGAAATAAAAAAACGAATAAATCATCAGTTAATTACGTGGAACAACTTCAAGGTCATTACATTTATTTGTGGCGACACCACATCGATTTCCGGGTACAATATAAAAAAAATCACGTGAAACTTCACGACTGTAATATCAGAGGTAGGCAGGACGCATTATTTGTTCCTTATATTTTAATTATTGTTTTAAATTACGAGTAACTTAACCTAACTGAAAGGGGTAAGCAGAGATTAAGAGAATAGTTTGAAAGTAGCCAGATATAGCGAGAGGTGTGTGCACTGTCAATCTAGATGGTGCATACTCGTCTAATCAGGCCGGCGTAGCAGAGGCGACTGCTGCCCGTAGAGATTACTCTGTAGTAGCAGTTGTTTCCGTTCATGGACCGCACTCTAGCTTAACATCAGGTAGAATGTTGTCACACAATAAAAAAAAATATTAAAGAAAAAATTTACTCAAGTTTTTGATTTAATATCGAAATATATGATCATATGATTTTTGGAAATATTACGACATATCACCAATGTAACTATGTTGTATGCACTTCGCTCAGTGCCTTTAATACAAGCTTAGCATCTAAAAAAATATGTCTAACCTATTTTTATTCAAATCTATTTTAACTTATTTCTATTAACATATTATACAATAATGATTACTATACCTATAACACAAAGGTCTAAGTTTAGATAAAAGTAATTTTAAAATAAGCTCTCCAAACAATAATACACTACTATAATAAAACTGGTGAGTTTGTTTGTATGTTTATACGCGCTAATTTCAGGAAATACCAACCTGAACCAATTTTTATCAAACCCCTTTATTAAGGATGGTGTCAGGCTTTTTTTAAACTATTGGGGATCCAAAGACGTTAAACGTTAATTAAAAAGTAGTTAGGTATAACGAGAGGTGTGTGCCCTGTCAACCTGGTGCACATTTGTCACCTTTTTTTTTAAATTGTAGCTCGGCATGTGACAACACTCCGCCTGATGTAAAGCTAGAGTGCGGTCCATGAATGGAAACAACTACTACTACAGAGAAACCTGTGCGAGTAGCAGTCGCCTCGACTATGCCGGCTTGAGGAGACGAGCATGTACCATCCTAGATTGACAGTGCACACTCCTCTCGTTATACCTGGCTACTTTCAAACTATTCCCGAAACGCGACAAAGTCACTTCACGGGTGTTGCATTCGAAAGTGGTGGTCCTACCCCAGGACGGCAGACTAGAGAAATAATCATCATCAGTCTGCCTACCACTCTTTATTAGTGCCTATAGGCACAGAGCGACCAAAGTTACATTGGTACCGGTCAGAATTAGCGAGGTTCGAACACTGGTCTCATCTCATTTTAAGCTGGCATAGAGACAGAAAAAGAAAACCATAACCAAACGTAACATCTGTTTACATTTAAACAGGTAACGGTCATGAAGGTTTCAATATAGATAATGAAGTGATAGGTGCGGTTTCTCTATTACGTTTTACCTATTAAAATCGATTCGACCTTGTCCTTCTAAAAGGTTGTGACCGTAAAAATACTTTTAAGTGAATAAAAATTTACATTTTGACTTTCTATTTATATAGAGTGGTGGGTTAGGCAAACCATGATGGTTATTAGCCCCAGTCGGGAGTGCCGTCTTGGAGTAGTACCACCGCTTTCAACTTACACACCCGCGAAGTGACCGAGATGAATGTGCACTGTCATCTTGGATGATGCATATTCCTCTCCTCAAACCAGCATAGCGAAGGCGAATACTGTCTGTAGATATTTCTGTGGTGGCAGTTGTTTATGGACCGCACTCTAGTTTAACGTCAGGTGGTGTGCAAAATGGCTTAGGACAAAAATTTTCCAATCAGTTAATTTACTAATATTTAGTATTAAAAATGACTCACCCAATAATCTTTGTTCAACTTTATTTAAATCATCAGACATTTTTTTTAACTATAATACATATCATAACCACAAACACGTCTTCATTCCTTCTTAGCACTACATACTTTGTGTAATTGCAAGTATACCATCTACCTACCTATATAAACCTGCAATCTTCGTACGTAATTACATACAATTTATTTTACTTTAATTGATCGTGGAAACGTTTATTTAAGATGATTTATAGAAATATATCCATGTTAATATTTTATGTTCATACTTTGGTCATACAAATACAAGGACTGTATTCCCTACGTGGAGAAAATCGCGACTCGGGGAAGACGACGAGGTTGAAATTCCTGATTCTGAAGAGAACTACTAAAACCCTCACGGTGTCCCTCTCTACGTCATATTCGCATTCAGTGGCGACCTCACCGATTCGCTTGGTCGTTTGGCCACACCTCATCGGGAAGAAACCCCGGTACTATCACTCTTAAAGCGAAGGAGACAACAGAATACTTCGCCACCGCATCTGCCTACGCGATGAAGGGTGGTGGAGAAGAGAGCCTGATGAGAAACCAGCAACTCTAAGAGTGCTCGTCACATGACACTGTCATTCACTGTCAAAGGAGCTTTGTGGTACTTTGTGGTGAAATCAAATCAATATTGGGTTAAGTATGTACTCCTATATCTTATACTAAAATACAGAATTTGTTATTTTTAAATTTTGATAGAAATTTAATAGAAAAAACCTCGAGGTGTTGAAAATAGTTGATAGAATGCACAAAGTTTATGGTATAATACATAATTGTTTATGGGCACGATTGTCTGTTTCACATCATTCATAAGTTAAATACCCGTCTAAACAACATCTGCACTATTTCACTAATCACCCATATTTCTCTCCCTCATGAAAAACACAAAGGAATTTCCATCAAACAACATTCAAGTGTTTCTTATATTTCACGTTAGTAGCATACTAAAAACACTTATTAATATGTTTTTTGTACGATATATATATATATATATATATATATATATATATATATATATATATATATATATATATATATATATTATACGCTTGTAAAATAAATGGTTAAAAAAATCATAATTATTAGCAAAAAAAAATAATGGTTTCCTATAAGCTTTAAGTTACTTATAAAAGTCGAGATATACGTATGAATAAAAGAAGAGATTGACGGTTTGACTGACTGGTTCATAGTTAACGCATAGCCAAAACTGTGACAGATAGCTTACACTTTAAGAGAAGTTTCGTATTATAGTATAGACATGCTCTAAGAAAAGATTTTGCAAAATTTTGATCTGGACCCGAAGTGACCGCAATGGACTGAGTCTGGGCGATTGTTCGGCAACAAAAGTTGTTGACAAATAATAAAAAAAGAAAAAATAAAATAAAAAATCAAAAACTGGTTACTTCTCTATCGCTCTTCATCACGGTTTATTGCAAAGGCGAGAACAAGAGGTATTACGAGAAAAGCTTTCATACACGCTTATAACACTTTATAAGCCCAGGCAGCGTCTGTAAAGCGAAAAAAAAATTATTCTATGAGGACAGTGAGGACTGGTTTCCTTTAAAGCGGACTAGCCGCCTCAAGCTCACCAAAGTGAATATATTAGATAAAATATTTAATATGTAAAGTGTAAAAAATATGATTGCCTGCCTGGATAGTGGGAGGTTATAAATAAACAAGCTCTGGATTCGTATTCGCGTACAAAGTCACGGGTCGCTGTATAAAATTGTTAGTACATGTGCGTGTGCGCATGTGTGTAAACTTATTTTAAGGCTTAATATAACACGTCCCCGTCAAAGTACTATTTTTGCATATAGATGACGCAAGAAACCGGAAAATTTCGGTTCACACCGGTTTTTACCTCAAACTTTAATCGCTTTATTCACAAACGAATATTACAAGAAAGAATATTATTGGGGTGAACAAATCTTTATGGACTTTTATTTAAATTTATTTTGTTTTATATACAATTTGAATTAAAAATAAAGTATATCGCGTCTGAGGAGTAACTCCCTGATAACGGTATTCGTAGTGGTCGCTGAAAAAAATGTGGATAACACGGTTAAAATAAGTGATTTTTTGCGGTCGAGTGCCAGTGCATAGTACTCAAAATATATTTCAGTTTATTACTGATAGAGCCTTTCCCAAACATGTAGAGCCTTTATTTCAAATTTGAAACGTTTTCTTTTTTACTTTCTTCATAAAATTCTATATTTTTTTATAGCTAATTTTGAAAAAATATTATAATCTGCGAAATATTACTGGAAGTCCTTTCATTGACCGTTAGTAAATAAATCTTAAAGTACATTGTTTTAGATATTATTAGAGGTAACCTTTAGGTGATTAAACCAATGTTTACATATTACATTACAAAGAGATAAGATGCCACAATGAATTTTGACCTGTACACTATTAAAACAAAGTTTTTTTAATGAGACATTTGTTTCATGTGTCATACTTCTCTTTATCAAATTATGATTATTTGTTATGCGAAAATATTTTGTTAATATGTCGACTTGTACGCAACACTATCCCGGCTCAATTCTTATTCATTGTTACTAAGGACTAGCTTTTTTTATATATAAGATCAGGAAGCCCTAAGTCCAGAGAAAGAAATAAAAATATCTTTTTGTTTCTAATTTTGCTGTCTTTTACTTCTTGTTACTTACTTCCAGTTACCATAAACTGGCTATGGTAACTAAAAATGGCATCTCATTAAGCCGGCATAGCGGGCACGACTGCTGTTTGCAGATCCCTTTCTCTGACAGCAGCCGCCTCCGCTCATGGATCGCACTCTAGCTTAACACCAGGCGGAGTGCGGTCATATGACGTGCTAAAATAAAAAAAATAAAAAAAATTAAAAAAAAACTTTTTTTGTAGCAATTTCGGAAACTTTGGAGGCCCCTAAAACCTGGGGTCTATACTGGTAGCCATAACCAGCCTCCTCGAGCCGGCATAGCCTAGCCTATAGACGTATATCTGCCTGAGCAGTTGTACACGTTTATTGTGGCCTGACTATTAAGATAATAAGAGACCGCTACCTCTCGTGTTACTCAATGTTTAGTCTGGTGTAGAAGCCACGTCATACTTAACAAATGTATGAACAATTTTATTGTTGTAGCTCAGTTTATCATTGCACGTGTTTTGTAAAAGTTTTCATTATAATCCTCTGTCATTTACTAATTGATAGCTTTTAGTCTTTTTTTAATTTCCAGTTTTAACTGGATATAATTGGATTTAATTGGTTTAACGCCGACTATTACGATTCATTGTATTATCAAAACATCAATTAAAGAAGAACGACCGTGGTCTGGCGGTAGAGGTTTGAATTCACGATCGATGAGACCCGTGTTCAAATCTCGCTGCAATTCTGACCAATGCACTTCGGCTGATCGATGTTTTTGAAGTGTATATGAAACTGTAATGATTATTTTATTGTGTTAAAAATAATATAGAATAAATGGTATTAAATTATTATTTATTTTATTGATAACTTATTTGTTGGTTTAGTTCTGATTAAAAGTTGAAAAGCATTGGAAAAGTCGCGGGAATTCGTGTTTTTCGCACATAGGCATTTGACATTTTGCCAGCATCCAATTCATGTTTTACTTTTTAATTAACTTTACATATAAAAAAAGAAGTTTTGACTGACTGACCAGTTATTATAGCTAGCGAATTGAAATTTTAAGGGAAATTTCGTAATATATAGTATAGACCTGCGCTAAGAAATGATTTTATCAAAGGAGAATGCCCATTCGATGATTTTTAATTAATTTTGTAGAAAAATAAATTTACTTCCTTATTACCAATCAGTTTTATTTTTTTCACTCGGGTTATTGAGTAATTAGATGTTTTCTGGTGCAATGTTTAAGGTTATTATAATTTTAATTATATTATTATTTAATTACTTTAATCATAATTGATGATATCTATTTTTTATGTAATTAAACATTGTCTATTATTGGTAAATAATGTGTTGGTATAATTAAAATGAATTAATAAAAAAAACAAGATATTATTTTAGAATATTGTTTTGTTACCATACTACGAGTATTAGGTATCAAGTGGGCCTAAGAATGGACATTCTCCTTTTGATCTGGACCGAAAGTGACCGTGATATTTCAGAAACCGAACGAGCCGGCGCGATTGTTCCTGAACAAAAGTTTTAGAAAATATTATCTTATAGCGAATGCAAAAAAATCCCTCGCAATAAATCCGGGCAGAACAAGTTGAATACAACTTTATAGATAGGTATAAACTGCAAATAACGATTTGTTCACCAATTTAGATTAAATTCTAGACAAAACTATTGTAAACAGAATATACATTACAACAGTAATTCTCTGTTTTGTTGTAAATGATGTGCACAATTGTTATTTGATTGCAGACACTAAACTTCTGCAAATATCTAGCAATAATTTTTGAGTTTGTTGCTTGAGCCAAATAAAATAATTACAATTTATAATTGTCACGCCTTTTCCCTACAGGGATAGGCAGAGAAAAGGGAACGCCACTCACCACGATCCTGACACAATACCCTCGGTTCCTTCACATCCACAATTCTCTTCATGCACGCCCGACGGTTATGGGCACTAAGCAGCCCAGCTTTCATGAGGATGTCTCCGATTTGATCGGAAAACACCCTTCTGGGTCTGCCTTGTTTAACGCATCCATTCACATCAGATTTATATATTCCTTTCGTTAATCTTCTTCCATTCATCCACTTCATTCCAAGTGCCCAAACCATCGAAGCATTCCTTTCTCAATCCTCGTCACTACATCATCTCTCAAAGCACATCTATCGCGCACAACACTATTCCTCATTCTATGCGCTATCGTGGCTCCACATACACTAATTAATGACCGCATATCTACAGCATTAATCCTACTCTCTTGCTTCTTCTGCCATACCCAACATTCACTTCTATACATTAATGTAGGAACAAGTACCGCGTTATGAACAGCCATCCGTGATTTTTTGGACATTAAACTAATAATTTCTAGATTTATTTATCACATTCGTGTTGTATCCATCTAAGGGCACGGAAATAAAATTTGTCTTCTATTTAATATTCTTTATTTGGTTGTTTGTTTTATTTTTTACACCAAAAAGTATCTTAAATACAGCCATTAAAAAATAAGATGTGATTTCACGATCAATGAGACCCGTGTTCTAATCTCGCTGAAATTCTGACCATTATGCTGTTTTGCCTTTATTCAATAATTTTAGATTTATTTATTTTTCACTTATTTATTCTTATATTTTTGTTTCTGCACCGAATACACTTTTCACATCCCCCAAAGGTTAACTGGTAGAAAATGCCTCAAGGCATTAAGTTCGCCTTTTGCAATTTTTATGTTGTGCAATAAAGTATTATTATTATATAACGAAAGGATTGACAGTGCAATCTGGAGCAAACCGGCATAGCGAAGGCGACTGCTGCTTGTAGAAAGTTGTCTGTAGTAGCAGTTGTTTTCGTTCATGGACCGCACATATGCCGAGCTACAATAAAAAAATAATATTGTTCAGCATTACGAACAAGGAATCTAACTATGAACTTGATCTTCCTATTTTGACATTGCCTTGACTAAAAATAAACGTCGCCAAAGACCACGACAACTCACTAACTCACTAAACTCTTTTATAATGAAAAATACTATTTTTAAAGCCCCCTATCCAATGGAGCGTCTCGTTACATACGCCAAACTACTGATACAAAATACAGAAGATATTATTTTACAAATATTATAATTTTTCTAAATAGCTCGTACCACTTTCTACCTGTATGTAGCTAGAGTAGTGTAAATAACGAGAGAAGTGTGCACTGTCAATCTATACATGCTCGTCTCCTCAGGCCGGCATAGTGAAGGCGACTACTGCCCGCACAGGTTTCTCTGTAGTAGCAGCTGTTTCCATTCATGGACCGCACTCTAGCTTTACACCAGGCGGAGTGTTGTCACATGCCGAGCTACAATAATAATTTAAAAAAAAAACTTCAGGCAGCAGTCACTTCCGCTATGCCGGCTTGAGGAGACAATGTGCATCATTCAATGATAGGAGATATTCCTCTCTTTACGCTTGACTACAAGTCGATCCCTAAATGCGACTACAGTATTACCACAGGACGCCAGACTGGGGTAATAACCATCATACATAATATGTAATAATGGTGGATTATTATCCATTAAGTTTTCGTGAGTGAGAGAAATGTACAAATAGGAAAACGTGACGTCATTTCCCCTTCCTCTTTTATTTTAATAAAAATAATTAAAAAATAAAACTGAAGACTCTTGAAAAAGATTAGGCTGCACGGCCAATAACCCCTTTGTCTCGAATAAAGCAAATACAACAAAAATATATATTTTTTATATTAATTATTTTAAATGCGAAAATTTAGCAGTAATTTTTTTTTTAATTGTAGCTCGGCATGCGACAACACTCCGCCTGATGTAAAGCTAGAGTGCGGTCCATGAGTGGAAACAACTGCTACTACAGAGAAACCTGTGCGGGTAGCAGTCGCCTCCACTATGGCGGCTTGAAGAAACAAGCATGTACCATCTTATCCTCTCGTTATATCTGGCTACTTTGAAACTATTCCCGAAATGCGATAAGGTCACTTCACGGGTGTGTAATTCGAAAGTGGTGGTACTATTTCCTGTAAAAACAGTCATACTGGATGTTTGTATGTGCTAGAGCGAGTCGGGTGTCGTGCTGTCCCTATTTGTTTATTGATACGACATATTATTATATTTTGGCACGTGGTAATGTTTATTTCTGTTTTGGCAGACAACAAGAAACCGCTACAGACGGAGAACTTCGATAACTCGCTGCAGCCAGGTAATTATATTATATGCGATTACTTATTAAGTTCCATTAGCACGAGTGTGCACTGTCACTGTTTCTCCCCCGAGCCGGCATAGCGGGGGTGAATGTCACCTGCAGACATTTGTCTCTGAAAGACTACTATAGCTTATTTTCAGATGAAGTGTGGTTAGTTGCTAAAAAACCTTTTTTTTTTGTTTCAGAAACAAAAGACAAACTACAACGAGCACCTTTCGAGATAGCATTACATCATGCAGGTAAGCTTCTAAACTGGATAGCGCACATTGCTCTCAAGCCGGCATAGTGGAGGAGACTGATGCCTATAGTTGTGGTAGCGGTACAACCGCTCATGAACCGCACTCTACATCAGGAGAATTGTATTCATATACCGAGCCAAAATTTTTTTTTAAATAAAAAGGCAAAGGTAACAAAGCCGCCCATACAGCCAATATTGTTTTTTTAACTATAATGAAATCTTAAACACTTAAAACACTACTAGCATTGTGTATATACCACGATAACTAGTCTAACAAATTAAAAAAAAAATGTTTACATAAATTCTAATAAGGAAGCCATAAAATTCATTCATCTCGTAAATTTCATTGGTACTTAATATTAATCGCTCTATTTACTGAAAAATTATAAACCACAAGGTCATTTTTACCATACCTATTCATAAGATGGCTAGGAAAATATTCCAGGAACCCGCGCTTTTTAATTTAGCAAAGCTTTTATTATGTGGGAAGTTCCAGTTACCTGGGGGAAGGTGTCAGGGTTTTGTCGGACTCTCCAGCCTGGAGCTGGTATACCGACTTACCACCACGGTGTTTGATCTTGTTTAAACTAAATAAACTCTTTAAAAACGGTAGAAGGCAGGTGTACTCACGATCGATGAGACCCCTTTTTGGAACTCGCTAAATTCTGATCGGTACCAATGTAAGGGTGGTTGGCACCAGAAGACCGGTTAAAGTAACTTTAACTATAACTTTTACGGCGACCGTTAAACGTTCACATTTACTACACACGCGTTGCAATATCGTGTAAATTCATATTGTTATCGTTAAAATGGTGGCTGATCTCGTAAAATAATAGAAAAACATATTCGGCTTCTTTTTGACGTATATTTGACGTTAGCAACATTAGTTTGACGATTATTTTAATATTAACCAAGTCAAGATTCGCTGGTTACAGTTAAGGTTAAAGTAACCGTCAACAATGACAGTCGCGACGACGCGATGGTGCAACTCGTGAGGAGTAAATATACACCATAATGTAAACGTAACGGTTAAAGTAATAGTTAAAGTTACTTTAACCGGCCTTCTGGTGCAAACCACCCTAAGTATATTAAATGTACTTTGGTTAGTAAAGGCATTAAAAAAAAACAAATAGGTAATCTTCTGTGAATTGACGTAAATGGTGTTTTGATTAAAATGAGTCACTTTATGTATTCCCCATTAAACCGAGGTTATTTGGGGAAATTTCCTCTGATTTTATGTCCATATAAATCTGCGTATTATTGTTTTATGTCATTATTTTAGTACATATTCGTACTGGGATCACCGCCGTCTGTTACTTTCCGTTACTGTGCAAAGTTTGTGAAAATACCTCACATTCAGGGATTAGTTAATCAAATGGAAATACTTAAATAAATAAATGTCAATAAACAATTAGATAAGCGCGACATAATATGACAAGGTACACGAGAATTAAAAAATATATAGATTTTTTTGCAATTGAGTTAATAAATTATATTGTTGTAAGAAATGAACCAATAATAAATTTAATTGAATTTAAAAAAAAATCTTGACATCGATTTAATTTTTTTTTTAATATTGATGTTTATATATTTTTTATATTTTTATATTTTTAAGGGCGATTCAGTGGTGGGAATCATTGATCATGCTTCTGTTAAGCAGACCAATCCTATGGCGAATGATCCACCTTTAGGTGCCACATCTTACACAATAAACTGTAGTATAAAAAAATAAAATAAAATAAAAACACAACACAACAACTTGACTTGTTAACAACTTGACACAAATTCGAATCGTTATAAAAATAAAATATATTAATTGGTCGTGGAGCTTATTCCGAAAATACAGCTTTTGACAAATAAATACTATTTTAAACGTCTTAGAATAACAGGGTTTTTTTTGATCTGATTATATAATATACGTATCTTTCAGCTATTATGCTAATACATCGTATCGCACGTGTTATTGTGGGCCGTCTCTCGGCCGTTAAAACGTGCGAACTCAAGGCCGCTTTCCCTCCAAAATACATATTAAAAACCCACGATCAAAAGACTCTATTTTCCGGGAAATATTTTCATTAAGCTCCGAAACTAGTTTGAACTGATCTAAAACCGGTTTCAGGAATTTTAAATAATTTTTTTTTTATTGTAGCTCGGCATGTGACAACACTCCGCCTGATGTAAAGCTAGAGTTTTTTGTGTGTTTTTGAGTTTTATTGTGTTTCATAGATGTACCTACTACTTTTTTTTTAAATTCATTATTTTTATTATATTTAACAAATAAACTATTATATTACTTTAGGGCAGACAGAAGCTAGATAAATACGAAATTATCATTACTGTTTGAAGGTGTATTATTTATCAACTTCAGTCATTTTAAATCACGTTAAATATTTTTTTTTAAATCCTGTTTTTTTATTTCGCAAAGCTGGTATCACTGACGCACTGAATTTTATATGTTTGGATGGTCTATAAAATATCGCGGTGTTGGCATATGACAACACACCGCCTGATGTAAAGCTAGAGTGCGGCCATGAACGGAAACTATTGCTACTACAAACAAAACTCTACGGGCAGCAGTCGCCTCCGCTATGCCTGAGGCCTGAGGAGACGAGTATGCACGACCTAAATTGACAGCGTTCGAAGCACTTCATGAGCTCTCTTAAATGCATTTTAATAGATAATTTGATACATGTATTATAACATGTCACAGTTTACCTTCAAATGACGTCAATGTTGTTAAGGGCTAGAAATAGTATCTCCTCTATAACGGAAAGGGCGTTGTCTATGACGCAATTTGAATTTTGGTTTTTGACGGGTTCACTAGAAAATATCAGTAAAAACCTTTATTTTTGTTTTTGTCGACTTCCATTTTCTTTTTGTAATTATGGATCATCAATTCCGCTTGATGCGTGCCTTAGAGTAGTGTACATTCGGTAGACATAGCAGTGCGTCTACTCCAGCTAGCCGCCTACGTGCCTACCCTTATTTTCATATCAAAAGTGTTAATTATTCGTAAAGGTGCCGCTACATGCCTCTAACATCTGCGTATTTACATATAATCGATCGATTTCAATATTTATATTATTAATATTATCATACAATTATGTTATCTAGATAGCAATACTGTCATATGAATGGGTAATAGTAAATTTAACTAGCTGTGACGTCATCTACTCTCTAATTAGGATTAATACGTAAAAGTACGTGTCATTAATTTTTATAAGCTTCGATTAAAAGTAGATTTCACTTTAAATTTCCCAATAAAAGGCCTTTTTGCATTATTACCAGTGCTAAGCTTTAAAAAAATGTTAATAAAATGGTTATCACCAAAGTGTTTTTATAGTGCTCAGGAGTTTTTGCAATATCCATATTGATAGGACATCTGTACACTGTAAAGTCATTTCTGAAATTTTTAAATAAATTTTATGATAATTTTATTTTTACTAATTTTTTGCTATTGATTGTTTAATAATTTAATTCTATTTGTATAATTTATTAATTTTATAAATTGTGTATATACACAATTTTTATATATATTTTTAAGATAATTTTGCATGTCGTGAGACAGAGCACTTAAATAATGCTCACGCGAATAAATAAATTTCATTTCAATTCATTAACGATATTTGGGGTGGGTTAACATATCACCGTGTCCCAGATCTGTGTGTTTTGATTTCTTTTAAATCGATTATAAAATAGAAATATTAATTTGTGTTATCTTTAAATAATACCCAATTAATATATCTAGACATCAAATTAGAAAAAAGGCTTCAGTCAGACATATATTCTCCTTAATTAAATAAGTATAAAAAAATCATCAAATACGTCATAAATTAATTTTGACTGTACCAATCTCTTTGGTTTTTTGTGGGTGGGGATGGAAGGGTCTTCCTTTCATACACACATCTCTTGACAGTAGAGTCTGAAAGCATATTTTCAAATACTGAATTGTCAAAAACCGTATTACAAGACGATCTTCTTAACTTACGTTCATTAGTAAAGCTCTGGGAATTGGATTTGAATTATTGTTTTATGGCAGTTTTGCGGGTTTTTACTGTTATTTATTTGTTTGGTTGCTAGGATGTCGGTTCGATTCCGGATTCAGGTGTAAATACTAAATATGCTAGAGGTAGGCAGGAGATTAAAGTTAAAGGAGGATAGGCTAAGATTTAACGTAATATTGTTTTACAAGTGTGTCGAGATGTCATTGAAAAATTATATTACTTTGTTATCATCAGCCATTGACCTTGATGTACATCGATCTCGGTGACGTCACGAGGGCGAGTCCACTGTATGCCCGTAACCCGTCCGAATGTCTAAACGATACAAGCATACATTTTTTATAGTAGCTCGACATATTGTTACAACGCTCCGCCTGATGTCCACATCAGCGGAAACCATAAAGCAATGTCTGCTGGCAGCAATCTTCTCTGCTATGCCGGCTATCGACAATTAACGAGAGGAGTGTGCACTGTCAATCTAAGATGGTACATGCTCGTCTCCTCAAGCCGACATAGTGGAGGCGACTGCTGTCCGCACAGGTTTCTCTGTAGTAGCAGTTGTTTCCGTTCATGGACCGCACTCCTGCTTTACATCAGGCGGAGTGTTGTCACATGCCGAACTACAATTAAAAAACTTCAGTCATCAGTCTGCCTACCCCTCGCTTAACATTTCTACATAAACTTCATCCAACATCTATCTACTTATACTGCATTTATCTCTGATAATTGTGGTGTCCTCCACTGAGATCGAGTGGAGGAATGTTGGAGGAATGTGTTCCAATTACATGAAACAATATATCACGAACAAAGGAATGTGCGTTGTTAATCTGATAAAAGAGTACATAATTAAATGTTGACGTCGCATTCTATTTTTGTGGATTTAATGTTTTTTCGTTTGCGAATAATAGACGCTACGAGTATGCGAGGATCGAGTACGAGCTTTACATTTTTACTTTTAATATGTGTATAATATGCCGGAACAGTTAGGAATACTGGCCCTAATTTTAACGGTCATGATTACGGAAACTAACTTGAACATAATGAATATGCGGTCATGAGTACAAGCACTAACTTGATATGAATAACTTGAATATAATGAGTACGCGGTCGTGAGTACGGGCATTAACTTGACATGAAATAAAAAAACGTGGTTACGCTTTGACAGGGTCTCTGAAAACATACCACGTGGCGGACACGTCGAGATTTGTTTGTCTGGAGTAACTGTCGTGTTTCAAAATATTTGCTTAGTAATCGCCAACAAATGGAGGATGGGAGCCATGGACCGCTCTCGCGTTCTGTCATGTATAATTAAATATATTATTAAAAGCAGTACATACCCTGACCCCTGAATCTCGCTCGCCATGATAAAAGTCGCCCTCATGTAATTATTTACTTTTTTTTTTAAATAAAAAAACAGAAAAATCTATATTAGTATTTCGGTTTTTTTTTAAATTTAAAGGCCCTTTCTTCGTCCCTAACGGCTGCAGCGCATAAACACACAAAAATAAGATCTATTATTTTCATATTACACTTACTATTAATATATTGAATTTTAAAAAAAATCTATGCTCTAGAATACTCTAGATCACATATGGGCAACAACCGGCCCGCGGGCCGAATCCGGCCCGCTGTAAGATATGATCCGGCCCGCGAGACATTTTGAAAAACCCAATTAAAAAAATATTACATTAGGTACTTATACTCACGAGAGTGACAGTGAGGCGGCAAAAAAAATAATATTATCACTACTTTAAAATGCACTAAGTACTTTTAAACGCGGCCCGCGAACGTATTTGCACGCTAAAGTTTGGCCCTCAACATGTCAAAGGTTGCCCATACCGGCTCTAGATAATGATTTTGCAAATATAATGATGGTTATTTGTCAAGTCTGCCGTCGTGGGACAGTATCACCAGTATTCGAATGTAACACTCGTGAAGTGACCTTGTCGCGTTTGGGAAATAGTAGCCAGGTATAACGAGAGGAATGTGCACTGTTAATCTAGATGGTGCGTGCTCGTCTCTTTAAGCCGGCATAGTGGAGGCGACTGCTGCCCGCACAGGTTTCTCTGTAGTAGCAGTCGTTTCCATTCATGGACCGCACTCTAGCTTAACATCAAGTGGAGTGTTGACACGTCGAGCTACAAACAGAACCTTTCCTATGATTTGAAATGTTACTTTAACATGTACTATTGTAATTTTCAGGAAATATTATTTGAAATAAATGTAATCTCGACCTTAAGAACTTGGATTAAATACTGTCACAAATGGCTTATCCACTGATTGATGTTTATTTACGAATGAGTCAAAATATTTAATTATTTATTATTTGATTGTTATCAATTAAAAAAAAAAATGTGAAAATTATTTTAAAATTCATTAATATAATATACTAAGGCAGGTATAACGAGAGGACTGTGAAGTCCTTCAACCCGAATGGTGCACATTAATCTCCTTAAACCGGCATAGCGGAGGCGACTGAAACTGTATAAATTTCTCTGTGGTAACAGTTGTTTCCGTCAGGCATATATGACAACACTCCGCCTAGTGTAAAGGCAGAGTGCTGTCCATAAAGGGAAATTTCTACAGGCAGCAGTCTCCTCCACTATGCCGGCCTGAGGAGACGAATGTGCATCATCCAGATAGACATTACACACTCCTCTCGTTATACCTGACTACTTCTAAACTGTTCCCGAAACGCGACAGCTGACCCAAAAGGCGACAAAACTTCACGGGTGTTACATTCGAAAGTGGTGGTACTACCCTAACACGGCAGACTGGGCTAATAACCATCATCAGTCTGCCTAACTCTTTAATAGCGACCAAGTACATATAACATCAGAATTAGCGAGGTCCGAACACGGGTCTCATCGATCGTGAGTCCACGCGTCTTACCGCTAGACCACGGCCGCTTTAAAACTAAGCATGCATTTCCTTATTTTAAGGAAATTGTTATTGATAAATGCTATCATGATTTACATAAATTATTGTTGTTAACAATAATAAAAATCAAATCCGTTGATAATACGGATTTATTGATAAAATTATTGTTTTATAGAAAACATTATGATTATATATTGTTAGGCCTATGATGCAAGTTTATAATTTTACGCGTCTCTTGAAATATATAGTTTTTATCTTTTGTAGGTGTGTTTACTGATAATTACGGATTAAATACTGTAACTTGAACGAAATTTATTATAGTCTGAAAATACAGGGTGTATCAGGCAACGTGTAAAAAAATTAAGGTAAATATTATATGAGGGATGAACACCCCTCAAAAAATAAATTTACTAAATAAAAGTTCTCATAAAAGTTCGTTATCACAAAAACAAAAGGTCTATAAATGGACCGGCCGACGTGGACCGCCGTTGCAGGTGGGCCGGCACACGGCTTGTCGGCGCGAGATCAAGGCGAGGCGGCAAAAGTTGTCGGCGTTGATCAAAACCAAGGTCATTTGTTTGATGCACCGCCCGACGACACAACGATTACGCGTTCGTGTAGTAAATTAAGTATGTTTCTACAAGGAAAAGGTGGACATTTGGATAAAAATAATGAATTTATTTTTTAAATTAATTTCTGCTCAGAATCACTTACTGAGTCATCTCTAGACTCAAGCACACTTCCTCAATATACAGGACAGTCCCAAAATTATGGTCACACTAAGCTTAACAATCGAATAAAGGAAATTCGTCCTTAACGTGAAAGCAAACACCTGAGCGTCCAAACATTTTGTTTTACAACATAGTTTGAAGCATAGCAGATTTATGTTGAAATTAAGTAATTTGATAACTTTCTCAGCACTAATTATTATCGCAAATCACTATAATAAACAAATAGCTACGGCACAGAATATATATAAAATGCTTGTGAAATATAACCCAATATAAAATGTTTAAAATATTTAAAATACATTTTATATATTCTGTGCCGTAGTTATTTGTTTATTATAGTGATTTGCGATAATAATTAGTGCTGAGAAAGTCATAAAATTACTTAATTTCATCAAAATCTGCTATGTTTCAAACAATGTTGTGAAACAAAATGTATGAACGCTCAGGTGTTGGCTTTCACCTTAACATCAGATGAAATACATTGATAAAATCCTTTAACGCTCAATTTTATTGTCGTCCTAGGGTACAATTTTAAAACGCGTGAAATTAGACATCTTTCTTTTTTTATTTCGGCATCAATTCTGTAACATTCGCCTCAAGCCGGCATAGCGAAGGTGACTGCTGCATGCAAAAAAAATTAATAGTTGTAGTTTCCGCTCATATGCTTTTATAACAAGATGTTTTTCAGTGGATAGCTAGCCCTAATGGTGTAAATTAATGCTAGTAGATGATGTAAGTTAGATTAAATTTGAAAAAAGCTATCTGCTCTAAGTAGTTTCAGCTGTTTTTCATGCTGAGAACATCTTCCGTAATTGCGTTTGTTGGCGACGTCATGGCGACTGCAATAGACGAGTTCTTTAATTTTAAATTAACACAAATTCTACTCTATCTTAATGTTATTTAATCTTATTATTTATATTAAATACTCGCTTGTACGAATTACTTGCACCAAATATAATGGAAAAATTCTCAGAAATGTTTTGAACAGTTTTCGTTTTTTTATTTCGAAAACTATTTAAACGGATATAATTGTGATAATTATTTTTAATGTAAATTTTTGTTCAATTTTGTTTTGAATTAATTTTGAACAAAACGCCTGATTTTTTTAAATTGCAATATTTCGTAATAATATTGATATGTAGAAATATTTAAGGCGTTTTGGGTACAAATATTGTTCTTAAACGTGTTCTAACCCCAATCATCCATTGTGGGCTTTGTTTACATTACATAGAATCTGATTTGGCGCCTAAATGTCGCACGAACAGGTCACTCACTATGAGATAAAAAATTGCTTGACTGATAAAAGAATTGTATTGTTTTACGTTTATATCTTTTTTATTATAGTATTTATGCTCTTTTATACATCACTGCAGCATCGAGCTATCCGAGTAATAGGCGACTCAGAAGTCGCAAGGAGCTTAGAGGCCCTGCAACTTCGCAGGGACATAGCGTCCTTGTTTGTCCTCTATCGCCTATAACATGGTGAATGCTCGGAAGAGCTTTTTAACCTAATACCCGTCTCATCCTTCCACACTCGTAATACCCGCACTGGGAGGGGGAAGCATTCACATTATGTCGACCGAATTGGTCGCCGAACAAAACGGTTCGGCGCGTCCTTTTTGTGTCGGACAATTGACAAGTGGAATGCTTTGCCCTCATCCCAATCCTTTCACCTTCGATTCTTTAAGCGGAGCGTGAAAAAGCACCTTCTCAGGTCGGCATAGTAGTGGCGACTGGAGCCACCGTGCTTCGTTAGTGTTCATGGACCTTCACTGAGTTTGTCAGTCGAGGTAGTATAAAAGAGATATGGATAATAATGTAATACTATAAGACACGTAAAGGTTATTTCATAAAAATTCAGACGCCACAAATAATGTTAGCATTCGACAATAAATCATAACTATGGCCATCTAACTAAATTAAAAGATTTATTTTGAATATATTAATATCCGTTGCGAAAACTTTGTAGCCATTAGCCATTGGTCACGGCTTTTAATATGACGAGAATGGATTGTTCAGATTTATGGTTCATGTGTCTAGATGTAGTATGCGCGCGTCCCTCTCGCGATACCAGTCCTTCATCAATCGTTACATTCACATTGCTTGTTTTTAATATTTGAAAATAAATAAAAAGAAATATTTGTACTGGTTCACGGCTGTCTGTATAGTTAGTATAAATAATATTTTTTTGGTACATCACAGGTTACGGCACGTTCCAATGGTTGCTGCTCTTCTCGTGCGGGGCAGTGTACGCGGTTTGTGCACTCAGTACGACGACACTCAGTTTCGTGTTGCCTGCCGCCGAATGTGACTTTAAACTATCCTCTAGCGACAAAGGACGTCTCACTGCCACACCTCTCATTGGTGAGTGCCTTGCCTTTGTTTCATGTAAACTACATAAATACACATTTTACTGCCCCTGTGCTGTGGATAAATATGAAAAGTATATACACCACAAAGACAGTTATAGCTCTTGTCTGGACGAATAGAATATTTACAAACCTAAAAATCTGGAACAAAAACAAGTCCACTTGTTACTGTCCCCCCATTCGATCCCTAGAGAGGTTTCGACTATAGCAGACTCAAAAGTACATTATAACAAGGTTCATTTCTATCAATTTTCATTTCTACTACTTTTGATGGTCATTAGAAACTAATACTTTGATGAAAGGTTTCCTATTGGTATATAGCTGATAGAAATTGAATCTATACTTTTAAGTTTACTACATTAGGGTAACCGCAACCCTAGACTAGTTTTGTGTTTTGGGTGTTATGTTAATTTATGTTTATATCGATTCTATTACTATTAAAGATATTTTTACAGATGAATATTGTATCCAGCGGTGCATCCTAAAGTTCAATCAGTTTTTTTATTCTTTTGTGCGCAATTTTCAGGTATGTGTGTCGGATCCTACTTTTGGGGTAATCTCGCAGATGCACGTGGAAGAAAGAAAGCTATGATCGGTGCTTTACTATTGGATGCTGTCGCGGCTGTGTTGTCTAGTTTTATGCAGTCATTCCCCGCCTTTTTGGCATGCAGGTACGATTATACGGATATATTACGTCTGTACAATACTTAGTCCTTTCTTGTAGATGTAGATTTGTATATAAAGTGTTTTACATCTTTTATTTTAGATTTTTCAACGGCTTCGGTATAATCGGTGCTACAGGTCTGGTTTTCCCTTATTTTGGTGACTTCCTCTCACTGAGACATCGTGATGTGATGTTGGTCAGACTTGAAGTATTTTGGACTATTGGAACTATATTGTTGCCAGGTGAGATCCGTGTTCAAAACTTAAGGCGGTACCAATTCAACTATGTACATTGTACAAGTGTTTTGGTCGCTCATTGCTTATGAACAAGTATTAGTTTAGTATAGGCGTTTAAAAGAAAGAATATGTACGGCCGTGGTCTCGCGTGAACATGATCAACGGGATCCGGGTACAAACCTCGCTAAATTGTGACCAATGTAACTATTATATACACTTTGGTCGCTCAGTGCTTATGATTTTTTATATATCTGGAACGTCTTCCCCCCTTCCTATAACATGGGATCCTTCAAGCGCAGTGTGAAGAGGCATCTCATTAAGCCGGCATCGCGGACGCGACTGCTGTCTGCAGATCCCCTTCTCTGACAGTAGTCACCTCCGTTCATGGATCGCACTCTAGCTTAACATCAGGCGGAGTAAAACTAATAAAAATAAAAAATAAATAAAATATATATTATGATTATATTGCATGGCTTACTATCTGTATATTTGCGATACAGTTACCTACATGTTAGCGACAATTAAATATTAAACAAAGTTGTATTTCTTAAAATTACAGGTATAGCTTGGTTCATCATCCAGGATCCGCTCTTTAATTTGACACCAGTTGGTGGTGACGGTTTCCAATATACCTCATGGAGAGTGTTCGTTGCAGCTTGTGGAATACCGAGTCTTCTCGTTGTATTACTTATTGTACCTTTTCCTGAAAGCCCTAGATATTTGCTTCATGCGAACAAATCTGAAAAAGCGCTTATGGTTCTTCAACGCATATTCACTACTAATACTAAATTACCCGCTAGTGAGTTCCCTGTAAGTATAACCTAAACCTTATTAATTGTAAACTTTTTTGTACTAAACACTTATTAAAAAGGTACATTGGAACCGGCCGATATTTTTTAGGATATTTCCCACGTCCGGCTTGTGGTTGAATAGAGAAATATTAAATTTTAATATGAGTAAAATGATTTGAATACTGCAGGTAGACAATATGATAAGTGCTGATGGTGACGATGAGGAGGAACCTGTGGTGACGTCAGATAACAACGGCAATGTAACCAAAGTCCCAGTGACATTCAATCAGAAATGGGAAGCTTTCTGGGCTAGAAAGAAAGTGTTGGTAACTAGACCAAATATCGGGTGGCTCGTATTGTGCTGTTTCGTTGATTTTGGATTGATGTTCAGGTATGTCGGAGTAGAGTAGATTTTTGAGTAGAGATCACTTAACTTTTTCTGATGCAATATCTGAGGTTATTATTATATTAAATGTTTCAATCACTGATCTGATCTGTTTTGTTTTTTTAAAATGTAATTAATCATTGTCTATTGATTGGTAAACGATGTATTGATATAATTATATTAAAAAAAATTAATGTAAAAATAAGATATTATTGTAGAATAATGTATTGTTAAAAAAACTATTAGATGTCAAGTGGGCCCAGAAATGGGCATTGTTTTTTAACTAATTTATTTCGGTCCAAACCGTTATTACTTAGTTTCAATAAATTAGTTATATAGACCTTATTTTTTCAGTTATTATACTCTAATGATGTGGTTTCCTGATCTGTTCGAGAGATTCAGTCAGTTCTCTACAATGTATGAGGGAGTTTCAGCTGGTGTATGCGAAGTTTCAGCTAATTTATCCAGGACTATTGTAAGTATAAAGAAGAACTTTGGATCTAGAAGAATCCAGTAGTCCCAACCTTTCTTTCTAAATGGCAGATTATGATATTAATTGAATAGCATATAAGAAAGTCTAGCGAGTAGGGCTAGTATATACAGTGAGAGGAGTGTGCATTGTCAATTTAGAGCGTGCATACTCGTCTCCTCAGGCCTCTCCTGGAGATTTCTACTACTACTACTTAGCTCACGCCTTGTTCCCACTGGGGTAGGCAGAAACTATGGAGCGCCAGCGACTCCTCTCTCTACATACCACTTTCGCTTCGACCACATCCATTACTCCCCTCATGCATGCACGTCGGTTGAGGGTGCTCCTCGTCTGACCCTTTCTCAGCAGTTGACCGATCTGACTGAGAAAAGTCTTCCTAGAGCGCCCCCTTCCGACACTGCCATCCACTTTCGCACAATAGATCTTTTTAGTTAATCTCCTTTCATCCATCCTTTCCAAATGACCGAACCACCTTAGCATACCCCTTTCCACTCTGGTCAGAATACTGTCCTTGAGCTCGCAGCGACACCTGGAGATTTCTCTGTAGTAGAAGTTGTTTCCGTTCATGGACCGCAATCTAGCAGCTTTACATCAGGCGGAGTGTCGTCATATGCCGAGCTACAATAAAATAAGACTAGATTTAAAATTAATTTGTTTGAATTTCAGATGGATGAGGTAGACTGTAAACAAACATTAAAGGATGAAGTGTATACTCATACGCTGCTCGTGGCTTTGAGTTGTTTGCCGACAGCGCTCTCTGTTGGAATTACTATCAACATGATTGGAAAGAAGGTTATGTTAAGTGAGTTATTTATTTAAACCTTAGGATGACCTTGAACATGACTATTGTCGAATTTTAGTACTTACACAAAAAGAAATAAAGGTCATGACCTTTATCTTTATCTAGGGTTTATTGCACACTCTACTCCAGGATGGCAGACAGGACAAATAACCATCATCAGTCTGTTTACCACTCTTTAATAGTGCCTATAGGCACTGAGCGACTAAAGTACATATAACAAAGTTACAATTGGTACCGGTCAGAATTAGCGAGGTTCGAACGCGGGTCTCATCGACCGTGAGTTTACGCGTCTTACCGCTAAACCACGGCCGCTTAAAATCCGCCGCTTGTCTCGTGTTAGTGTGCATTGTCTACCTAAACGGATGTCCTACAACAAATTGCTGATTAATTGGTAACATTATTTTCAGTTGTAATGTTAATAAGTTCCGGTTTAGCCGCGCTGGGTTTGAACCTGGTACAATCATCTCTACAGAACCTCATACTGTCTTGTGTGTTTGAAGCCATAGTTAGTTGCACGGAGGCTGTGCTCTTCTGCGTCATTTGCGAGATATTTCCTACTAAAGTTGCGTAAGTATTTACTTGACACTTTACATTAGTCCCGATTTTAGAATTGAAAAACAATAATTATTAAGAAGATGTCTAAACGCAGTTTCTTAGTGGGCAGGTAGTAGTTATTTTATTTTAAAGAAATAATGTTCTCCCAGTCCTTTCACCTTGGATCCTTCAAGCGGCTGTGAAAGAGCACCTCCTCAGGCCGGCATAGTAATGGCGACTGGAGCCACCGTGCGAGCGGTTCTCTAGTCGTCAATGCTCGTGGACCTTCACTAAGTTTACCACCAGACCAGTCGAGGTCACATGTTGTGCGAACATAAAGAAAAACCGTAATGTAGTTGATATTAGACCAATAAATGTTAAAAAATATTGCACGTTTTTTGTCAATGCCAATAAAAATTTAAAACTTTTTAAAAATATATCTGAAGTCGGTGCCAACCGAATATAAAACTCCGAATTGTTTGAATCTAGGTACATTTCCAGTCATAAAACATGTTTCAAATGCATGCACCGATTTCTGATATATGCTAGGTAAAATGTAGACAATTAATTTGTAAATAGATAATAAGCATCTATTCATGTTTATGCTTATTAAATTGTGTGTACGTACTCTCAATTAAAATTATTTTTTTACTTTTTAGTGATTTTAGTTTTTTATTTAGAAGTCGGTTCAATTTTTTTTTTTAATTTTTTTTATCATACCTTGAGGTTAACTTTATTTTATTTAAACAGTGCAACGGCGATGGCAGTAACAGTCATGTGTGGGAGAATTGGTGCGATTGTTGGTAATGTGGTGTTTGGTGCGCTCGTTGATGAACACTGTACAGTACCCATTTATATGTTTGGTACTTTTCTTATAAGTATGTATCTATCATCTTTTGTTTTTAATAAATTTTAGATTTTTTTTTATTGACAACACTCCGCCTGATGTAAAGCTAGAGTGCGGTCCACGAACGGAAACAACTGCTACTACAGAGAAATCTCTACGGACAGCAGTCGTCTCCGCTATGCCGGCTTGAGGAGACAAATGTGCACCATTTAGGTTGACAGTACACACTCCCCTCGTTATACCTACTTCCAAACTGAAGTGTTACACTTGAAAGTGGTGGTACTACCCTAGGAAGACATACTAGGGTCAGTATACCTAGCAGTAACTATAATAAAAATTGAATAGAAAGCTTTAGATGTAAGTCTGATGGACGGTTGAGGTTTTTTAAAAGTACACGAACTTTACTTTTTGAAGTCTGGCCGTTAATGAATTAGTTCATCTACTCGCTTCAATTATTCTCTCCGTCCTAGGTTAATGCTTTGTTTGTTTTCAGCGAGCGGAATGCTCTGTATGATTCTACCAAAGCACACAAGACCAGCTCGGTTGGATCTCACTCAAACCCGGTCCCCACCGGAATTACCGGACAGACTCTTAACTGTGCCTGTCCACCCGGAGGAGAAACCACTGACTCATCAGGAATCTGACAGAAGACCTAACGAATATCCGGACAAGATAATACAGGTTCCGGATATATCCGTGCGGAAACTTCACATGCCAGATAAGAAATGAACTTAGTTTTAATTAATTAATTGTGTTATACAAATATAAATTTACGAATTTTTGGATGTTTGTTACTCGATTAGGTCATATGTATAAGATCTGTGGTGCCCGATTGGATAACCACGAGCACTTGATCGATAGCTAGTATTTTTTAAATATATGTTTATCTAAAAATATATTTGGATAATTTTGTTTTATTTTTATATGGAAGCCTAAAGATCTAGATATCTAGGTAACTAGCGTTGTATTTAATGCTGGAGTCAGTTTATTATATAGGTAGACCTAGGTTTAATTGTATTCTGTAAACTGGTATTTGTAATGTTACATGTCAACCATATGCGTATCGATCACGTCAACCATCCTATTTATAATATATGATACTGATAGTTTATTTTATAGTAGTCCGGCATATTTATTGTGCATCGTCTATGTAGAATTGTAAATAATGTACACTCTTATTGTAATACCAGGCTACTACCAAGTTGAGCTACAAACGTTATTTCACGGACTTGAAAGTAGTGGGAGAACCCCGTAACTGGTATCGTCAATCTGCACGCTGAACGTAATGCGTTATACGCGTTATAAAATAGGCACTATACAATGCGAAGTTTACTGAATACGGTTAAAAGAAACAATATAATCAGATGTCAATATAAATACATAGTATGTATAACAATGCCGACAATAAATGATATATGAATAAATAAATAAATAAATAAATAAATAAATGTTAGTCCTGCAATACTTTAATAAATAAGAATTTGAACTCAAACGATGCTCCTGCCCTCCCCTCATTATTTATTCAATTAGGAAGGTCTATATGATGACAGCTATGTTTTAGAATATATATTTTTTGTTAATATAGATCAATTTAGTTGACACGTGTTTTTGGAAAACTTTTCTATTTTATTTGTTATTTTTTAATTAATTTCAAAAATTTACGATTGTAATTTAGTAATTGTCTTGATCTTGACTTAGCTAAACCTAAGCCAAGAAACAACAAAACATAATTAAAATACTGTATTTATAGCATATTATTGTTCATTATACTGCGATAGTTATTTGTATAAAATTATCGCAAGAAAATATATTGACAAACTTGTGATGTGACAACCATAGCCATAAAATAATCTACAAAATTGTTAGATTCTATACCTATTGGTTCGCACGAAAAAAGAAATTCGCGTTACAGTTTTTCAAATATCCCCTCGATTTTAAAGGTTTTCAAACGAAAATAAAAATACATCTAGTGATATCTCGAAATGTATTTCGGTTTAACATAGCTTATTTTTTTTCGGACCTTCCCATTATGGATCTAATTTGAATGTTAACCGACTTCTTTGGATGTCCAAAAGGCCGTGAGCACACAATCACATATATTTCTTAAAGCGATGCAGCTAACTTCTTGCTGATTGTACTTGGCATTTGATGTTAGAACATTAAGTATAAGAAGTATATAGAAAAATCTAGTATTTATATTTCATAAGATATGTTTAATGTACACAAAAATGTTATATAATAAACAGTTTTAAAGGAGGATGCCCATTCGCCTAAGAAAAATGGGCCCACAATTTTTTTCTCGAGTTTGTCGATAATTTTTAGTAAATGTAGAAAAATAAATCTACTTCCTTATTACCAATCAGTTTAAATTTTTTCACCCGGGTTATTGAGTAATTAGATGTTTTCTGATGCAATATTTGAGGTTAATATTATTTTTAATGCTTTAATAATTGAAGATATCTGTTTTTTATGTAATTAAACATTGTCTGTTGATTGCTAAATGATGTGTTGATATGATTAAAATGATTTATTTAAAAAAATTGGTATTATTTCAGAGTATTGTTTTGTAACCAAACTATTAGGTATCAAGCGGGCCCAAAAATGGGTATTCTCCTTTGTAGATATATTTTCGGTTACGTTTCATCATCTTTGTTTACAAGTATCTCTATTAGTTAAATTTGACATGTGACTCCAAGGGAAGTTTAAAAGAAAACCACATTAATTAATAGCAGTCATTATCATAATGATCAGTACAGTACGTAGTGCTAATTTTTTTTTCATTTTCGACTCTAATACTTCAGAATTTAGAACAAAAACTAGGTGTCCCGAAATTTATCAAAATCATACATGTGTACGCCTGTTTTAAAAGTTATTCTCTCAAACGTATAGTTTTAAATTTATTGACCCTTAAATTTTAAGAGCTATGGTTAATCAAAGCATTACTAAATACTAGGTCCTATTAGTTTCGTTATTTACCGCTCTCACCATGTGATTCGCAGACGCATTTTCTCCGTGACGTTGACTTCTTTAAATTTATTCGAGTGACTATAATATTAAAAATTTTCAGGACTTTTAAAAGTTAAAAATTAAAAAATTTACCAAGCCTGACTCTTATAATGTGATTTTATGTAAAGAGATTCACACGGTAATCATTTTAAAGTTTAACTTGGGATTGTCACTGAAAACAATGAAAAAGATTTAATATCAAATATTGAGTATATAGAAAAACTCCGTCATGTTTTATAAATAGTATAGTTTAAGAACCATTGATATATACAACTAGATGTGCAATAACGCTCCCAATGTGACGCAAGAGTAAAGATGACCACAGCCACGTTTAGGTTCTCTGTCAGTTAGTATTTGACGGCAACATTGTCAAATCGTTTGAAGCGGTGGACGCTTTTTCATGTCCAATGTATGAAGTTTGCACTTCTAGTATATATCTCTATGTAACTGAGTAAATAATAAAATTGTTTTTCTTAAAAAAAGCATTTGAGAGTGTAACTTGGTGTAATTCAGTCATAAAATTATTCAAAATCGAAAAGATATCTTTGTCAGTAGCTGTGTATCTTATATAATATATGTATTTGTTTAAAGATTCGTTTATTTGTTTTATTTAATTATTAAAGACGTTATTACTACTACACGTGATGATAAATATCATTTGTATAGTCTTGTCTGAAAATAATACTGTTACTGTGTATGTATGTATCACGTTTGAATAATTAAAACGTTAAATGTGAAAAAATTTAACTAAAGAGCATGCCAAGTATAGTAAAAAGTTATATTTTAAATTAAAACACTAAAATGAAGTTAGATAATTGTGAAAATAATAAAAATGATTGCGAAAAAGAACAAACGGTCGTTATTTCTGATCTAACAAAAGAAAATGGTGATAAGTATCACACGTATGAAGAAGCACTGTTATTTGCTGGTAAGTTTGTTGCTAGTTCCTTTCCCAATTCCTGTTTATTCGCGCCACATTTTTAGAATGGGATGTCATAACAACGACAATTCTGCCAATGTCGAGTAATCGTGCAACAGGTGGAGAAGATAGGTCCAAAAATTACGCGACAATTAATAGACCAAAAATATCTACAATGGGGGAAAATGAGTATTAGTAAATGAATAACAATAAAACCTGATATTATTACGAGTAATGAAATTACACAAAACGTGGGTATAACCAACCTTTTTGGCGGCCGTCGTTTAGCGGTAAGACGCGTGAACTCACGATCAATGAGACCCGTGTTCGAACCTCGCTAAAGACCGGTACCAATGTAACTTTGTTATATGTACTTTGGTCGCTCAGTGCCTATAGCAACTATTAAAGAGTGGTAGGCAGATTGATGATGGTTATTTGTCCAGTCTGTCGTCCTGGGGCTGTACCACCACTTTCGAATGTAACACCCGTGAAGTGACTTTGTCGCGTTTCGGGGATAGTTTGAAAGTAGCCAGGTATAAGAGAGGAGTATGCACTGTCAATCTAGATGGTACATGCTCGTCTCCTCAAGCCGGCATAGTGGAGGCGACTGCAGCCCGTAGAGATTTCTCTGTGGTAGCAGTTGTTTCCATTCATGGACCGCACTCTAGCTTTACATCAGGCGGAGTGTTGTCACATGTCGAGCTACAATTAAAAAAAAAAACGTCAGTGGAAGAGAGTTTGTAGCATCTCTTTAGACAGCAATAAAAATAATTAAGAATGCAGCCCAGTCTGCCGTGTTGGGGTAGTACCACCACTTTCAAATTGTCCTTGAAGTGGCGTTGTCGCGTTTCGGGAACAGTTTGGAAGTAGTCAGGTATAACGAGAGGAGTGTGAATTGTCGATCTAGATGGTGCATACTCGTCACTTCAACCCGCAGAGCGGAGGTGACTGCTGCCTGTAGATATTTCTTTGTAGTAGCAGTTGTTTCCTTAAGTTTATGATACGCTTAACTTTAGGTGGAGTGTTGTCATATGCCGAGTTACTATATAAAAAAAGTTATATACAACCTTTAGCCGGTACCTGTTAAATCTGTTAAAGGTCCCAGTCCCAAAAATCTCAATTGCTGGCCGTTACTCGCCAATATATCCGACGCTTAATGAAATTTTTTTCATTTAGCAGCGGAAATAATTTTACATTACAAAGCTTTCAAAACAAAGTTTATTTCACAGGTAATGGAAACTATAACATAAGTTTGCTGATAACCCTGAGCATAACTCTAATATCCATGTTGCTGGACATGTTTGGCTTCAGCGTCGTGGTCTCCGGCCTCAGTTGCGACTTTCAACTTAGCATAACGCAGAAAGGAATTCTTACTTCTATGCCTTTTGCTGGTTAGTGTGACATCTTTTAATTGTGATCCTGCATGTTTTGTCATACCTTTTATTGAGGAGGCGGCATAGCCGAGGCGACTGCTGCCTGTAGAGATTGCGCTGTAGTAGCAGAGCGGGCGGAGTGTTTTTTCTTCCAACTTGGTGTCAGGACGTTGTATGTATTTCAGGTGCAATATTAACGTCATATCCATGGGGATACTTCTCAGACACTCAGGGTCGGAAGAAATCACTCATCATAGCGATGTGCGTCAGTTTTGTTGCAGCGTTAGCCAGTAGTATGTCACCTAATTGGATTACAATGGCTGTACTTAAACTTATTGGAACTAGTTTGTGAGTAGTGTTTTATGGATGGTGTACATTCGCCTGCTCAAGCCGGCATAGGGGAGGTGAATGCTGCCTGCAGACATTTATTTGTAGTAGCAATTATTTCCGTTCATTGACACTCATCAGAGTGAGATGAAATGAAATGAGTAATTAGATGTTTTCTGATGCAATATTTGAGGTTATTATTGTTTTAAATGCTTTAATAATTGTTGATATCTGTTTCTTATGCAATTAAACATTGTCTATTGATTGGTAAATGATGCGTTGATATAATTAAAATTAATTAATCAAAAAAAATAAGATATTATTTTAGAATATTGTTTTGTTACCAAACTATTAGGTATTAATTGGGCCCAAAAATGGCCATTATCCTTTATTTGTAATGACGATGAAAAACCTCTACTAAATTTAGATTATTTTAGGAGAAAATAACACAATAGTTGATGAGTTGTTTTTTTTTTTATCGTTCAGTTCAAGTGCTGCACAATCGTGTACATACGTGCTGTTAGGAGAATGTTGTGGCGTTAAAGTCAGAGGAATTTATATGTTGATGATGACCAGCGCTATCATGTTAACACCCACTATTTATTTTAGTAAGTATTTTTAAATCTCCTTAACTAGACTGGATAAACATAGTTCAATCTATATTACATTAATGGCAGATACCGTCACCACTATACCGTCCTCATTAAATTTAGCAAATAACGACGATGTAATAATTAAATCTACAGTTAATATTCATAGTGTAAATGATAAAGATAACAATATGATACTATTGTCATGTTTAAATATTTTTTAATGTACAAACTTATGGAAGGTTTCCATTATTTTCTGAAACCGTATATTGGCTGTCTAACAGTGCTTTTCCTAACAATTTTATAGTATTTTCCGAGTTACTACTCTATACTCTTTTTATTCTGTTTTAAGGTAAGGTAAATTTATAGCAAAAAAAAAACAAAGGTAGAAGTCGCGTTAGAATTTTAATTTTAAACCAATGTAAATGTACGAACCAATACTGTTTAAGGTATATGTCAATGGTTTAATGCAAATAAATATTAAATTTTGTTTAGCAAATTAAAATGGCTTATTCCGTCTACGTTACGAACGTATATGACTATGCGGTCGTGGTCTGGCGGTAAGACGCGTGAACTCAAGATCGGTGAGACCCGTGTTTGGACCTCGCTAATTCTGACCAATGTAACTGTGTTATATGTACAGTGCCTATAGGTACTATTAAAAGAGGTAGGCAGACTGATGATGGTTATTAGCCCAGTCTGCCGTCTTGGGGTAGTACCACCACTTTCGAATGTAACACCCGTGAAGTGACCTTGTCGCGTTTCGGAAATAGTTTGAGAGTAGCCAGGTATAGCGAGAGGAGTGTGTACTGTCAATCTAGATGGTACGTGCTCGTCTCCTCAAGCTGGTATAGTGGAGGCGACTGCTACCTGCACAGTTTTATCTGTAGTAGCAGTTGCTTCCATTCATGGACCGCACTCTAGCTTTACATCAAGCGGAGTGTTGTCACATGCCGAGCTACAATGAAAAAAAATATTTTTCTTTATTAGAATAAATAATAATTCTAAGTATGTCTGATGAATAAAGCGATTTATTTATTTTTCAGCAACTGGATACTTCATATTAAACCTAGATTTTACTAAAGATCTAGGATTTCTAGGCATACAAATGAGACCATGGCGACTTCTAGCTCTCGTGTTAGCTATGCCATTGGGAGTTAGTGCTTTAGCGCTTAATTTATTTTATGAGAGTCCTAAGTTTTTAGCTAATTTGGGTAAAAATGAAGAAGCTGTTGAGGTATTGAAGAAAATTTGCGTTCGAAATGGCTGTGATCTTAATCATTTTCCCGTAAGTTCTCTTTTCATTGTTTTTCATTAATTTAGCTTCTAAAAAAGGAGAATGCCCATTTTTGGGCCCACTTGATACCTAATAGTTTGTTAACAAAACAATATTCTAAAATAATATCTTATTTTTTTATTAATTTGTTTTAATTATATAAAAACATCGTTTTCCAACCAACCAATACAATGTTTAATATTAAAAAAATATTACCAATTAATAAAATTTTAATACAATAATAACCTCAAACATTGCATCAGAAAAAGTCTAATTACTCAATAACTTGGGTAAAAAAAATTAAAACTGGTTGGTAATAAGGAAGGAGATTTAATTTCCTACAAAATTAACTAAAAATCATTGACAAACTCGAGAAAAAAATTGTGGGCCCATTTTTCTTAGGCGAATGGGCATTCTCCTTTGTACATGAAAGCTTTTACTCCTAAAATTTAAGTTATTAATGCCTATTCTTTATTTTACAATATGACTACCACTTCCAAATGTCCACCACATCCGTGCAGTAGAAGTAGCAGTGTTTATAACGAGAGGAGTCTATCCTATAAACCTAGAGTGTGCAAACTGGACGGCATAGCGGATACGATTGCTGCTTTTAAATACAATGTAAACTCGATTTAACGACAAACTCCTTCAAACGTCGAAATTACCTGACATAGTTGGTTTACATTATAAACAAGTACTTTCCAGTTGCCAAAATTAATAAGAACTGCAGCTGTGTTCTTTTGTTGCTTTATTGTCTAGCCCGTATTTACCTTGACTGTCGGCATCATACCGAAGATTCTGTCGTTAGGTTGTTATGCATAATGTTATATATACTTTATTGATAAATAATATTATATTAGTAGAATAGTATTGATTTTTCTTCTCTCCATTTAACGACAACTCTCTATAACGCTATAAAATGCGCAGTCCCTTCGCAGTGTCGCTATATAGAGTTTACACTGTATTTCTAAATGGAACTTGAGGTTTTAAAACAATTTTGGAAACTAAATTATAATTAAAAAAAAAATCGACTAGTAGATAAAGCCTCACGGCTTTAAGTCCACCTTTTACAAAAAAAAAAATACACTAAAGTTTATAAATAAAATAAATAGATATTAATGAAAAAATTACAGGTAAAATATTTACTATTAGAAGAGACGAATAAAGTTAAGAGGTCAGACACGTCATTGTTGCAGTCAGTCTGGAACCAAACAATGCCAATATTTAAACCACCTCTACTATTGAAGACAATGCAACTGTTCTATCTGATATTCGTTCTATATACAACGTGGGTAGTCTTTATTTATTTGTTAGGTTGAATTTTGAAAGGAGCCAGTCAGGAGAAGTATAAACTATAAGATATATTTATTAAAAGGATCTCGATTGTATGTGTAACATCAACTTTTTATTTTTCCCCACAATGGGCTCACATTATTAGCAGTTAAAAAAAAACAATATCCAGGCAACCCAAGCATAATCTTTCTATCATAATTCCAGTGAGAACTGATCGTGAAATATTTTTACATTATACAAGAGTGGTAGGCAGACTGGTGATGGTTATTTGTCCAGTCTGCCGTCCTGGGGTAGTACCACCACTTTCGAATGTAACACCCGTGAAGTGACCGTGTCAGTTTGAAACGACAGTTTGAAAGTAGCCAGGTATAGCGAGAGGAATGTGCACTGTCAATCTAGATGGTACATGCTCGTCTCCTCAAGCCGGCATAGTGGAGGCACAGGTTTCTGTAGTAGCAGTTGTTTCTATTCATCGACCGACCGACTCTAGCTTTACATCAGGCGGAGTGTTGTCACATGCCGAGCTATAATAAAAAAAAATCTAACCATAGATAAAGAAACCAAGTCTAGTCTACTAGAAACTACAGAGCGGCAGCGACACATTACTCTTCTCATGCATGCACGTCGGTTGAGGGTGCTCCTCATCTGACCCTTTCTCAGCAGTTGACCGATCCGACTGAAAAAGGTCTTCCTGGGGCGCCCCCTTGCGACACTGCCATCCACCTTCGCACAATAAACCTTATTAGTTAATCTCCTTTCTACTCCAAACATAACCTAAAACCGGATATAGTACGTAATGTATTATTTTGTTTATAACACAATTTCAGAAACAACGCGTTCATAGTGTGGTTTCCATTCATATCGAATGCTATATTTTCTTCAAGCAGTTCGAATGACGTCTCTAGCGATGGTGTTTGTGAACTTATTACTAGTTCTATGTCGACTGATGTTAATATTGATGTAAGTTTACTTTTACTTTTGTCAGAAACGTATGCGATGAGGCCTGAAAGCCACCCAAAAGAATCTTAAACATCTTTAAATAGAAACCACCCATAAATTTACCATTTGCCTAAGGACTTTTTTTATTTATTTACTAGATGCTCACTACAAGTTGCAGCCGAAAAAAAGTCACATACATATATTTTAAAATCTGATCAGTAAAACTGGGCTGCAACTCAAAGTGTGAACACTACATTAATACATAATTATTATTATTTGAATTATTTAAATAGTCAAGTGTGGTTAGTAGTTTCACCCCGCAGTCTCACCACTCCAGAGTGGCGCACAACCAAATTGGCGGGACCTGACGACTCATGTCAAAACGCCTTGCCCTGTGACGTCCAGTCCCACAAACGAGGTCGGACGGTGCTGCGCCCCACCCCGGAACGCCCAGGCTACGAGGGTCGTCATAAAATACTTATATCAATGTGTTAATGTGTAATTTTAAGTAAATCTGTAGTTGTTGTGGCGAAGGATGTCTTTGCCTTGAAGGACCAAAGTATATATCACAGAGTCCTTTATAATACTGAAAAAATAATATTACAGTAAATATGTACACATTAGTACCGGTCATCGTAACTGTACACATGACGTGTCTTATATAATTAAGAAACTTAAGTACTGATTTTCAGGCGGAGTGTAGCAGCACTTTAGAATTACAGACAGTAATTACTGGATTATGTCACAGTTTATCATTTACCGTTTTAAATACAATAATTTCCAGGTAAAGTAACAAGTCATTCACATTGCACAGGCCTGTGTTTTTGTTGCAGCTTTGATTTTATTATTTTAGCACGCCTGATGTTAAGCTATAGTTGATAGAATGGGACCTTAATACTATCCAAGAGCGTCGCCAGCAGATGGCCTAGGGGAGGGGCGAGGGGGGGGGGGAGTTGATATGGAGGATGAAAAAAGTATGAATTGTAGGTCAAGTACATGAAGCTTTTCACTTGTAGTACGAGCCTTACATCTACGGCGATTGTAATAACAACGGTACAGAGTCTAACGTTAAAGCTACACGAGCTCTTGACTGTAAATAATAAATAAATTTACATTTAACAACTTTTTAGAATCTCTGCCCCCCCCTTGGCGACGCCCTTGATACTATCAAATTCATAAAACAAAAGTTGCAAAAGTAACTTTATTACAAAACTAGAGATGATCACGAAAATCTATTTTGAAAAATAATCTTTATTAGAATTGCTTGGAATTAAGTCTCAAAATCAAATCTTTGGCATTGATTTATGCGATAATTGATCTGTTGATAATTCATCGGCATCAATCAAAATGCTAGCTGCTTCATAGCTGCACATCTGATGCAAACTAGCACTCTCTAATACTTCCATATCCAGCATATGAAGTGGTAGCAGGAATACTAAAACAGTTTCTTGTCAGCGTAGTACACAACGGTTCTGATTTCAGATTTGCGTCATGGAAAAAAACTGTGTTAATGTTATGCCTTTTTGGATCAATGGTGGGTGGTATTGGATCAACATTAGCACCAGATCCCATCTCAGCCATGGTGTTCTTCGTCGCATTTATGGGCACTGCATTAGGGATGGGAATTACTTCCGCTTATTTTGTTGATTTGTATCCTACTTCTTATAGGTGAGAGAGAGTTCTTGAAAAATAACGATTCTTGAAAAGGAAGAGCGGCCGTGATCTAGCGGTAAGACGCGTGAACTCACGATTAATGAGACTCGTGTTCGAATCTCGCTAATTCTGACCGGTACCAATGTAACTATGTTATATGTAGTTGACCGACTTCTGTCTATAGAAATGTCTCTGTAGTAGCAGTGGTTTTCGTTCATGGACCGCACTCTAGCTTTACATCAGGCGGAGTGTAGTCATATGTCGAGCTACAATAAAAAAAATAGTGTTCAAGCTAAAAAGCAAATCACAACGGTCCATAATGAGCAATACACAATTTTAGAATTTAAAATTAAAAATTTTTTTTTAATTATTTTTGTTGTGATAATTGCTGCTACACACATTATTTCCAGGGGTATGGCTGCGTGTTTAGGAGTCATGGTAGCAAGGTTCAGTTCCTTGGCGAGCATCAATCTCGTTGGTTCCATAATAATTGACTATTGTAATGTAACATTCTACACATGGTGTGCTTTTCTATTCAGTTAGTATACTTTTTATTATTTTTATCCTCAACAATCCTCGTATTATAAACACTGAGAGACCAAAGTTCATACAAAGAGCGGTAGACAGACTGCTGTCCTGGGACCACCATTTTTAAGTGTAAAGTGATCTAGTGTGGTGGTGGTATGGTGTAGATTTGCCTCCTCAAGGTAATGCGGAGGTGACTACTCCCTACAGACATTCCCGTTCACGTTTCGCACTGAAACTTAATATGAGGCTGAATTTGGCACAGGTGCCGATACTGTTCGCTGTTGGTTGTCTAATTCCTTTGAACTATTTATAATATAGATTTTTTTAATTTCAGCTGGTGTCATAGTAACATGGTATCTACCGCCGGACGTAGTAAATAAATAAATTTTATATTCCAATTAAATTTATTTTATTTTAACCTTTAAAAAATCTAAATATATGAATTAAAAAGTGACTACAGGCACTTTATTTATTTTAAAGAAATTTTTAAATAGATATACAGGGTGTATCGGGCAACGTGTAAAAAATTTCAATAGATGACTCAGTAATTGATTCTGAGCAGAAATTAATTTACAAAATAAATACTTTTTTTTTATCCAAATGTCCACCTTTTCCTTGTAGAAACATACATACGAGTAATTTGCTACAAACACGTGTAATCGTTGTGTCGGCAGGCGGTGCATCAAACGAATGACCTTGCCTTTGATCGACGCCGACAACCTATGCCGCCTCGCCTTTGTGCTCGCGCCGACAAGTCGTGTGCCGACCCACCTGCAACGGCTATTCTGTTAGTTGCCGAATGGCCGCGTAACTATGTACACGTGCGCGTATTCGTAAGAAATAACACTAAACGCGACAATGTCACTTTCGAACATTGAACTTTGTGATCGTTCTCTTGTGTGGAGAAAGTGGTGGAAATTTAAGTGCTACCTTACGTTTGTGGAGAGAACGGTATCCTACACGATTCCGTACGACACGTATTAAGAATTGTTCAAAATCTTGTGTGGAGGTTATTACGTGCGCGCAAGACCTACACCCGTATAAGCTCGCATTACATTTTGCGAGTGGCCATCTCGCTCCCCAGACTTAACGTCCTGTGATATTTAATTATGGGGAGACATAAAGCGGCGCGTGTATTCTGACAGAGACGGTCAGGTCAACGACCGCGGTGAACTTCGTAGGCGGATTGAAAGTATCACTGTGTTTAGCGCGAATTTTGACCACCTGTTATGAGTACCATAGACACTTTCCGAAGATATTTTTGTTTTTTGTAAGTAAACTACCTAATCATTGTGTTAATAAGTCAATTATACTAAAACACTTTTGTTCTACTACTTTCTCAATAAATTATTTTTTATGACCGCTGTACTTTCGTAGTTTCGTAGCGCTCGATGTCCACGTCGGCCGGTCCATTTATAGACATTTTGTTTTTGTCATAATACCATACACGAGAATTTTTATTTAGTAAATTTATTTTTTGAGGGGTGATCACCCCTCACTTAATATTTACCTTAATTTTTTTACACGATGCCTGATACACCCTGTATATATATTTTATATGGCGCCATTATGTGGTGTTAGTAACAGTAAAGCGAGCTTTGTTTACCACCTGACTTAAGTTAGGATAGAATTTCCTAAAATCTCAATCAACTCTATGTGTAAAAAACATAGAGATATCTACTAGAGTACATCTGACATAAAAAAAAGCGTAGGTCGCTTTAAACGATTTGACAGCGTTGCCGTCAAGTCAAATACTAACTGACAGAGAACCTAAACGTGGCTGTGGCCATCTTTACTCTCGCGTCACATTGGGAGCGTTATTGCATTACTAAAGAATATCATCCTACATAATCCCAAATGTGTATAACAATCTCTCGTCAGAAATAAGGAAAGGCTTGAATAATAAAAACTTTAAAAATAAGTTAAAAAACTATTATACCTTTTGAAGCAACCTGTATATAAAATGTATTAAAAAAAAATTCAGAATACCTTCTATTTTTTAATTTTGTTTAACACTAAACTTGTTTATCATTTCACTTAAATTGTATATACTTATTATTTAACTATTTATGTGTAACTGTAATTAAGAACGAATGTGCAACGCCAAGACAAACCATTATGGCTTACTGGCGTGAAGCTAAATTGTAAAAAAAAAACTAAATACTACCAATAAACTTATTAAATAAAATAAAATAAAATGAAACTAGTTGTATATATCAATGGTAAAAATGCTAAAATTAGGAAATATTAAAGTTTTTGTATATACATTATATGTATAAGAAATATTAAATTGTGATAACATGACCTCAACTTCGTGATAAAAAATACTCTTAAACTGCATATTCTTGATGTTCGACTTACTACAAATCTGATCGAAATAAGATCGAATCAAAATATTTATATTTCTAATTGCGTATTTGCTAAAAATTAAAAAACAACTTAATTAATTACCTATTTACTTAGTCCTTATTTTTGTTATCAATATTGTTTTATATAGTAGTCCGGGAGATAACCACACTCCGCTTGGTGTGAAACCAGAGTGCGGTCCACGGACAGAAACAACTGCTACCAGAGTAAACTGCTACCTTCCTTTCTTTATTTTGATTTACACTAAGAGACCAAAGTACAAATAACAAAATTACATTGATACCAGCTGAAGGATCGTAACTGTGACTTTTTGTGTAAATTCGGATTAGATTAGAACAAGACAATGTTAAGAATATACCCTCTTTGGATCTAGTCTTTTTAGACCTCGGTAAGGACCGGTTATGTACAAAAATATCAACAACTTTTAGTATTATAGATACATCCGCGAAGCTTCTTCCATTATTTAGATATTTAAGAGAGATTTAAAAGAAAACATTATAAAGGTTAAAATGTACCGAATATTAGGTATTGAATAAAGCTAGGTAGCTGGGATTAATGTAAATAATTAGTGCATAAAAATGGCAGAAAATCGTAGTTATGTTGTTACTGAAGGTATTGAATTGAGTGAGAGAAAGAAAAGAAGAGTAGTGGAACCTGTTAAAAGTTATAGCTATGAAGAAGCTTTAGATTTAACAGGTAAGTTTGTTCAAATACTTAAAGTAACAAATAAAACATTATTATTGTGTAACCTTCTTTTGCTGTCCGTACCAGGCGTGTGTACAGACAGCATATTTTGTGAGAGAGATACCTTCAATTAATTAATTTATTTAACTAAGAAGTACAGTGTGTGATCGCATTCTGCCTGATGTTAAGCTAGAGTGCGATCCATAAGCGGTTACAATTGCTACTACATAGAAATTTCTGAACAACAGTCACCTCCGCTATGCTTGGCGAGATAAATATGGATGGCCATTGACAGGGCACACTACTCACGTTCAATGTCCTGAACCTATGGATTAACGTATAAACTAAACAAACGTAGACCTATTAACATTATTGATTAACATTTTATCTTTATTAGGTAATGGCAAATACAACATCGGCCTGCTGTTGGCATGCTTCGTCGTTATGACTGCAATGGGTATTGAGATCTTTGGTCTGGGCATCATTGTCACAGCATCAGCCTGCGACCTCGGGATGTCAACTACTGAAATTGGTATTCTTAGCTCCATGCCTTTTGCTGGTATGTACAATTTTTATTAATACACTTCAAGATCTTCTGTAGCAATAATTTCAAGAAATATTGTTTATGGAGCTGTGTTATATTTTAAAAAGTGGTAGGCAGCCGAATCTGACGTCTAGTACCTTTACTTTCAATGAAAGTTCTGCAATCTTTTAAGCTGGATTGTGGGGGGCACTGTAGCATTTGTAGAGTAGTTGTCTCCCTTCTTAAACCTCACTCTAGTTTAAAATTCCTCTCCTCAAGCTAGCATAGTGGAAACGACTGCTGCCTTCCGAAGTTTCATTCTTGTTTTCCTTCTTGGACCGCATTCTAGCTTGCGGCGAAATGTCGTTATAGTATGCCAAGTTATTATAGCGATTTCTATACGTCCGCGAGAAGATGGTCTATTTCTACATTTTAAGATTATTTTCAGGTATAATACTAATGTCATATCCATGGGGATACCTGTCAGACACAAGGGGAAGAAAAATGGTATTAATGCTAGCTATGGGCGGGAGCTTTGTGAGTTCCACTTTGAGCAGTATGGCGACTAGTTGGCAAATTATGGCCTTCCTTAGGTTCTTAGGATCTGCTTTGTAAGTTACATTGGATATTATTATCTACTTGTCTTTATTTATTTATTAATAGGTATATACAACAGGTAACAATCATAATAATACAATAATAGTTGAAACCACAGATCTGAACTAGATTATTACCCTACACGTATATACACATCATGGTTCATGCAATATTACAAATTATAAAATAGTAAGTTATATGAATTACAAATGTCTTAAAATTAATTAATGTCAAAAGTTAAATTACAATATTAATAAATAGCCTATGATGATGCATGGTCGAGGAGAGATTGGATCTGCCTCTTATAGGTCATGTAATTTCCATTAAATATGTCAATTTCTTTATTGTTTATTGAGATGTCATTGTATAGCCGACATATTCGTACTATTGGATTATAGTACGATGTATTATTTTTATATGTTCGAATGCAGAAGGTTCTATACTCTTGGCGAGTATTATATCGTGTGTTGAAGTCTATGTGATTTAGTAATATTATTTATTGATTTAGTAATACTACTTTCCAAGAGTCGCTAAGGATGTGCATCGAGGTTTAACTCCAAGCAAATTCTTACGCAATCGACTTGCATCTCTATTTCCTTTGGCAACAGATGCAGTGCAGCCGAATCAGCAACCTACGCCCTACTAGGCGAATGTTGCACTTCCAAAGTGAGGGCTAAATACATGCTTTTAATGACAAGCGCGTTAATGTTAACACCTACACTTTATTATAGTAAGTTTAATTATATTTATGCAAGTGGAAAGAATGGATGAATTAAAAACGAAAGGTAATCGATTACGTCGATGATGAGTTTACAAAAGCGAGGGTCGATAGTATTCATAATCGTAGCTTTACGTCCTATGCTCTTGTATGAAAGAAATGATGGTTATGAAAGAAGTGATTTGATGACCGTGGTCTAGCGATAAGACGCGTGAAGGATGAAATCTAGCCTAACCTCGCTAATTTTTACCGGTACCAATGTAACTTTGTTATATGTACTTTGGTCGCTCAGTACCTATAGGTACTATTTAAGAGCGGTAGGCAGACTGATGATGGCTATTAGTCCAGTCTGCCGTGTTGGGGTAGTACCAACACTTTCGAATGTAACGCTCGAGATGTCACCTTGTCGTGAGAGGAGAGTGTGCTGTCAATTTAGATGGTGCATACTCGTCTCATTATGCTGGCATAGCGAAGGCGGCTGTAGTAGAGGATTCTCTGTAGTAGATAAGGTCTCGATCTAATACCTCTGCCTAAATTTTGAGAAAAAAAAAATTAATTATTATTCTCTCTTTTCAGTATGGGCATATTTAATTTTGAAACTAGAGTTCGCTGTACCAATAACGTTTTTGGGCATAACCTATAAACCATGGAGACTGTTGACCCTGGTCATGGCACTGCCATTAGGTTTTGGTGCCTTATCCTTGTATTTCTTTAAGGAAAGTCCAAAATTCTTAGCGAATGTTGGAAAGAATGTAGAGGCAGTTGAAGTTTTGAAGAGAATATATGAAGTTAATAATGGCAATTCAGAAGAGTATGTTGTAAGTATTAAAAAACAACAGAAAAAGATCTGCAGACAGCAGTTGCTTCTGCAATACCAGTTTGATGAAATATCTCTCGTTGGACGATGAGTGATCTTAATAATAATAATTTTGTTAAAATTATTTCGGAAAATTACGAGTGTTTGTGGAATTAGGTGTACTTTGGAATCTAACTTTAGGATATCTAGAAGTATTTAATTAATTTATTTATAGTATTTAATAAATATGTTTTAGGTAAAACAGATACATTTAGAAGAAGGTATTCAAGAAGATAAGGGCGAGTTTACATTGAAATCTTTATGGGTACAAATTGCACCTTTATTCAAACAGCCTTTACTTTTGAGGACTTTACAATTATATTATTTAACTTTTGTTGTTTATATCGCGTAAGTATAAAGGAATATAATCTTGTAATTATTTTGTACGACTGTAATTACAATATTACGTAGCTAAGTAACAAGCACTTCTCTATTGACTTGTTTTTGATTATTTTTATACAAGCGTACAAAATGATAACGAAACGTATTTTGTTTCAGTAACAACAGCTTTGCGATAGTACTACCATATATATTTAACGTTTTCTTCACTTCATACGAGACAAATTCTGAACTATCAACAGGATTCTGCGATCTCTTTTCTTCTAATCATACTTCAGATACAACTATGCAAATGGTAACAAATTAATAATTGTTTTTTATGCTTAATATGCTGCCTGGTGTTAAGCATTGGTGCGGTCTAAGGTGGAGCACGCTTGTCTATAAGGTACCTATTCACCTTCAATTTGAAGAGACCCATGTTGTACGGGTTCCACATATTTACTTAGTCCTATTTTACTCCATTTTAAAGCTTGAAACTGCAAACAGTACATAAAGTAAAGGCGATCCTCGTTTGTGGACCCCTAATGTTTATTAATCAAAATAACAACCGTTTTATTATAGTAAATGGGTGAAATAATATATGAAAACCTAACCGGAATTATGAATTAATTTAGGTTAATACAATTATTGATCTATTTAGTTATTTGTTTATTCCTGTTAGACGTTATAAAACTAATATTACCACTATAATATAGAGAACAACAGATGTTACAATTTACGTACGGTAGGTCTATATATCCCTAAGACAAAGAAAAGCGGCCGTGGTCTAGCGGTAAGATGCGTGAACTCACGATCGATGAGACCCGTGTTCGAACCTCGCTAATTCTGACCAATATAACTATGTTATATGTACTTTGGTAGCTCATTAAAGAGTGGTAGGCAGACTGATGATGGTTATTCGTCCAATCTGCCGTCCTGGAGCAGTACCACCACTTTCGAATGTAACACCCGTGAAGTGACCCCTGTCGCGTTTGAAAATAGACAGGTATAGCGAGAGGAATGTGCACTGTCAATCTAGATGGTGCGGGCTCGTCTCCTCGAGCCGGCATAGTGGAGGCGACTGCTGCCCATAGAGATTTCTCTATAGTAGCAGTTGTTTCCATTCATGGACCGCACTCTGGCTTTAGATCAGGCGGGGTGTTGTCACATGCCGAATTACAATAAAAAAAAATGTCTACTTTCAGAATTCAACCTGCAACGACACAATAGTAGACAACACGATATGGGCTGGTTGTGTTCATGGCACTTCGTTTTTCCTGCTCAACACATTAATATCACAATGTGCTGGAAAGAGACGAGTTAGCATACTTTTTTTTTATTGCAGCTCGGCATGTGACAACACTCCGCCTGATGCAAAGCTAGAGTGCGGTCCATGAATGGAAACAACTGCTACTGCAGAGAAACCTGTGCGGGCAGCAGTCGCCTTCACTATACCGGCTTGAGGAGACGAGCATGTACCATATTAGATTGACAGTGCACACTACTCTCGTTATACCAGGCTACTTTCAAACTATTCCCGAAACGCGACAAAGTCACTTCACGGGTGTTACATTCGAAAGTGGTGGTACTACCCCAGGACGGCAGACTGTACAAATAACCATCATCAGTCTCCTTACCACTCATTAATAGTGCCTATAGGGACTGAGCGACCAAAGTACATATAACAAAGTTACATTGGTCAGAATTAGCGAGGTTCGAACACGGGTCTCATCGATCGTGAGTTCACGCGTCTTACCGCTAGACCACGGCCGCTCTTTTCCTTATTTCCTTACCATAATTCGGTCGAGCACTATGTTCAGGTCTAACCTAGTACGTATAGGGGATAAGTTAGACGGTGTACACTCGTTTCACCAAGCTGGTATAGGGTAAGTGACTGTTGCCTGTATAAATTTCTCTGTGGCAGCAATTGTTTCCACTCATGGACCGTACACGCTTTACATCAGGCGGAGTATGGTCTACTATAGAAAATGCACATGTTATTATAAGTGAAGATAGGAGATTGTTGTCGTGAATAAATTCAATAAATAAATAATAATAACAATAATTGTTCTTTGTCCCTCCATATTTATTCTATTAAGAATAAGTAATAAATAATTATTGTTTATTTTTTTTTTATATTTTGCAATAGGAAATAGAAAGGTCACCTACAGGGTTAATTACTTTTTTTGCAGGCAACACGTCGCTATGCCGGCTTGATGTGACGAGTATGTATGGTCAAGGTTGATAGTATAGCCTCCCCTTCGGCTACTTTCAAGCTAATTTTGAAACTAGAAAATTACACCGAACCAAAAATTATACACTAGTGCTTATTTTTTTTATTTTTGAGACTTTATTGGTCTAAAATCAACTACATAACATTATGGTACCATTATTTGTTAAAAAAAACACACACAGAATTGATTTTACATGAAAATAATTTAACAATAACGTTTTAGTTATAACGAGATGAGTGTGCACTGTCAATCTAGATGGTGCATGTTCGTCTCGCCAAACCGGCATAGTGGAGGCGACTGCTGCCCGCACAGGTTTCTTTCAGTAGCAGTTGTAAATTGCATTAATAGTGGTTACAGAGATTGTTTTCTGTATTTTTACAACCTATGTATTAATTTCAGATATTGACAATTACAATACTAACAATAACGGCAATCGCAGCTATATTCATTGATAACACAGGTGAACCAATCACGGGGTTGGTGCTGTTTCTAGTATTCATGACAACAGCTATGATTTTTGGAGTTATTTCGAGTTATTTTGTTGATTTGTATCCCACTTCATACAGGTCAGTTTTGCACCACCAATTTCACACTTTCATTGAATGTTGAACTAGAGGTCGGTCCATGAACGGAAACAGCTAACAGTCGCCTCCGCTATGCCGGCTTGATATGATCACCGTCCACGTTGACAGCGTGAGGTTCATATTCATACATACTTGATAAGCCCGAGCGACGCCGGGTTCCAATAACTAGTAATAAATAATAAAAGAAAAACGAGCGGCCGTGGTCTAGCGGTAGCACACGGGAACTCACAATCGATGAGACCCGTGTTCAAACCTTTTTCTTTATTGCAACTCGGCATGTGACAACACTCCGTCTGATGTAAAGCTAGAGTGCGGTCGATGAATGGAAACAACTGCTACTACAGAGAAACCTACGCAGGCAGCAGTCGCCCCCGCTATGCCGGCTTAAGGAGACGAGCATGTACCATCTAGATTGACATTGCACACTCCTCTCGTTATACCTGGCTACTTTCAAGCTACTCCCGAAACGCGACAAGGTCACTTCACGGGTGTTACATTCGAAAGTGGTGATACTACTCCAGGACGACAGATTGGGCTAATAACCACCATCAGTCTGCCTACCACTCTTTAATGAGCGACCAAAGTACAAAGTTACATTGGTCAGAATTTAGCGAGGTTCGAACACGGGTCTCATCGATCGTGAGTTCACGCGTCATAGACCTCCCCTACCTCGCTATGTTATATGTACTTTGGTCGCACAGTACCTTTAATACAAGCACTAGCTTAGTTGAGTATTTAGTGATAGAGTTGTTAAAGTATATGTTTTAATTTCAGAGGCATGGTTGCCTGTTTAGGTATGATGGTAGCTCGTCTCAGTGCATTTACTGGTACCAATATATTGACCAATTCGATTGGTACCCATTGTTCTACAACATTGTATGGAGTCGCTGGCATTGTATTAAGTGAGTATTTTTTTTATTGTAGCTAAATTGACTAAGGCAGATTGATTATGGTTATTTGTCCAGTCTGCCGTCCTGGAGTAGTACCACCACTTTCGAATGTAACACCCGTGAAGTGACTTTATCGCGCTTCGGGAATAGTTTGAAAGTAGCCAGGTATAACGAGAGGAGTGTGCACTGTCAATCTAAGATGGTACATGCTCGTCTCCTCAAGCCGGCATAGTGGAGGCGACTGCTACCCGCACAGGTTTCTCTGTAGTAGCAGTTGTGGACCGCACTCTAGCTTTACATCAGGCGGAGTATTGTCGTATGCCGAGCTATAATAAAAAAAATATTATCTTTCAGGCGGTGCTGCAGTTTCCTTTTTCTTGCCACCAGATAGCTCTTTATAGATATTAACGCTGACTGGAATACGTCCAGTGAGAATGGACCCAGTTGACATATCATACTTACACATATTTACTATTACATACAATTATTTCTTGAGAATAGTTTTTATACTAACTGTGACTCTATTCGATCTATTTCTAGATTGAAAAATTGTGCAAGTAATTTAAATGTACTGGCGTTTTTTTTCTTTTTTTCTTTTATATGGCATTATAACAATTAGCCAGTGTCAAAGTAAATATTTTTGCATCAAGTTAATAATATTGTGCATCACGAGTCATTCATTCATCACACTAAATAGTCAGGTCAAGTCTCAGTCAAGTCAAAAATTGCTCCAGTAAAATCTTTACTGAAACTTCCTACGGAGTTCTGGAGGGAAAATGGAAACACAGGTTCTCTTATTTTGAATTGTTTGCCCACACTCGCGCACGTTCACGAACACTTAATGGTTAATAATCCACTATTATTACACATTAACACTCGAAGAAACACAAGTTTAGGAAAATAATTCAAGACAGATGGCCTGACGTCTCAAGATGGCCGCCAAAACTCCTGTACTGGCGTTATATTTGTCTGTTGCGTATTAATTATAGTACAGATTGTAAATCGAATAAACTACGATGACTATTAAATTGAAAATAAATTTCATCGTAATAATGAACAAATCAAACAGTACTTTAATATACTTAACTGTAAAGTAGAGCCAGTTTGAATTGTGATAAAAAACCTACCCGCGCGTATAGCGATAGATATAAGTTCGATTTAAGGTAGATTTTTCTATTAAATTTTTCATCTTAATAGTAAATAGACTTATGATGGTTATTAGTTCAATTTGCAGCATGCCGACTTAGGGTATGCTTATCCACTTTCAAATGCAACACCCGTGAAATGACCTAGTTGCGTTTTGGGATCAGTTTGGAAGTAAATTTGTCTCCTCAAGCCGGCATAGCGGAGGCGACTGTTGCCTGTAGAAATTTCTCTGTAGTAGCAGTTGTTTCTGTTCACGGACCGCACTCTAGCTTAACTAACATCAGGCGGAGTGTTGTCATATGCCGAGCTACAATTTAAAAAAAAAGTAACCGTCTATAGACTAGCTGTGCCTAGAAATAGAGTTAGTTATCAATTGCGGATTAATTATAATAGAGATGTAAACGATGAATGCAAATGAAGTTTTCTCTGATTCCATGCCTTTTTTTGCAAGTCTTTTGTCAAACGTGTATTTAGTGTTGCTATGGAGAAAAAAAAACAACAATTAAGTATTTAAATATACAATATATAAACAATAGTTTAGTAAATTAATGATTAACTCATGATAATTATGGGTAAGTATACTAAAAATAGTGGTAGCTTTTCTGACAACCACGTGTAAGTAAGTTTTTGTGGCGTATTTCCAAGTTGTCAGCGAACTGTTTTTCTAAGGCTATATAAAAAAATAAAGAGTTTTTAAAATAATATTTGTGTGGTTATTTATTTGAAAAAATTGCAGTTCCGGACTGATGACGATTATTATCCAAGTCTGCCGTCCTGGGGGAGTACCACTACTTTCGAATGTGACCTTGTCACGTTTCAGGATTAGTTTGAAAGTAGCACATTCGTCTCCTCAAACCGGCAAAGCGGAGATGACTACAGTCTGTATCTCGATTTTTCCGTAAAGTTTTACTAACAATCGCTAGGTAGGTAGCAATTAGGTGTTAATTTCCGTAATGGGTAGTGTTTTGTTTGTTTTAATTTTTTTTTATTGTAGCTTGGCATGTGACCGCCTGATGTAAAGCTAGAGTGCGGTCCATGAATGGAAACAACAACTACTACAAAGAAACCTGTGCGGGCAGCAGTCGCTTCCACTATGCCGGCTTGTGAATACGAGCATGTACCATCTTAAATTGACAATGCACACTCCTCTCGTTATACCAGGCTACTTCCAAACTATTCCCGAAACGCGACAAGGTCACTTCACGGGTGTTACATTCGAAAGTGGTGGTACTAATTCTGCTTTATTGATTAGATGCCCTTCCGAAAATTTTGTATATTGACAACTTGAAATATTACTGAAGGTTAAGCTACACGGGCAATGATCTATTTACCTTGAAAACATCAGCAAGGGCACGATAATTAGGAAGGACGCAATCACTCTATGTCTTTGATAATAAGCAATCAAAGTATATTAACCCTATAAAAGATACTTTCGATTAACAGTGTTGATTCACTTAGGTACTTCGCCTCTTTCTTTCAGGTGTCGATAAGATCTTGGGAGGAACGCTTGTTTTGCGCGAATAAGGTTAAATGTATAATTTACTGACATTGTAACAGATTAATGAAAGGTATATACCCGAAAGGAGTGATCACGATAGAGGATAGAATGAGGAAGAGTGTTGTGCGCGATAGATGTAGTGACGAGGATTGAGAAAGGAATGCTTCGATGGTTTGGGCACATGGAAGGATGAATGAAAGGAGATTGGCGAAAGGAATATATAAATCTGATGTGAATGGATGCGTTAAACAAGGCAGACTCAGAAGGGTGTTTTCCGATCAAGTAGGAGACATCCTCATGAAAGCTGGGCTGCCTAGTGCCCGTAACCGTCGGGCGTGGATGAAGAGAATTGTGGATGTGAAGAAAGCGAGGGTGTTGTGTCAGGATCATGGTAAGTGGCGTTCCGTTGTCTCTGCCTACCCTTGTGGGAAAAAGGCGTGACAATTGTATTGTATTTTATACTCGAAAACAAAAGAAAAGCCATCTAGTATTAAAGTGTAAGGTATTTTGTGGTTTTATTTCTCCTATACGGACTAATTTTAAAGTTGCTGAAAATATTGAAATAGTATAGGCTCATGCCTGGCGAGAAGGCTGCCACAAGGAACTCGTCAATAATAGCATATAATTATTAATAAAATAAATAAACAAATTTTAAATTAAATTAACTAAACATGTTTGCGCAAAATCTAAGAAAAATCCTTAAGATTACTAACTGTATAATTCTATTACTACTTAACTCGCCCTTTGTTTTCATTGGGGTAGGCAGAAACTATGGAGCGCGTGTGACTCTCTAGATACTATTTTTAGATACACGTCGGTTGAGGGTGCTCCTCACCTGACTCCTTGTGAGGAGTTGAAAAATCTGGCTGAGAAAGGTAAATGTATAATAAAGTTTATTTATTACGTATGTGTGTTGGTACCTTTGTGGTTGAAACGTGGGTTGCTTGATATTAATACATAATTTTCTTCATTTTGGTGCCCCATATTTTGGTTTAGTTATGTTTGTTAAATTAGTTACGACTATTTTTTTTCTGAATTTATAATTCAGTTTTTTTTTGTTGTTATTATAAACACAGGCTATAATTGACGAGTTTCTTATGGCTGTCTTCTCGTCATATGCCTTTCCGAAGCCAAAAGTAGATTCTGACGATGAACAAGCGCATGCCAAGTCCATGTTGCTTATTAAATGCATGCTTATTAAATGAAATGCTTATTAAAATATTTTTTGTCATAATAAAATACAGCTGCTAGGATTGTTAAGATATGTTTCTGATACCCAAAATACCTACAGGGTATTATAATTAAATCAATTGCGAGATATCAACAAACATGACCTACATGTAATATTTCACGAAAATAATGTTATCGGTTAATTATAAAATTTGATAGTGAACTTTTTCGCATGGAATATTTTCATATTTAATCATTTATAATCAAAATCAAACGCATTTTAGATAACATAATAAAAATAACAATATTTTTTAATGTTTACAAACAAGTATTGGGTCACGCTTGTGATAGATATTGTGGTAACTAATAAGAAAACATAGTTTAAAAATCAATTTCGGCTAACAATAATTACAATTTAATCGGTCTCTGTGCCATAGTGTTCAGCACTCCAGCATCTGTTACGAATGTCCGCGGTACGATTCCCATAAGACATATTGATATTTCCAGCCTGCCGTCCTGGGGTCAGTACCACTTTCAAATATAAAACCCGTGTAGAGACGTTAATCGTTTTGGGATCAGCTTGCAATGGATGGTGAGTATATGTCTCTTCAAGCCGGCATAGCGGAGGCGACTGCAATATTTTCTGTGAATGGGCCGCACTTTAACCGAGCTACTATCAAAAAAGGTAGCTTTAGATTTAAGTAGATTAATTGATATGAACTAATTATTCATTCTAGAAATCTAATTCGTATTAATTTTCGCGATTAGTGATAAAAGTAAACTTAAAATTAATAAAGCAAAGACCGATGTCTATTCTTTTTGTCTGGTACTAATGTACAACAAATACAACAAAAGTGACTTAAATATATACATACGTCTATTATAGCTATGTAAGGAGTTTTTGTTATTGTTGATTTAAAACAATAGTCTAAGTAAACGGTTTAAACAAAACATTGTTTAATATTGAAAAAAAGACTCGACAATTTGGTAAGTTTTTACAAAGTTTTTAATTGAATTTCCTTTTTTTATTTACACAGAGTCGTCACTATCTATAGTCTATACAATTTACTAAAACCTGTCTTTAAAAGTATCTTATTGAAATAATATTTTATTTAAAAAAAAAGCTTTTTTTTAATGTAGCTCGGCATGTGACAACACTTCGCCTGATGCAAAGCTAGAGTGCAGTCAAAGTAAATTGACAGTGCACACTCCTCTCGCTATACCTGGCTACTTTCAAACTATTCCCGAAACGCGACAAAGCCACTCACGGGTGTTACATTCGAAAGTGGTGGTACTACCCCAGGACGGCAGACTGGGCTAATAATCATCATCAGTCTGCCTACCACTCTTTAATAGTGCTTATAGGCACTGAGCGACCAAAGTACATATAACAAAGTTACATTGGTACCGGTCAGAATTAGCGAGGTACGAACACGGATCTCATCGATCGTGAGTTCACGCGTCTTACCGCTAGACCACGGCCGCTCTAAACTCAAACTGCTAAACTCAAAACAAAACCGCTATCTCAGCTTATAACAAATTCCCGCCTATTGGTTTAAGTGAGGTTCATACGACTAGTGATCTACGTGCAATGACGTACATGCACAAAACGGAAACAAAGTAGTTCCGCCCGCCCTTGTGTTTCATGCGTTTCGTGGGCGGGCGATACTACTTTGTTTCCGTCTTGCATGTAGTTCACTGTTAGTATGATTGTGTACTTACAATACAATTGTCACGCCTTTTTCCCACAGGGATAGGCAGAGACAACGGAACGCCCCTGACACAACACCCTCGCATTCACATCCACAATTCTCTTCATGCACGCCCGACGGTTAAGGGCAATTGTGTACTTAAGGGTACATACATGAAAATATATTTTGGTTGTGGCTATATTATTTTTTATAATATTTTCGCCATGCATTTAGTAGGGCGACTCTCTACGTCAAGGAAATACTAAAATAAATAGTATCTTTCATTAAATATAATTCAGAATATTGTTAAAGGAGGATGCCCATCGCCTAAGAGAAATGGGCCCACAATTTTTTTCTTGAGTTTGTCGATGATTTTTAGTCAATTTTGTAGAATAATATATCCACTTTCCTTATCAGGTTTAGTTAGTTTAATTTATTAAATATATTTATAGAAAAATAATGCATTTAAAAAATATATATACCTATGTATATTTATGTTTTAAAAAATTAAAAAAGAGATACTTGTACCCATCAGAATGTTGTTAACAATGTCTGGTTCACGGGGATGCTAGCTTTCCTTTTACACCCTGTATATTAATATTTACATGTCGAGCTACTATAAAAATTACAATTATAATTGTGTCAGTCAACGGTCGTCTCGCTAAGAGCGCGTTATCCTTTCCAAGTTACATTGTGAGGGATTCATTTGTATATTGAGTGTCGAATAGTTGACGTTGTCGTCGTTGTTATTATAAAAAGTTATTTTAAAGGTATGTTATATATTAATTATCGGTTATTTTTTATTAACTTTAGGCTTTTTAAATGCTAGATTTGTTTTATTATTATTTAAAAATTTTACTACAAAACATACCTCATTACCTTTCTTATTTCTATATTTCATAATAATTTAATAATAAAATATTTTAATTTAAAAGTTAGTGGGCTAAGTATTGAGGAATGACTTCTCACTAAAATTTAAATAAAAATAATTAAAAAGTGATTTTTATCTTTATTTATTTATTTCTAACAGTGAAACTTGGATTAATACAATAAAAAAACACAATTGTCAACAAAATTTTCAATTTAATTAAAAACAGTGATTTTAATGATTAGTGCATTATTTTCAAATATTATTTATGTGATTTATTTGGGATTTAATTTAAATAAATTATTTACCTGTTAGTTAGCACAGTTACATTGGCACCACCGGTCAGAAACGAGATTTGAACACGTACGGTCTGCGTTGATTATGAATTCTCATCTTCCACGTGACGTCTTTGATAAAAAATTGTAAATATGTTTATTTACTAATATTAATAACATGTTTTGTGTAGCAAGAAAAAATAAACAAAAGAAAACCTAATTGGCATAAAATTTAAAAGGTCTCGCGCGTGCGCAGAATATGTCATTTAAATAAAGCTTTGAACTTGCGTACTTAAGTTTAGGTAATTGTTTTTAATAATATTTATGACAAAAATTTTGGCGTTTATATTAAAAAAACTTTGTTTGTATGTTTGAAGGCTCTAATTTCAGTTAATACAAATCTGAATTGATTTTTTTTTTGTAAAAAATTGTTGTATCGTTTTTAGTATTTTAAACTTTTCAATTTTTTTGGAGTACCGTGACTGTAAACACCAAAATGTAACTAGAAATCCAAATGAGGTACAATACAATACAATTGTCGTGCCTTTTTCCCATAGGCAGAGACAACGGAACGCCACTTACCACGATCCTGACACAACACCCTCACTTCCTTCACATCCACAATTCTCTTCATGCACGCCCGACGGTTATGGGCACTAGGCGCCCCAGCTTTCATGAGGATGTCTCCTATTTGATCGGAAAACACCCTTCTGGGTCTGCCTTGTTTAACGCATCCATTCACATCAGATTTATATATTCCTTTCGTCAATCTCCTTTCATTAATTCAAATGAGGTAAAAAGTATAATTCTAATTAAACGCAAAAGAAGTTGTGTGTGACAGCTTGTTATTGTATTAAGGTAATATTTAAAAAAAACATCAAAATGTTAATAAACCAGTTAGTTGGGTTTTGGTTTGAATAATTGAAGACCCAGATGTCTGGCAAAATTCCATTTATTGAGTTACATAATATTTGTTATATTTTTTTACAAAATAGTAAAGTGGGGGTATTGATCCCACTCAGAAACCAGCTGTTATACGAATTCATTTTACGTTACTTAAAGTGGCGTGCACTGCTGTCCATCAAGCGCACACAATTGTCCAGCAAGAGTGGGTTGCAGGTCTCGAGCATCCTGAAATCCTGCATTGCTTTGCCTGATGCCATGGAGGCCTGTAAACTCATTTATTATCTGGTATCTTTCGGCGGACTGCATGTCATGTAGGATCGTGAATGGGTCCCTTAATTCGTGGAAAGGAGAATGCAATTTTACTAAGAGAAATAGACCCTATTTTTTCGAGTTTGTCGGTGATTTTAGGTTAATTATCCAGAAAAATAAATCTACGTTCCTTAGCACCAATAAAGGAGAATGTCCATTCGCCTAGGAAAAATAGGCTCACAATTTTTTTTTCCAGTTTGTCGATGATTTTTGGTTCATTTTGTAGAAAATAAATCTACTTTCTTATTAGCGAACAGTTTAAATTTATTTCTCCGGGTTATTGAGTAATTAGATGTTTTCTGATGCAATATTTGAGATTACTATTATTTTATAATTGAAGATATCTGTTTTTTATGTAATTAAACTCCTTTCATATACATATCTAAGCAATTAATTTAGTTAATTTTAAAAAATATGTTCGAAAAAAAAATTATTGTAGTGTCATATACACCGCCTGATGTAAAAAGTAGAAGCCATGAACGGAAACTATTGCTACAACAGAGAAATTTTTGCAGACAACAGCCACCTCCGCTGTGCCGGCTTGAGGAGGCGATTGTGCACCGTCCAGGTCGACAGGTGCACGCTCCTCTCGCTATACGTGATTTTAATTTCTCGGTCCCAATAAAATATATTCTAAAGCATATATTTTTATATTATCTCTAAATAATAAAGGATATGAAAGGTCGATGAACCCGGCCCTTAGGACAGGAAATGAATCTCGTGTAAGGTTTCGTGTTGCGACACGCACCAAGGTTATCGATAAAGTAGTTCATTCAGAATACTGAACAAGCTCTACTAGATCTTTTTTTACATATATTAAAATATAAAAAAAATTATTACAATAATGCGATATATATATTTTTAATTTTGTAGCAGCAAAAATATGGTGAGCAAATTAAAATCACGATGTCGAAATGAAGTTATTAAATGTGAGTATTGTTTATCTTATTATATTTACTAATGTTATGTAATAGATAGTCTTTTGGCCTTTGAGTCGTGCTCCGGTAACGGCTTCGAAGTCATCGGGTATCCAAAGAGGAGTGTGATTCGTCTCATTAACACGGTTATTTTTTTATTGTAACAACACTCCGCCTGATGTAAAGCTAGAGTGCGGTCCATGAATAGAAACAACTGCTACTACAGAGAAATTGCTACGGGCAGCAGTCGCCCCACTCTGCCGGCTTGAGGAGACGAGCATGCACCTTCTAGTTTGACAGTGCACACTCCTCTCGTTATACCTGGCTACTTTCAAACGCAAAATGTGAAGTATCACGGGTGTTACATTCGAAAGTGGTGACTGGTGGTACTGCCCCAACACGGCAGACTGGACTAATAACCATCATCCGTCTGCCTACCACTCTTTAAATACTGTTATATAAACAAACAAGGTCTCTGACTAAATAATTTGTCAGTGGGGACTAGAAAAAAACAACTGTTATATGTTATAACACTGTTGACAATGCACTTTTTTGAATCGATTTTACTCGGCAACTATAATATTTACGAGACTAAATAAAATATATATTAAACTACAGGATGTAGAGTTTTGCCTGGTTCCTTTCTTTTTCTTAATTATGTCTTTTAAATATGAGAAAAAAAATCGTGAAGTGAGCACTAAATTAATTTTTGATACAGTTTTTCCCGGCGAAAACTCATCGAATAAAATTTTCTTTTACATTATTATATTTGCAACATCATGGTCTTTCTCTTTTTTCTTTCGCGTGTGTAAGGTCGGAGCAATAGTCGTTTGAAGTGATATTTTCATATTTTTCTGTGACTCGGCATTTGACAACACTCCGCCTGATGTAAAGCTAGAGTGCGATCCATGAACGGAAACAACTGCTACTATAGAGAAATCTCTACGGGCAGCAGTCGCCTCCGCTATGCCGGCTCCTTAAGACTGTTTTTTTTACTCCTTTATTTTTTCCGCCATGTAATTTCCACGATTTAGATATACAGAATCTTTCCTTTTGAATTTTTCCACGTTGAAAGTGATGGGAACAACATCTCTTCGTGCCTGTTTATCTCTCTGTCATAGATAGATAGAATAACCTAAATTCTCACTTATTTACGTGAATGATTTCTGGAAAAATGTTAAAAGATAAATAAGTAAAATGGAGTAGTGGAACGCGTTACAAATTACACTGATGTCTTTTATGACCTTTAGCTGTTAAGACATGATCGAATAACATAACTTAATTTGATAACAAATGTCTGCTCTATAAATATTTAAGCAACATAAATAACATGATAATAAAAACAGTTCACAATGCCTCTTTGATTAAACATTAAATTTTACTGCATTCATTGTGATTAAATTGCATCATAGATTCTTTTTTTTATAGTATCCGGACATGTGATTCCGGTTAATGTTAAGCTAGATTGCGATCACATCCACTATGCTGGCATAAGGAGCCGAATGTACGCCTTTCAGACTAACCTAACTGCTTGAAATCTGATCCCAAAACGGGATTAGGTAAACGGGGTTCACTTCACCATTTAAAGGTGGTGGTATTATCCCAAGATGGTAGACTGGCATTCATCATCAGTGCCTACCATTATGGTCCCATCTCATTATGTGAAGAAAGTAATGTCCCTCTGGGGTAGGCAGTATTTATGGCAAGAATTTTCTTCTAAGAGAAGAATAAGAGATATTTACTCTTCTTATGAGTGTATGTCGGTCGAGTGTTTCTGATTCTTCCCTCCTAGCTTCCCTGCTGCCACGGTGCAGTGGCAGCCAATCAGTGTTTTGATCGCATTTCGGGACCAATACTTACAAATTATCGTCGATTAAATTTAATTTTAATGTTTTCTTGTTTTGCAGATCCTCGCATAAGAAGTATAATATTTGGTATTTTGTTTATAATATTTAGTGTTGTATCACTATTGACAGATCCTGTTGCTGTATTAACTAGATTTGTGAGTATTTGTAAGACGCGATGAGACCCGTGTTCGAAGCTCGCTAATTCGCAATGTAACTTTGTTATATGTACTTTGGTCGCTCAGTGCCTATAGGCACTATTAAAGAGTTGTAGGCAGACTGATGATGGTTATTTGTCTAGTCTGCCGTCCTGGGGTAATACCACCACTTTCGAATTACACACCCGTGAAGTGATCTTGTCGCGTTTCGGGAATAGTTTGAAAGTAGCCAGGTATAGCGAGAGGAGTGTGCACTATCAATCTAGATGGTACATGCTCGTCTCCTCAAGCCGGCATAGTGGAAGCGACTGCTGCCCGCACAGGTCTCTCTGTAGTAGCAGTTGTTTCTATTCATGGACCGCACTCTAGCTTTACATCAGGCGGAGTGTCGTCACAGACTAAGCTACTATAAGCATGTTTAAATTGATTTTAAAAATTATTTCGTGTTAGATTTTTTTTTTTTCGAAGATGGAACTTTAAGGTTTGCACCAGAAGGACCGTTAAAGTTACTTTAACTATTACTTTCACGGCAACGACGTAACCGTTAAACGTTTACAATCACTTCACACGCGTCGCAAACGCGGGGCTGCCCAAAAAAAGGGTGGCTGGTCCCGAAAAAATAATAGAAAAACATACTTGGCTTCTTTTCATACATTAGTGACATTTGTTTGACGATTACTTTAACTTTAACCAGTCAAGATTCGCTGGTTACGGTTAGCGTTAAAGTTAGCGTCAAAAATGAGTGGAGAAAATGTAAACCATAATGTAAACGTAACGGTTAAAGTAAGCGTAAAAGTAATAGTTAAAGTTACTTTAACGGGACCTCTAAACGTTATCATTCCCACACTTCGCCTAACGTGAAGGAGAGCCGTTGTAACTTACCATAACTCTTGCCTACTGCGATATAGCGTTTGTTAACTTTAATAATAATAAAGTATATATTTCAGTGTGTAAATATATCGAGTCATTCATTCATAACATACAAAATGCAGCAAAATATAAGCTCAGTGGAATATACTTGCTATGTATTTAATATAACTAATCCAATCGAATTTATGTCTGGACAAGATAAACATTTAAAATTGGAGGAGATTGGACCTTTCACGTATCTGTGAGTATTCAAAATAACATACTTTATTTGATAAACAAAAACACATTTTTTGTTGTAGCTCGGCATATGACAACACTCGTCGATGGATGTTAAGCTAGAGTGCGGTCCATGAACAGAAAGAACAGCAGTCGCCTCCGCTATGCCGGCTTAAGGAGACTGAATGTGTACCATCCAGATTTTCAGATAAAACACGTTCTTACAAAATTAAAGAGTGGTAGGCAGACTGGTGATGGTTATTTGTCCAGTCTGCCGTTCTAGGAAAGTACCACCACTTTCGAATTACACACCCGTGAAGTGACTTTGTCTCGTTTCGGGAATAGTTTGAAAGTAGCCAGGTATAGCGAGAGGTTGTGCACTGTCAATAGATGGTACACGTTCGTCTCCTCAAGCCGGCATAGTGGAGGCGACTGCTGCCAGCACAGGTTTCTCTGTAGTAGCAGTTGTTTCCATTCAGGGACCGCACTCTAGCTTTACATCAGGCGGAGTGTTGTCACATGTCGAGCTACAATAAAAAAAAAACTAAGAAAATTAATTTGTGTTTTTTAAATATATTTTCAGTGAGACAAGAATAAATTTAGATTTAGAAGTGAACAGTGATAATGATACATTAAAATACACCCCGTATGTTACGCTGAAATTCCTTCGGGACAAATCCTTTGCATATCCTAATGAAACAATAATATATACTGTGAATACTGTATTTTTGGTAAGATTGTTTTTTAATACAATCGAGTTAAAGTCGTTTTTAGTCTGCTTTACACGGGTATCGTTAGAGTTAGGCACTATAAAGTTAGGGTTTGGAGATGAGCAGTTTCCACACGTAGAAACTCGCAAAAATACCAAGTAAGCCGTGGTCTCGCGATAAGACGCGTGAACTCACGATCGATGAGATCTGTGTTCGAACCTCGTTAAATTCTGACCAATGTAACTATGTTAAATGCACTTTGGTCGCTCAGTGCCTATAGGCACTATTAAAGAGTGGTAGGCAAATTGATGATCCAGTCTGCCGTCCTGGGGCAGTACCACCACTTTTGAATGTAACGCCCGTGAAGTAACATTGTCGCGTTTCGGGAATAGTTTCAATGGTGCATGCTCGTCTCTTCAAGTCGGGAGGCAACTGCTGCCTGTAGAGATTTCTCTGTAGAAGTAGTTGTTTCTGTTCATGGACCTCACTCTGACTTTACATCAGGCGGAGTGTTGTTACATGACAAGCGACAATAAAATAAAAAAGTGGGCCTCGTAAACTAGGTCTAACTGACTTACTTTGACACACTTACGTAAACGAGCAGCATTCTCTCTATACCGCGGTCTGTCAACGTCTTTCTACGAGTATCTTTGTCTCCGGTGCTTGGAGCATCGAAACTGTAACTGCGCTTCCAATCGTTTGTTCAGAGAACGTACCGTGTCTTATTATTTTTGTTTTAATCTATAGTATTTATTATCTTTGTTTGTTTTTTTTCCAGACATTAGCTTCAGTTCTATCTGAACAATCTTATATATTGCAAAATCTATTCAGTATATCGATGAGTCCGTTGCAAACTAAATCAATATTAAAGATAACTGCGCAAGATTTATTAATTGGTTACGATGATCCTCTAATCACAATTGGAAGAATTGTTTTACCTGGAATCGTTGTTTTTGAACGATTTGGTCTACTTACTCATGTAAGTGTACGTTTGATCAGGTCCACGAGCAGTGTCACCTCCACTATGCCGGCTTGAGAAGATGAATGTGCACATTTATGAGCAATTACTTCCATCTATAATAAATATCTAAACTACTGCTTTTGCTAGTCAATGAGTAAATAGAGTATCAGCTGAGATTTATGAAATTTATTAACCACCAACGCGGCCACGGTCGAGCTTAAATTAAAAACAAATAGCTAACTAAGATTCTGCTAATTAGGAGTTTATTCTACTGTTGTGCACATTTGCTTTACATAATTGATTTGGAAATATTACAGATATCATCAATTACACAGGTCTGCAAAAAAATATGTTTGAATTGTTCTAAAAAAGTGAAGGGTCTTTTTCGAAGTAATTTTTCATGTAGAATCCGAATTCGGGCCACAGGTTGTAGCCAAAAATCGCGATTTTTGCACTTTTATGTTAGGTTATTTCAAAATCCTGATGTGATAGAGAGATTTGGAATTCAGATTCTACATGAAAAACTACTTCGGAAATGACCCTTCACTTTCTTGGAACAAAACCATGTTGACCTGTGTTATTAAAGCATTTAATATAATAATAACCTCAAATATTGTATCAGAAAAAGTCTAATTACTCAATGTGTGAAAAAAATTAAACTGATTCGTAATGAGGAAGTAGGTTTATTTTTTAAATATTAAATTTTCAGGCATTTGGTAAAGCAAACAGAGTTCGTTATGAGGTGAAAACGACGGACGACAATAAGTTTCAGATTATTTCAGTGAATGGTTCACGTGGCATTATTAGTTTAGGTTATAATTCTGAAAAGTAAGTTTTGCTACATGTATCTACTATTTTAATTATTTTTTAATCCGAACATTAATATGACAGCTTTATTTTTATTATTTGAATAAAATATATCAATTTTAACCTAACCTAACAATGAGTAAATTAAAATGAAACTCAAAATTAAAACCACTTCGTCTGATATTAAGTCAGAATGCGTCGACGAGCGAAGGCGACTGCTGTCACTGAAAGAGATGTGGAATAGCAGTCGTATCCGCTATGCCGACCTCTTCACACAACGTGTGTTCTTTACATTACGTGTGAAAGAAGATGTTTTCCCCTCAGAGTATACTAGTATGAAGTATATTTAACTTTTAGGATCTTGTGAAGGCTTTGACGTCTGTAATTCACCGATAAATTTTTATAGTAGCTCAACGTGTGACGGCCCACTGTTTCATGTACGACGCAGTGTCTGTAGGCAGCAGTCCCCTTCGCTATGGTAGATTGAGGAGACGAATATGCACCTCTCATTATACCTGACTACTTTTACACGAATCCCGAAACGCGACTTTTCACGGTTTTTCTGGTTTTTGCAGTATGCCTATCCAATTAAAAAAACAGCGATAATTTTTACCTGAGTGTATTATTTTTAAAATATATTTTCAGGAAGTATTGCAACTCGTTCGTAGATACGTACGAAGGAATGCTTTTCCCAACCTTCATATCACCGCAGAGGAACATCAGGATTTATCACAAAGTTATATGCAGAATGTTGGACCTCCAGTACATTAGAAACACAATAACAAATGATGGTTTTGAAGCTTACGAATACACTATTAGTAATAATACTTATGTTTATGATGGAAGGCAAAATGAATGCTCTTGCACATCCAAAAAATGTATCAAAGGAATGTCGGAATTGGGACCTTGTTTTGCAGGTATTTGTTGTTCCTTAAATTTTTTAACCGAAGTTTTCTTACTAGTTACGCGCTAAAAGTAATCTGGGGGAAAACGTAATAGTCACATAATTATGACAAAAATAGATTACTTAACTACAGTCCAGGTTGACAGGGTGAATTCCGAAACGTAGCTAGGTTACTTAACATGATTGAAGAGGTATATTCTTGTTTTCAGGTTTGCCAGTAACAATGTCAAATCCGCATTTCTTAGATGCAGATAGAAGTATATTTAATAGACTCGAAGGTTTAAATCCTGATAGAAAGCGACATGGAAATCAATTTCTTATACACAAGGTACGTAAAATAAGGTTTAAGGTCTGTTACAGTTACTTTAACTATTACTTTTACTTTAGCCGTTATGTTTACATTATGGTTTACATTTACTCCACACGAGTTGCACCATCGTCGCGCCTGTCATCTTTAATGCTAACCGTAACCAGCGAATCTTGGCTGGTTAAAGTTAAAGTAATCGTCAAACCAATGTTGCTAACGTCAAATGTATAAAAAGAAGCCAAATATGTTTTTCTATTATTTTTTCAAGATGAGCCACCCTTTTAACGATAACAATATGAATTTACACGATATTTCAACACGTGTGGAGTAAATGTAAACGTTTAACGGTTACGTCGTCGCCGTAAAAGTAATAGTTAAAGTTACTTTAACGGACCTTAACTTAACAGAGTTTGGGTTCATATACGAGTATAACGTTTTTATAGTACACTGACATGTGACACACTCCGTCTGATGTAAAGCTAGAGTCCGGTCCATGAATAAATTTCTGCAGGCAGCAATCGACTTGAGAAGATGAATGTGTATCGTATATCGACAGTACACACTCTTCCCGTTAACCAGTTTAACGATCACTTCAAGACTGATCCCAAAACGCGACTAGGTGTTTTCACGGGTACTAAATAATATTCTTTATAAGTTTGTACAAGCTTTGGTACAGTCAGAGCTGTTTATAGGAATGCGAGTGAATATGAATAGAATAATTGAAAAGATTTTTTTTTCAGACAGTTGGTGTAATGTTGGAAGGCCATTTTGGTGTACAACTGAACGTGGTGATGGGTGATGTTAGATTTAATGCTGAGGCTGAACCATTCTCAAATATGGTATTGCCAATTGCATGGGGACGGGCGGTAAGTTCAATTTTATTTGTCTAGCTAATATAGGCATTATAAAAACACAATAATAATAATAATATACAGGATGAATTTCTCAAGTGTGTGTGGAAGGACTAATTGGAAACTAGATTTAGTTTTTATTTTTCAGATTTGATCATCCACACCTGAAAAATTCACCCTCTATAGGTGTATACCAGTAGATATAGAACATGATTTTGGGCGTTAGAGATTGCAATCTTTTTCATACCATTTTTATATATTTTTGTACAATCATCACAGTAGGAGCAGCCGTGGTTTAGCGATAAGACGCGTGAACTCACGATCAAACCTCGAACCTTCGAACCTCGCTAATTCTGACCAATGTAACTTTATTATATGTACTTTGGTCGCTCATTAAAGAGTGGTAGGCAGACTGATGATGGTTATTTGTCCAGCCGACGTTCTGGGGTAGTACCACCACTTCCGAATGTAACACCCGTAAAGTGACCTTGTCGCCTTTCGGGAATAGTTTGAAAGTAGCCAGATATAACGAGAGGAGTGTGCCCTGTCAAGGTAAATGCAAGGCATAGCCGTAGAGATTTCTCTGTAGTCGCAGTTGTTTCCGCACTCTAGCTTTACATCAGGCGGAGTGTTTTCATATGGCGAGCTACAATAAAAAAGGCTGGTTTTGTTATGTTATATGTATTATAGTAATAAAATCTACGATTCATACATAAAAAGTTTTCTTTAATGCGTGTATGTATGTGTAATGAAATATTTTTTTTTTAATTTCAGGAAGTCTTACCGATGCCTTCAGACATCAAAATATTATTAAAAATAGTAACAAATTGGTTTCCCAGAATAGTATTAGCCTCAGAAATTTTATTAATTATAGTTGGTATATATTTAATAGTGTACACTTTGATCAAATGGTATAGAACGAGAGAGGAAATATTGAAAAGAGACAAAGCATTAATAACAAAAGCTGAACATGCAAAATTGCCTCTTATGGTCAAAGATGTATGAATTGACTTAGAGAACACCATAAACGATATCCTACGTGACATCTGTGGAAGGAAGACAATAATTTTTTATATAGAACTTCGGCACGTGATCCCACTGCGCTTGATGTTAAGTTAGAGTGTGGTTCATGAGCGGATCGGTCGCCTTCGCCATGCTGGCTGGTAGTTAGGCCATTGAATGTACGAAGTTTGCGTCAACAAAAAAATGTTTGATTGTAAATTGGTGGTGGATTAATTCCATTACAATTAGATAGAAATAAAACAAAACGACGAAGATACGGTACCTTCTCTGTTATTTATTATTGGAAGCGCAATACACAGTTTCTATAAGACAAAGATAGAAATACGTTGCGAGACTGCAACGCGAGGGAGACAGAACGTTGTCAGTCGTTTTCGTACGTGTGTCAAAGTATGTCAGGTAGACCTAATTTGCGGGGTCCACTTTTTATTCGTACGTAACGTATCGTCCTTTTTTCGTTTTAATCTAAGTGTAATAGTTATGTTGTTTTATTATAATAATAAATGTTATAATAATTAAACTTATTTTATACAACTACCTGATAAATTAAGTATTTTAAGACTAGAATTTACTTTTAAGTTCCTAAACAAAGGCCTTCACCTAGACGATATTTGGGGTGGTTTAACATATCAACGATAGCTGGGTCTGAAGAACGTTTTGATTTTTTTTTTTGAGATATATGTTCCTCTTCTAACTATTAAGTATTTAAAAAATAAAGTATTTTTTAATAATAATTGTTAATTAATTTAGTGTATTTCTTTTTTTTTTTTTTTATAATATTGTATATCGAGAAACAGAGCACGGCATTTAATTTGATTATATTTGATAAATAACTAACGTAAAATTTACTTCATGGTAGCCGTTTCACAAAATAGGTTTTCATCTGTTTTATAATAAATATTATTTTCCGTTTTTTTTCTTCCGATACAATAAAATGATCCTTACATGAAACTGAGTCGAACCGCATCAAAAATTTTTTTCACCAAAATGACTCATTTTTATGGACAATTCAAGCTTGACCAGAAAAATTACTATGCCAAATTCGTTTTCATAAAAAAAGAGCAAATGGTTCCTAAGACAGTTTCCCTGTATCTCCTGTGGTTTCGGATTTCCCCATACTGTCCCAGTTAAAAAAATTACCCTGTATATTATTATATATTGTATAAATAGGTATTTATTTTTATAGTATACGAGGTACCATGCCGCTTTAAAAAATATATTCTTTTTAAAATTACTTTAAAATATATTCTATAATTATGTAACTAAATCGTCTAAAATAAGTTGTGGGTAACAGCTATAGGTAATTTATAATAAAGTATTATCTTTATCTTATGTGTAACAATAACTTGAAAAAACCCGGGCAGCGCCGGGCACCGTCAGCTAGTATTGTATAAATAGGTATTTATTTTTATAGTATATGAATTTTGTATATTTAAAAACAAAAATAGTCCCCCTAATTGGTGAAACCTGACTCCTGAAATACATTGTATAACTAGTATTGTATATCCCATGTATTCTCCCAATCCTTTCACCTTGGATCCTTCAAGCGGAGTGTGAAAAAGCACCTTCTCAGGCCGGCATAGTGATGGCGACTGGAGCCACCGTGCGAGCGGTTCTCTAGTCGTCAATGCTCATGGACCTCCACTGCGTTTACCATCAGACCAGTCGAGGTCACATGTCGTGCCAAAATAAAAAAAAAAAAAGTTCAGGGGTCAAGAGTATCCTAGTTCTTTATTATTTGTACCAACATTAATATAAATCTCTACTAACCTGTGTTGTAACTTTAAATTGATTAAATAAAGATTATTATTATTATTTATTCATTGAGATCTTTAATTTGATTTGTATAAAGAGGCGAACACTATTCCTAACAGGTTATGTGATATTAAATGATTTAAAATTGAAGTTTAATGCTTTTTATTAAACCCCTAATTTCTTTTTTTACCATAATTTCCACTTTCAAATGTAACGCCCATAAAGTGTCCTTGTCACCCGGGGTCAGTTTGGAAGTAGTCAGGAGTGTACATTGCCGGCGTTGCATTGCATGTAAGCCGGCATAGCGGACGCAACTGGTGTCTGCAAGCGTTAGTCAGCGGTAGCAGTTGTTTCCAAGCTTAACAGTAGGTGGAGTGTTGTCATATGCCAAGCTACAATTAAAATATTTAAACAGTAGTATTAACCCAGTATATGCATACCGTCCTGTGTGTGGTAGGCAGACTGATGATGGTTATTTGTCCAGTCTGCCGTCCTGGGGTAGTATCACCACTTTCGAATGTAACACCCGTGAAGTGACTTTGTCGCGTTTCGGGAATAGTTTGAAAGTAGCCAAGATGTGTAGCCAATCTAAGATGGTACATGCTCGTCTCCTCAAGCCGGCATAGTGGAGGCGACTACAGGTTTCTCTGTAGTAGCAGTTGTTTCCATTCATGGACCGCACTCTAGCTTTACATCAGGCGGAGTGTTGTCACATGCCGAGCTACAATAAAAAAAAAACATACATATGTACATTGTACACATTCGTGTTGAGGCATAGTGGAAGCGTTGTTTGTTGTTGCAGCAGTTGTTTCCACTATTGCTAATCATCAAACCGAGGTGTGATCACATATTTACTGTTGTATATAAAAAAAAGTTTAATCGTATATTTTTGTTATTTGTTAAAAAGGTTTGCGTGATAAGTTTTCATTTGAATATAATTAATTAAAAAATATATCCGAATATATAGCTACTCGTATATTAAGTACTGTAAAGATAAACTCTCTTAGTTTATAATTAAATTAATTAAAATTATTTATTAAACGACGACATCCCCGACGTTATCTAAAAAGTCGTAACTCTGAGATAAATTTCATTCATTTTAATTCAATTTCTGAATGAAATTGTTTTTTTTAGATAAATATTTTATAGATATGTAAATAATAAGCAAACTAAATATATAATTATAAGCATATGCTAACATAGTAACATAGTTAAACATATTATATCTATGTTGTAACTAATTAATGAATTTCATAGAGTGGTAGGCAGGCTGATTATGATCATATTAGCCCAGAGGAGTGAACGGTGAACGTTAGCCTCCCCAAGCCGGCATAGCGGAGGCAGACCATATAAATAACTTCAAAAATCCTCAAAACTCTAGCTTAACATCAGGCTAAATCTGGTCCAACAAATATATGTTTTTTTAATAATAGGTATATCAATAAATTATTATTTAATTAATAAATATTATAAGTTAAGGAGCGGCCGTGGTCTAGCGGTAAGACGCGTGACTCACGATCAATGAGACCCGTGTTCGAACCTCGCTAAAGACCGGTACCAATTTGACTTTGTTATATGTACTTTGGTCGCTCGGTGCCTATAGGCACTATTAAAGAGTGGTAGGCAGACTGATGATGGTTATTTGTCCAGTCTGTCGTCCTGGGGCAGTACCACCACTTTCGAATGTAACACCCGTGAAGTGACTTTGTCGCGTTTCGGGAATAGTTTGAAAGTAGCCAGGTATAACGAGAGGAGTGTGCACTGTCAATCTAGATGGTACATGCTCGTTTCCTCAAGCCGGCATAGTGGAGGCGACTGCAGCCCGTAGAGATTTCTCTGAGGTAGCAGTTGTTTCCATTCATGGACCGTACTCTAGCTTTACATCAGGCGGAGTGTTGTCACATGTCGAGCTACAATAAAAAAAAAAAGTTAGTTTCGACCCGGAAACGAACCTGAGACCTTTCAAATCAAAATTAAAACATTTATATTTATTGTTGAAACATTAATCGAGAAGAAGACCGAATGAAACTCGACATCGTCTCTGACTATTCCCGTGAGACTGTTGAATTAAATATGTGAAAAACTGAAAATAGTAAAAAAAAAACCACCACTTTCGAATGTTACACCCGTGAACTGACCTTGTCACGTTTCGGGAGCAGTTTGAAAGTAACTTGGTATAATGAGGGGAGGGATGAAGGGAGGGATGAAAAAATGTGCGGCTGAGCTGTCGCCTGTCCTGACTCGCCTATTTAAACTGTCCTACTCGCAAGGCCATGTGCCGGCGACGTGGAGGGCGGCCAATGTGCAACCGGTACCCAAAAAGGGTGACCGATCAGACCCTGCCAATTACCGACCCATCGCCATCACCTCAATGTTGTGCAAGGTCATGGAGCGGATCATAAATGCTCAAGTGATCCGCTACCTGGAAGATCACAGCCTAATAAACGACCGCCAATACGGATTCCGGCCGAACCGGTCCGCTGGTGATCTTCTAGGGTACGTGACGCACCTTTGGGGTGAGGCAATGGATCGGCACGGAGAATCCATGGCTGTCGGCCTGGATATCTCCAAGGCATTTGACAGGGTCTGGCACAAAGGCTTGCTCGCCAAGTTGCCGGCATATGGCCTCCCGGATCGCCTCTGCGGCTGGCTGGCCGGCTTCCTGCATGGACGGAGCATCCGCGTTCTCATAGACGGGCATGCTTCCGAGTCCATGCCGGTGAGTGCAGGCGTCCCGCAGGGGTCAGTGCTGTCGCCGACTCTCTTCCTTCTGCATATCAATGATATGCTGTCCCTGGGCAGCATTCATTGCTATGCAGACGACAGCACTGTGCATGGGCGTTACATTAGTCGCCCCTCTGCAGGTCCTGATGCAGTAGGACAGATGCGTGCGTCTTTAGTCGCTGAACTGGACGAGACTCTTCTTCGGGTCTCCAATTGGGGCACGAGCAATCTCGTCCAGTTCAATGCCGGGAAGACGCAGGCCTGTGCGTTCTCAGGGAAAAAGTCATCGTTCCTTCCCATCCCCACCTTGTTGAACACGCCGCTGGTAGTTACAGACAGTCTCCGCCTCCTGGGCATGGAGGTCTGCGCTGATCTGAGTCACACGAGGCATATTGCCTCGATCACGAGCACTGCCTCCCGCAAACTCGGAGTCCTGAACAAGGTGCGCAGGTACTTCTCACCGACGCAGCGTCTGTTGCTGTATAAAGCGCAGATACGGTCGTGTGTGGAGTACTGTTCGCATCTATGGGATGGCTCCGCGAGGTACGTGCTCGATGGTCTTGACTCACTTCAGCGCAGAGCTGTTCGGATTGTGGGCGATGAGAGGGTGACTAGGGGTCTCGAACCCCTGCAACTCAGGCGAGACATAGCCTCCCTCTCAGCGCTCTACCGTTACTGCCACGGTGAATGTTCAGCAGAAATCCACGATCTAATCCCTCCTACCCCACATCGCTTGAGGTCGACGCGTGCAGGCGATCGAATGCATCGCCTCACCGTCGAAACAATCCCCTCGCGGACAAAAAAGTTCGGGCAATCCTTCTTCTGTCGCTCCATCAAATTGTGGAACGACCTTCCCAGTCACGTCTTTCCCCCTTCCTATAACATGGGATCCTTCAAGCGCAGTGTGAAGAGGCATCTCATTAAGCCGGCATAGCGGGCACGACTGCTGTTTGCAGATCCCTTTCTCTGACAGCAGTCGCCTCCGCTCATGGATCGCACTCTAGCTTAACACCAGGCGGAGTGCGGTCATATGACGTGCTAAAATAAAAAAAAAAAAAAAAAAAAAAAAGAGTGTGCACTGTCAATCTAGATCGTACATGCTTGTCTCCCCATAGACATTTCTCTATAGCAGTAGTTGTTAACAGTCATGAACTGCACTCTAGCTTTACATCAGGCGGAGTGTTGTCACATGCCGAGCTACAATAAAAATATATATGGTTATAACTTATAATAAAGTTTATTGCAATGAAAAATATAAGACAAAAATATTTGTAATAATATTTATTCACAATTACTTATCTATTATTTATCATTCGTAGCATAATATCGGACCATATTTTATTTTTCAATGAACAAACGATTCGATTCAATGAATCATTGTCTATTTGCATATGAATGTAAACCTTAGCACTATCGAAATAATGTTGTAATTGCAATAAATATTCCAATTGAGAGATATTTGTTATGTTTTTTGCTAATTAATTAATATTTAAAAAATAGATTATATATATTTTTTTTTTTGCTGTTACACCACGTGATGTGCAACACACAGCCGCTATCAGACAGAAAATTTGCAGCAATATGTCATATTCCTCTCGATATATCTGATAACATACCAAGTCGATGCCAAATCACGACTAGTTTCATAATGTGTTTTCTAACCTAATTAATGACTTCGTGGAATTTGATGTAAAGTTTTTAAGTTTATTAAAAATTCTCTAATCTCGTATGTCTTGAATAATATTGATAAGATTGAAGCAATATATTGTCGTAATCCAGTACGTAATATCATACCACTCGCCTCATACGCTAACCCTAGATTACTTAAAACTTTCAGTACCTATTGGCTCGAAAATATTATGTACACTAAAAAAGAAAATTTTTTAACCTTATATTCTTCCCGTATCCAACAAACTGATGATGGTTTTTTTTATTGTAGCTCGACACGTGACAACACTCTGCCTGATGTAAAGCTAGAGTGCGGTTCAGATTGGAGACAACTACTACTATAGAGAAATCTCTATGGGCAGTAGTTGCGTCGACTATGCCGGCTTGGAAAGATAAGCGTGTACCATCCAGATTGACAGTGCACACTCCTCTCGTTATACCTGGCTACTTTCATATTATTCCCGAAACGCGACAAGGTCACTTCACGGGTGTTACATTCGAAAGTGGTGGTACTACTCCAGGACGGCAGACTGGACAAATAACCATCATCAGTCTGCCTACCACTCTTTACACTGAGCGACCAAAGTACATATAACAAAGTTACATTGATACCGGTCACAATTAAAGAGGTTCGAACATGGGTCTCATCGATCGTGAGTTCACGCGTCTTACCGCTAGACCACAGCCGCTATGGTTATTAGGCTAGTATCATTTTTAAATGTAACACACGTAAAGTGACCTAGTCGCGTTTCGGGAACCGCTTCAGTCAGGCATACCGAGAGGCACACTTTTCTGTGGTTGCCATTGGACCGATATTAGACCGTTTGATACTCATTGACTGCACTCGAACTTAACATGTTTAAATACGTAAAGGAGAATGCCCATTCGCCTAAGAAACATGGGCCCATAATTTTTTTGTCGAGTTTGTCGATAATTTTTGTTAATTTTGTAGTAAAATAAATCGACTTGCTTATTACCAATCAGTTTTAATTATTTCACCCGGATTTTTGAGTAATACGAGTTTTTTTGATGCAATATTTGAAATTATTATTTTATTTTTAATGCTTTAATAATTGATGATATCCGTTTTTTATGTAATTAAACATTGGCTATTGATTGGTGAATGATGTGTTGAGATAATTAAAATTAATTAATAAAAAAAATATGATATTATTTTAGAATATTGTTTTGTTACCAAACTATTAGGTATCAAGTGGGCCCAAAAATGGGCATTCTCCTTTTAACTTTAACTTAGGCTCTTAAAATTCTCGAGAATATATACCAAATATAATAATAGTGTTTGTTTTAAATATGTAAGTGTTAGCATGCAGTATCAGTTCAAAGATAACATTGAGAAGAAAATCCTGTGTTATGTAATCTGCTTTTTTATTTAATCGATAATTATGTTTTTTTTACAATATTATATTTTTATTTATGTGCTCTTTATGTTACTAATAATGTCAGTAATTTGTTTTATTATGAAATTAAGTAAACTATATATTTTTTTAATTGGAATTTTCTTTTGGATGCTTCCTAAAGGAGAATGACCATTTTTGTGCTCAAAAACCTAATAGTTTGGTAACAAAACAATATTCTAAAATAATATCTTATTTTTTTCATTAATTAATTTTAATTATATCAACACACCATTTACCAATCAACAGACGATGTTTAATTACATAAAAAAACAGATATCATCAATTATTAAAGCATTTAATATAATAATAACTTCAAATATTGCATCAGAAAAAGTCTAATTACTTAATAACCCGGGTGAAAAAATTAAAACTGATTGGTAATAAGAAAGGCGATTTATTTTTCTACAAAATTAACTGAAAATCATCGACAAACTCGAGAAAAAACTGTGGATCCATTGTTCTTAGGCAAATGGGCATTCTCCTTTGAAATGAAAAAAATATGTTATGCAATTATTGATGCATGAAAAATCAGAATAGAGGAAACTCGACGCGTTCACGAGAGAGCTGTGAAGATTTTAAATAATATAAGGAATTTTATTATGGTGAACAGACGACGCGATGATGATGATGTTTAGCTAGAGTGCGGTCCATGGACGGATATTCCTCTCGTGGTGTACATTACGCATGTTTTTTAAAAATATTTTATGACTTTATAATACAATCGAAGAAAGTTTTATTTTCAACAAAAATATGTTATTCAATCGATGAAAGTAGTGTGTCTTAGAAAGGCCAATAAACTACATACAAACAAACAGATAAAAGTTTTCGACACCATATCGGGTAACTGCACCCATATTTTTTTTATAGTAAATTATCTATTTCGATAGTTAAGTTTGATAATACTATATTTTTAGTTGTACAAAATTAAACCTGAAGTTTTGTTAAAGAATTAATATTGTTTCCGACTTTTTGCGCGGGTAAACGTTGTAATATATGTACACTATACTTATATATATTTGTTTAAAATACTGCTTCTCTTCGCTCACACCTGTCATAAACACAGAGGTTAGCTGGAAGAGAATGCTATTTAGCATTAAGTTCGCCTGTGTGCACGCTACATTAAGTTTTAAATAAATAAATAATAACTGATAAACATTCCAATCGTGTGCTAATAAAATGATCAAAAAATTATTACGATGTTCATTATGCTTTTAATTTTATAGTTTGTTCAATTACTATGATGAGAATTGAACAGAAAAAAAACAGCTCATATTGGGTTTTAACATCAGGAAGATTTCAGTTCAGCTGCCATAATGATCTCTAAAAATCCTCACAAATGGATATTAAGAAAATCGTGTGAGAAACTCGTGTAAAATGTTTTTTATAGCAATTCTAGACATAATAAAGAAAAACTTATTTTATAAATTATCTGTGGCCGCGTTCGGTACGATAACTTTTTGCGACCTTCTCGGTTAATTTAGAGCTTCTTCATACATTCAAGTTAGGCCCATCGCGCGATAACAAATCCGCAAAATAAACGATAAAATATCAAATGAAACCTTGTTCTTGAAAACAGTTACTTCTGTGACCACGTTCGTGGTACATTGATTTTATTATACGTGATTTTTTTTTAGTTTTTTTTTTATTTCGGTATAAATTATGGATAAAAAAGTGAGAAATATGAACACGAAAAAAATACCAACGGAAAAACAGATTTTATGTAAAAATCGTGAGTTAATTTAAATTTTATTATATTTCAGTTTAATATTATATTATTACTTTTATTGCAATTTTATTCATAATATGAAGTTTGTTATTCATTTTTATGTTTATTTAATAATTTAATTCTGTTTAAAGCACACTCGTTGTTTTGAACGAAGGAACTAAAAAACTTATCTAAATTGAACTCTCACAAGAGAGTATTGTCTTCCTTGGACCTAATAATAATTCATAAAAATTATATTTCATATTATATAAATTTATAACATGTCAATGTTGGGTTAAGAAAATAAAATTAACAAAACACCAAGTTCGATGTCGTGTTATTCAATTTTATTATTGTAATAATGTTAAGCTAGAGTGCGGTTTATGAACGAAAATAACTGCTACCACAGAGAAATTTCTGTAGGCGGCAATCTCCTCCGATGCAGGTTGACAATGCACTTCGTCATAGTCGGCTACTTTCAAACAGACACTAGAAATGACTAGGACACGTCACGCCACATTATCACTTGAAAGTGGTGGTATTACTCCAGGGTGGTAGGAGTCATTTATTTCATGTGGTGGATCGGGATTCGAACACAAACTTATAGATATATGGGGAGATAGTTTATCGCGCTGTTGAAATCTTTATCTTGTATTGTAAATATCGTTATTATCAATATCGTATGATCCTAATAAAAAATGTTCAATTGAATTATGTATATTCGTCTTATATATAATTTTTTTTTAAAATATTTCTCGTCTATTTCCCGCGATATACTAGAGGGGCAAACTTCAATGTCGTCGGCAGTCAAATACTAACTGACAGAAAACCTAAAAGTGACTCCGGTCATCTTTTCTCTCCCGCCACATTGGGAACGTTATTGCATATTTAGTTGTATCATAAAAACATTCATCCCCTATTTCACCCCTCGGAGTTTGAATTTATAAAAACGCTGAATGACGTAAATTTTTATTTCCTACCAAAATATGCTAAATATATATATTCCTATCTCTAACCTGATTTTTTTCTATTCCTAGCAAAATTTTATTGAAATCTATTAAAAGATTTAGGCCCGAGAAGGTAACAAACAGACAACAGTTACTTACACATTTATATATTTATTAGTAGATATTATAGTTTCTTTAAAATTAACGATTCATACATTAAATTTAATACCTAGTTATATGATAGACAATCTTACGAGTAGCTCCTTGTTAAAAAAATCTTCAGTTTTGGCGTTTCTTGGCGCCACTTGCTTTTTTTTATAAATGCTGAATAAATTTTATCATTTATCTCGGTCGTAGAATATCCACTGCTGGAGATAAGCCACCACTGTTGACCTAAGCCTGTTCTCCTACAAGCTGCCAGCTTGAAATAGAAAAAAAGTAATGTTCTTCAGAATTGAGATTCTGATTTTCCTTTTTGTTTGTAATGCATCAGTATTAATAGAGAGTGCATACAAATAGTGTAAGGGTAGATATAAACACTAAAATAGGGGCAAAGTCACCTCTATGTAGCTATAAAAAGAATGAAAACCTAAAAAAAATAATGTAATCCGTATTCAGTTCGAAACGGATGCGACATTATAAATAAAATGATAAAAAATAAACAAAACAATATATTATTATCATTATAATGGACGATTATTATGAAAACATTAATTTAATTATATTTTTTACAAAAATCCAGGTTGCTGCGTGTCAGATGTTCATGACCTTTTATTTATCTTGTGTATTTTAAGAGGTAATTAAGATATATATAATGTATTAATATTGCATAATTAATGCGTTATTACAATGTTATGCAAGTATACCCTAATGTTATCTAACTTCTTATGATCTTATTTTTTTATAAATAAATAAATAAATAATATAGACACAAACAGTGCCCTGACCCCAATTATGATTATATTAACTAATATTACAAATCATTATATGTTGTAGCCGCCGTAGGGTTGCCAACATTTATTTCCGGGGAATATAGTTTTTTTAAACTAATAATATGCTAACAAATATAGTACTTATGAAGAGTAAAAAATAAAAAAGTAAATTCAAATTATTTATTTCTAATAGTCCTATTAGATTGTCGTAATGTTATGACAATAAGAATAAAAAACCATAAAATTGTACTGCGAATAATTATAATAATTTATGTACGAATAATTAGGTTTTTCATGACCTGTGAGGCCTAGTTCAGGGTATCAATGCATGTCCAGACAATAATATCAGTCGCCAGGCGGAGTCAGCGCCGGATCAATCTTTATCAACCATTAATTTGTACTTATTCTTATCAATATTAAACTAACATAAAAACATAACTGTAACACTGTTTTTTAAATATGTTACGTCGGGGAACTCATCCGGGAGAATTTACGACTATATTATCAACTTTAAAAATAAAATAATTCTAAAAAAACTGATGATTACTTAATTTAATTAATTAAATATTATAATCCATTGATATATACAATTAAATGTGCAATAACGCTTCCAATGGGATGCGAAGGAAAACATGGCCACAGCCACGTTTAGGTTCTCCGTCAGTTAGTATTTGACTTGACGGCAACATTGTCAAATCGTTTGAAGCGGCCTACGGTTTTTTTATGTCAGATGTATGAAGTTTGCACCTCTAGTATATATATCTTGATGATATAATCTAAGAAATAAAATGAAAGATGAAGAATGAAAAAGAGGTTTTTCAACGCGTTCCGGCTACGTTCGTCCCGTTACCTATTTACCTACGGAACTACATCAGTCCAATATGAAACGAACTTGGCACCTAAAATGAGAACTCTCCACCTTTTGCTTTTGCCTGCTTTATTTATTTATTTACTTCGACTGTCAGAATAATGTTATCTGATTGGTGGAAAGTTGTAATTTAACTTTCAGGTAATTTAATTTGTCTCTCATTGGCCATTATGTATTTTTCAGGTAAATGTTTATGCAGTGCAATTGCTGGTTTCTTATTAATATCTGTTGCAGTCGTCTCTTATATATTAGATCCTGTTACAATTATATCTGAATATGTAAGTTTTTTTAAAATATATTTTTGTATAAATCGAATCACGTTTCGGGAATAGTTTAAAAGTAGCCAGGTATAACGAGATGAGTGTGCACTGTCATCCAGATGGTACATGCTCGTCTCCTCAAGCCGGCATAGTGGAGACGACTGCTGGCCGCACAGGTTTCTCTGTAGTAGCAGTTGTTTCCATTCATGAACCGCACTCTAGCTTTACATCAGGCGGAGTGTTGTCACATGCCGAGCTACAATAAAAAAAAAGATTTTTTTTTACTTTTTATTGCGAATCAGTACTGTTAATTTTGTGTCGAATTCACGATCGCTTATTTAAAACTCATTTTATGACAGAAATATTCCTCAATGATCGAAGTACAAAAATAGTGACATGAGTTCGTATCATTGGCACTGAAGCGACCATGTACATACAACATAGTTACATTTTGGTCACAATTTAGAGATTTCAATACGGGTCTCATCGATCGTGAACTCACGCCGCGCGTCTACCACTAGACAACGGCCGCCTTTTACCTGTATGTTTTATTTTTCAGTGTTTAAAAGTTGAAAATGGCAGTAGATTATACACCAAGCTACACGACAAACTGGATAGTATTAAAATTAAAATGTACATTTTCAATATAACAAATTATGATAGATTTAAAAATGGTTTGGATTATAAGCTGAAACTGGATGAAGTCGGGCCCTTTACTTATAAGTGAGTAAGACAAACGGGTGGGATATGCCCTGCACACACTCTTTACAAGTCAATATAGCTGCATAGTCTCTGCCTACCCTGGACATGGTCATGAAACCAGTATATAGTAAAATAAAATATTAGCTATAACATAGTTACGTTGGTACTAGTCAGAATTTAATGAGATTTGAACGCGGGTCTCATCGATCATGCGTTCACGTCTTCTACCGCTCGCGAGATAATAGGGTCTAACGCCATTTTTCCGCAATTTATAATTAAAAAAACAAATAAACATAATAGTCTTGAGTAACACATTAAGTATAGTAAAAACCTCTCATGTGTAACTACTAAAATGTGTTTATAACGAATTGTACTACAATTTTAATTTGCTAAGTAAAAAAAAAATTATTTTCTGCTGGTGGTACTTATTTGCAGTGAAGTTAGCTGCAAGTCCGGTTTTATTCTCAATTGGCTCGCATAATAATAATTTTGTATGTATTTCAGAGAGACGAGATGGAATACCGACATCGAATTAGATAATGAACAAAATCTATTAAAATATACACCGTACTCTAATGTAACATTTGTGCCGGAGGAATCGATCGGTGATCCGAAAGACATTGTTGTACATGTACCTAATATTATATTTTTGGTAAGTAAACCCAAGCGACAACGAAACGTCAAATCCTTTTTGTTTTCGATTCGAACAAGCGACAACCTTCTTTGGCTTTTGACTTTAGCTCCCGGTCACATCTGTAGAGTGGACAGTGGAGAGAGCTTGCGAAGAGTTGCGAAAAGGAGGAGTTGTTACTATACTAGTATTTCATATTTTATTTGCTAAAACTTTATTTAAAATCAAGAATCAAAATCTTAATAATTATGTAGATTTATTTCTATGGCTAGTCGCAGATTTTTCCTCATAAATTTATCGGTTTTACTATCGGTTTGTATACCGGTAAATTAACATTTATATTTTGTGCTTTATTCTAACATATATTAGGTCGTAAAATAAGTGAAGAAGACAACATCAAGAATCGTGATCAAGTTCAAGGTAAAGGTCAAGATTGAGGTTTCAAAACTGTCACTTTAAATTAATTATAATAATTGTGTAAATATTATTTAATATTTGAGTAATACATTTTAATATGATAAGGTACCTTTAAATTAGATTGTATTTAAAAAAATACACGGAGACGTATTGATAACCTCCTACTTTTGAAGTCGGTTGAAAAAATGTTTTTGAGGGTACAAGTCTAGGGTTAACTCCTATTGGTTTTTTTTTTATAAAAGTAAAGCTCGATTCATATCCATAGTGCGGCCATTTTTGAGAACATCTCACTAGTTGCATTGGACTAAAACGCAAAAATAGGCGAACAAAACTTTCTAAAAGTTGAACGTTTTTGTATTCTAATTGCAGCAACTTAATCCGTTTTCACTTCTTTAGTGAAATTCGACGTTTCTTTTTTGGTTTGGAGCCAAAATAAGCTACAGACACAGACACCGTATGTGGCAAATACGTACCAGCAAGGACACAAAAATAATTCATACACATATGTGTATATCTCATAGCTGCCACGTACGATGTGGCAGCTAACTTGATGTTAAACTATGTTTAATAGCATTACAGCAGTCACCTCCGTCATGCCGGCTTGAACAGCACAATACAATAAAAAATGTATGATATAATTTCAGTCGTTCGCCGCGCTGTTAGCCAAAGAGCAGTTTTGGGTTCGTACTGCGTTTGATGTTCTAACAGTATCCCAAGGTTCAAAGGCCGTGTTAAATATGACTGTACATGATTATTTGTGGGGCTACGATGAACCAATAATTGATATGGCCAGTCAACTAATACCAGGTGTAGTTTTCTATAATAGACTTGGTTTACTAAGTTATGTAAGTTATTTGCTTTTTTTATTATAATATTAATTTACATACGGCATTTTTATCGCACATATACAGGGTGTGAAAAGAAAAGGGGCATCCCCGCTAACTAAAAAAAAAACATCATTCTGATGCTGTATAAGTATTTCTTTTTGAGGTCATATTATGTGTGGTAGGTAAACTGATGATGGTTATTAGCCCAGTCTGCCGTCCTGGGGTAGTACCACAGAGTACTTTGTATATATAGAACCACCACTTTCGAATGTAACACCCGTGAAGTGATCTTGGCGCGCTTCGGCGTCTGTTTGAAAGTAGCCATGTGCACTGTCAATCTTGATGGTTCACATTCGTCTTCTCAACCCAGCATAATGTTCATAGACCGCACTCTAGCTTAACGTTAGGCGGAGTGTGTCGCTAGAGTGCAATATATGAACTAAAACAACTGCTACTACATATAGATATCTGCTGGCAGCAGTCGCCTCCGCTATGCCGGCTTGAGGTGACGAATGTGTACCATGAATAATTCGACAAACATTAGTTATAACAGTTTAAGTATGGTCAGCTTATTTTCCATACAAAGAAACTCTATGTAAATAAGGAGGTTTGTTTAAATTATCTTTTTATGTAGCAACAGTAATAACAAAGTCTGCCTATCCTATTATTTTTTTGTAGTGACCACCAACGATATTGATGACCGAAGTAAATAATGCATTTTCAAAAAACCCGTATAACTAGTTAGGTACCTATATTGTTTCCTTGTATAGCATAAAAAATGCAAAATACTAATTTTTTTTAATTTAAAAAATTATATCTATAATCATTATTAAATGATCTTATATTAAATAAAACCAATTTATTTATTTATTGTGGTGGATATTAGCCCAGTCTGCCGTCCTGGGGTAATACCACCACATTCCGAATGTAACACCCGTGAAGTGACCTTGTCGTGTTTCGGGAGCAGTTTGAAAGTAGCCAGGTATAACGAGAGCAGTGTCAATCTAGATGGTGCATACTCGTCTCCTAAGGCCGGCATAGCGGTGGTGTTACATTCGAAAGTGGTGGTACTACCCCAGGACGACAGACAGGACAAATAATTGAAATAACCATCATCAGTTTGACTACCACTCTTTAATGAGCGACCAAAGTACATATAACAAAGGTACATTGGTCAGATTTAGCGAGATTCGAACACGGGTCTCATCGATTCACGCGTCTTACCGCTAGACCACGGCCGCTCTTTGCGGATAATTTGCGGTATTTACCAAATTTGGATACAATTCCAGCTTACTAAGCGCCGAAAAAGATGAGGGGAGCAGATGTTAACAGTGACGGTCGCTGTCACGATTATTGCCAGTTGACTGTGCACTTGGCGTCCGTGTATTTTTCTAAATAATTAATAAATCAGGAAGTTATATCCAAAACAAACATTTAGCCTTTTTATGGGTAAAGGTTAATACTGCGCAGTGTTTGAATCCATTGTGGCGTCCCGTAATTAATTTGTACGCCTGCATGTCATTATTATTACTCTGTGTTTTAGAGTTTTCATCCGAAAAGAAGTGTAAGATTAGAATTAGATACGAGTAAGGAAAATAAGTTTCAAGTTAAAACATCTAACGGCTATGGCGGAATTACTAGATTGGGATATCAGAAAGAGAGGTGAATAATACGCTATATGACGTCATAGTATAAAACTTTTATATACAGGCTGCTTCAAATATGACATATACTTCGAATGTAACACCTGTAAAGTGGTCTTGTCGCGGGAACAGTTTGAAAGTAACTAGGTATCAGCGTTGCCAGACGTCCCGATTTTTAAAACAAAATTAAATGTCCCGCGCGGGACAGGCTCAGTCCCGCTTCTCGGACTTGTGTGTGTATTGTGACGTCGGATGAGTATAAAGCTTACTGTAAACTGTGTAAAAAGAGTTACAATTTGTAACTCACTCTTCAGACTATTATTTGAAACACCACATTTTTCTAACGGACACATTCCGCATACATTTTGATATAACTATCGTTTACGATCTGTCAAATTTGTATGGTTATAACGGTTGATTACGGAAACCGAAGAATTCAGAAACCGGCCATAAGAAGACTCAACTACCTAATGATAGGGTAAATATGATTTATATCATATTTTTATTAAAGTACATTTTCTATGGCCATTTTTGCTATCTATTGTCACGTAAACGTAATTAAAAACTCAAATAAAAGATATATATTTAAACCTTTCTGATTATATATGTTTTTTTAGTATGTCCCGCTTTCGAAGAAAGAATCCCGCTTTTTTCACTCAAAAAGTTCCGAAATCCCGACTTGGCAAAAAAATATCTGGTAACGCTGCTAGGTATAGCGAAAGGAGTGTGCACTGTCAATCTAGATGTTATTTGCCGTTTACTCAAGCCGGCATAGCAGAGGCGACTGCTGCCTGTAGTGATTTATCAGTAGTAGCAGTTGTTTCCGTTCATGGACTGCGCTCGAGCTTCACATCAGGCGGAGTGTTGCTACAGTAAAAACAAATAATAATAATATGTTTTAATTATTTTTCAGTACATACTGCAACACATTCGAAGACGCATACGAAGGCTTCATATTCCCTATGAAAATGTCACCAAAACGTAAAATACGAATCTATCACAATTTCTTTTGTCGTTTAATACCGTTGAACTACACGTCTACTGTTCAACTCGGAGATGGGACGCAGGCGCTTCGTTACAATATTAGCAAAGATGCCTATGAAAGAACTCCTGAAAATCAATGTTTGTGCACTTGCGGTACTTGTTATAGAGGCCTCCCTGACATGTCTCCTTGTTTCGATGGTGAGTATTCTTTTTCAGCATCAAGCAAGTAGCAACTGCAGTCGCCTCCGCTATGCCGGCTCTAGGAGACGAACGTGCACTATCCAGTTTGACAGTGCACACTCCTTTCGTTATACTTTCAAACTGATCCCGAAACGCAACAAGACCACTTCAAGGCGGACTGGATTAGTCACCACCTATCAGTCTGCCTACCATTTTTGCAAAAATACGGGAAATTTTTAGTTTTTTTTTAAATGTAAAATCATAATTATATTTTTCCGAACTGGAATCAAACCTGAGACACGCATAACACAGATTGGCATGCTATTCACTAGCAAACGTTTACATAAAAATTATATTTTGATGAAATGTGGAGACAGATTTCTTAGTCAAATAATACAAAACATTATAGTGGTTCCGTAGTATAGAGTTAGACGTTACATTGCTGCATTGGGAAAAACAAAAAATACATTAAGAAACGTGTTTTACAGGGTTAAGAATGTCCTTATCGCACGGCCATTTCTTAGATGCAGAACCGCAAGTATATGAACGTCTTGATGGTATAAAACCTGATGCGGAAAGGCACGGAAGCGAATTCCTTATTCATAAGGTAAAATATATAATATATATTTTTATTTTTTATACTCAAAATTGGAATTCTCGATGTAAGAAAACAATTAGATTTTTTGTAGCATGTTTTTTTAAGTATTACGTAAACAGTATTTTAGTAATTTTAAACCCCTTCCCTCCTGTCAACAAAAGCAAGCAAAGCGGGTGTTCTACTTGAAAGTGATGATGCTACCTCAGGACGACAGACCATCATAAGTCTGTCTAAAACTCTATAGTGTAAAAATTATAAAAAAGCAATTTTTCAGGACGTAGGTTTAGCACTGAAAGTGCGTTTCAGTGTTCAAATAAGCATCGTGATGGAGAACGTGAATTTCAGTTCAGCAGCACGTGCATTCTCCAACATGGTCATACCATATGCATGGGTACAAGTTGTAAGTCAATCTTTATACTATATTAAAAAATGTTTGTTTGATTGTTTCCTACTGGAACAGGAACGCTAACAGTTTCACGCACATACTATATAAAATACAAACATACAATACAAAGCGCAGTTCTGCTGTCTACAGTTTTTTTTTCATTGCTGTCTGTAACAGCCATCGCTTCCGTTTATGTAGGGATAGTACAATGGTTTAACATCAAGAGTAGTGCAGTTACAATAAATTATAAAGGAGTTTAGGCGTTTAGGCGTTGCGCAGTACATTTGTGCGCAACTAAGAACCCGGCTTGTTATATTTCGTTATGAATAAACTCTTGCGCATGTACGAAGCGTTTATACGCACAAATTTAGAAAAAAACTAAAGTAATTCCACGTTATTCTCAAAAATAAAATCAAATATTACAAATGTAATTATTAATAATTACAAAATAATGTGTAATTATTTTCAGGAACAACAACCTTTGCCGGAGGACATACAATTACTATTAAAGGCTGTAGGTGTTTATATACCAAAAATAATATTAGCTATGGAGATCATTTTCGGTATCGTCGGTACAGCCTTAATATTCTACACGTGCAGATCAATTCAAACTACTGTCTTCACTAACAACTTACACGTAGATTATACAAAATCAGAGTACGAGAAGGAGGTCATTGCAAAGGAGTTAGAAAAATTAAATTTCACTGATCAATATTATGAAAAACAGGATTGGAATCTTTAATATATATTTAATTGCTGTATTTTTAGTTCCCCCTTAGGAAACCTCAAAAATTAATTATTTTTTATACTATTCTCATATATGACAATACTCCTGATGTTAATCTAGAGTGCGATCCATGAACGGAGACAACTGCTTCCTACCACTGAGAAACGTATGCGAACAGCAAACGCTATGCTGATAGGGTTGACTAACAGAACCATAACTATTAGACAGTGGATGCTGTTTTTAATAATTAAAAGACTATTGTTAATAATTTTGAGGATGAACTAAGGGCACAAAAATAGAAACTACAGTTTTTAGATATATAAGTATACTTACCAACTAATATACGTAATTATTATATTTTAATTTATTAAATTATTTCTCTTGAAGTTATTCTTAAATATAATTAATTATGTTAAAGGATTTTATGTGGCTTACTATCTCGCGATCATGATGGCTACAGAGCTTTCGGAAGATCGGATTTAAATCAAAATAAACACTATAGTAGGCTACATAAAGGTTTAATTTGGTTGTTGAAAATTTTAATATCCACGAGCGAGGCATAGTGGAGGCGACTGCAGCCCGTAGAGATTTCTCTATGGTAGCAGTTGTTTCCATTCATGGACCGCACTCTAGCTTTACATCAGGCGGAGTGTTGTCACATGTCGAGCTACAATAAAAAAAAAATCTATAATTTGCATTTACTACTACAAGTCTGTAATTAGATTTAGGTCGTATCACACAGTTCCTATTTTATTTTCTCGTTAATTTTGTTAATTATTTATTTAATTTGTTATACAAAATTTTATTTAGGGACTCGAATATTCGGTTGTCAGATAAAACTGTAATTTTGGTTCAATTATATGGTTTAATTTAAGTTTATTTAGTTTTTAGATATTGTACCTATGAGTTCTTTCTTTTGTGACCGTGTTGGTACTTGTCTGCCACGTACGGTGTCTGTAGATGTGAACGAGGCTTTAGTGTGAGCATTTATGATTTTAAAAGTCTGTGATAATGATTTGAGTTTATTTGTTAATAAAAAGACATATTTTTTTCGAAATTAAATGTTTTAATTAATTTTGTTTTTATTTAAATTGGGCGTTCCTTGACGCGTATAAACGCACCGTACTTGCGTAAGAACTTGATGAAATTGCGCACGCACGCACTGCGCATCGTGTACACGTACGTACGTCGAGCAGGCGCTGCGTTTGTACGTATTACGCCAAATGCTGGATATTTTTTATTTATGGAGGGGCGTTAAGAATGTATGGTGCCCCGGGCGCGAGTTGAGCTCGCCACGCCACGCCACGCCACGCCACTGGTAAACATGACTACTTATATGAAAAGTATATGATTTAAAAGTTTATTTTACCTGTATACGTACATCATAATGTTAAGACTATTAAAGAGTGATAAGCAGGTGATAGTGAGAGGAGTGTGCACTGTCAACCTGGATGGTGCACATTCTTCTCTACTAGCTTCAGCAGAGGCGAGGAGATTCCTGCCTACATACATTTATTAGTAGTAGCAGTTGTTTCCTTTCATGGATCGCTCTAGCTTAACATTAGGCGGAAAAACGGAAAATAAATATTTTTTATGGTTAACATGCTGTCTCCTTCATAGAGATGGACTCCGCCCTTTTGCAACGTGCGCAAGTGCTGTAGTGCGGTCCATGAGCAGAGACAACGGTAGCAGTTCTTTTCATTTTGTTCTACTAATGCCGGATTACTAAAAAAGATAGTAGAAAGTATATTTCTGACATCTCTTAAGATCTTATCAAATTACGACGTCATAGAAACTTGTTTAATGTTGATGACCTAACACAATTGGCGATCATATGTCCTCGAATAAAATCCATATAAATGTTTTGTTTATGATAAACATTTTATTATTTTTTTAACATTGAAGGCATTACTTTTTAAAGTGTTTGTTGTAATATGAAATGATTAGTTTAACGTGTGACAATGTTGCTAAAACTGCTTAATTAGACTGTATTTGTATGACAGTGTTGAGATAACTGCATAAAATTTGTATTAATTGTATTGTATTGTATCCATGGTGCTTTGGCATGCAAGCCAGCCTAAACGTTGACTGAATTCCTACTTTGGCATGTATATGCTTGCATGCCGTTTTTAGGTGTTTAATTAAATAAATAAATAAGTAATGTATAAACAAATAACAATGTTGTCAAAGCATAATTGTTCAATAGTTTTGGTCCCTTTTACATGAACCAATTTCAGTGGCGTAACTAGGTACTTGATTGGAGGTGTGAAAATCAGAAAACCGCTTTTTTCCGAATTTTTTTTTGCTCTTGGTAATAACACCACTATAAAGGACATTGCCCATTCGCCTAAGAAAGGGGCCCACTATTTTTATTTCGAGTTTGTCGATGGTTTTAGTTAATTTTAAAGAAAAATAAATCTACTTCCTCATTACCAATCAGTTTTAATTTTTTTTTCACTCGGGTTATTGAGTAATTTATAATATTTTGATGCAATATTTGAGGTTATTATTATATTAAATGCTTTAATAATTGATTATATTAGTTTTTTATGTAATTAAACATTGTCTATTGATTGGTAAATAATGTGTTGATATGATTAAAATGAATTAGTAAAACAATAAGATATTATTTTAGAATATTGTTTTGTTTTCAAATTATTGGGTATCATCTCTGTCACTTAGTATTTGACTTGACTGCAAGTCAAGCCGTTTCAAGCATCCTACGCTTTTTTATGTTATATGTATGAAGTTTGACCTCTAATATATAGGTATCTCTATGCAAAAAATGAGATAAGGTAAATAATAAAAATTCTATCTCAAAAATAAAAAGGAAAACTTTAACAACATCAGAATGCTATATACAACTTCTGGCTCGCGGGGATGCCCCCTTTCGCTATTACACCCTGTATATTATTTTGACATTTTAACTAGTCTACTTTACAAATAAGGGCTTTCGAGAAATATAACCTCGAGGTCGCAAACAACAATCGTTCCAGTTATAATATACTCGTACATAGGTAATTTTTCGTTATGGCAAAGATATTTTTTTTATTTACTTTAATTGTATCTCGGCATATGCCAATTACTCCGCCTGATGTAAAGCTAGAGTGCGGTCTATGAACGGAAACAACTGCTACCACAGAAAAATTTTTACAGGCAGAAGTCGCCTCCTTTATGCCGACTTGCAGAGACAAAAGTGTAGTCTAGATTTATGTTGTATACAATCTTAGCCGACACGTATTTTAGAAGACTTATTTCTACTAATTACTTTCACGTCACTAGTAATTGAAACTAATGATGTGTGGCCAGTCGCCGCCAACAAAATATTAGATTTTAGATACACAGACTACTAGAAATCGTAAGGTGTCAAGTTGCCCCATGGGGTCAGTTTCTTGTGGGTCAAGATGACCTAGCTGCCCTAATTGGAGTAGCATATAAACGTTTTTTACTAAATTATTTACATTTTTAACCATACTTTGAATGAAATTTGAAAAAATCCATGGTAAATTAAAAAAAAATTAGAAACACATTTTTAAAAAATATAAAAAAAAAATCGTTAATAATTTGTTATAAATATTTAATTTTAATCATGTGAACATTCTTTAAATCTATATGATATTTTATTATTATTATTTTTTAATTATTTTAGCACGTCATATGACCACACACCTCCTAAGCCAGAGTGCGGTCCATGAACGGAGGCGACTGCTGTCAGAGAAAGGGATCTGCAGACAGCAGTCGCCCTCGCTATGCCGCGTTGATGAGATGCCTCTTCACACTGCGCTTGAAGGATCCCATGTTATAGGAAGGGGCAAAGACGTGGCTGGGAAGGTCGTTCCATAATTTGATAGAATGACAGAAGAAGGATTGCCAGAACCTTTTGGTCCTTGAGAAGATTGTTTCGACGCTGAGGCGATGCTATGATATATTAATATCGTGATAAATGATTCAATAAAATGAAAATTGTACAATAGTTAATTAATATTTTATGATAAAATATGTTCACAAATACATACTTCTTATTCATAATCATTAAAATTGATAATTCCTCATACAATAATTTTTCCTTAATAAAACTCACGACTTTATCAAATAGGGTTCAACTTAATACTAATTTCCTAGTATAAAAAATAATATCTACATTTTAATATATTAAAAAAATATAGATTTCTTCGTTTGCTTTCTTGTCCTGTATGCGAATTACCAGTCTTAAATTAAAAGAAAAAGAAATTCACTGACTCTAGATCAAGATATTACCAATATAACGAAGTAAAGAAAATAATTCGCTGAATTTTCACTGAGGTAACTGCATCAAAAATTGATTTGCTTATTTCTTTTTTTATCATAACGATTTATACGACTTAATTAGGAAAAATAAAATAACGAGGTCCGACTTTATATACTATAGTTTAATATATTTTTTAGAATTAACAATTACTAAGGTCCAATTGCACCAAGACGCCCGTTAATGTTACTTTGACTGTTACGTCTTACGATACATTAACTCCACACGCGTTGCACCATCGTGTAAATTCATCAATCAAATCATTATCGATAAAAGGGTAGCTGATGTAATTGGGAGTACATTTCCGAAAAATTAATGGAAAAACATATTTGGCCTCTTTCCATACACTTGACTTTTGTGACATTGGTTTAACTTTGACCAGCCAAACTTCACTGGTTACGGTTAGCGTTAAAGAAAGCGTCAAAATTGACTTTTTTGAAGTAACCCAATTTTAATTTTAACCATTACTTTAACGTGACAGTAATAGTTAAGTCATGTGGTAGTAAAACTGCTACAAAAAGTACAGATGACACCATATTAGATAGCCTTAATGCAGTTCTTCAGCTCCGTCGAGAAAATACCACAAGAAATTCAATATCTTATAATTTGGTTTATGAGATTTGAGGACGAGCTTCAGGCTCATTGGATAAAAAAGTGAAATGAAAAAAAAAGAAAAAAAAAATACAATTGTCACGCCTTTTTCTTACAAGGATAGGCAGAGACAACAGAACGCCACTTACCACGATACATCCTTTCACCCACGCATTCCATTTTATATATCATATGTATTTGGTATTAGTCATTAAGATTTATAACAATTTTTTTCTTAAACTATTGTCATGCCAAAGATTAATCATTACGATTACAAAATACGAAGATGTTTTTCCTTGTATAAAAAACCAATTTTACATTAGAATTGTTACAAGTGTCATGGGGAGAATTGAGAACAGGTTTGCATTATAGCCATACGTTAAATTTAATCAATTTCAAGGGAACAAGATATATTCCTTGCTTTGGCTGAGCGGTTAAGACGTGTCTGAAGATTAAAAAAATAATAATTTATTTTGGAAATAATAATTAATTTTAATTATTATTTTAAATAAAAGTGGCTGTAGCTATATTAAAGTGTAAAAAAATGGAAAATAAAAATATTGATTCTAAATATCTACTAAATGTAATATTGAAAAAAAGTGAGTTTCTATTATTTTAATTTTTTTTTATTATTAAAAATTAACACAATAAATATCATAATATTTCTTTAGACCTTTCAGAACTTTATGTAGGACTTTGGATAAATTATAAAAAACAAATGACTAAAAACATTTGAATATAATTTATATTTAATTTAATTTTTTAATTTTATTTATTTATTTATTTATTTATTTTTATTTTTTTTATTAATTAAATTTATTCATTATTTTAGTACCTAGTGATTAACTATAGCTTCTATTTATTTTACCTATACTTAAAAAATTGCGGGTTCTATTCCCGTTTTCAGAGCAGCACCAGATTTTTTATATACTCGTACATATAAGATTATTATACGTTTTTAGAATTCGTGTGAATTTTTAAAATAATGGTCCCCTAATCTTACATACAATTTTTTACACCAGCTTCGTTTAAATATTTTGCTTAAAATTTGATAAATTAAATCTTGTTTAGATTTTAATTTTTTATTTAATCATAGTTATTAATTGATTACAAATAACATTTTAATTAGAAGGCCCTGTGTTTTCTCAACCCACTTCAATAAAAAGACCAGCGAAAATAATTGTAAACACATTGTTTTGTGATAAAACGGGGGAAAAAATGATAATTCTTTAAAAATGTCATAACTTTTAAACCAGAAGGTATAAAAAAAAATCACCAAATTATATTGTAGATATTGAACCCCTCTATCTGTAAAATACCGTTGACACCACTACTTACGGGACACCCTGTATACCTACATAAAAAGATTTAAATCAAGCATTTAATCTTAAGTTATCTATAGAGAAATTTAAAAAAAAGACATCAAAAATTTAGTTCATGAATTTTGAATGCTAACTTTCGAGACGATGCTTGAGATTACCGCTACACCATGGTATCTACATATTTTCTAAAATGTTCACTTGTTAACATATTTGACCCACTTTTTACTACAAATTATAATATTTATGATTGTATTCATAAAAAAATATAAACAATGAGTGATGGTGATTAAGTTCAGTGTCGGCAAAAAAGTTTAATGAGCTGAATTAATAGCATGCCGAACTTAAAAAGTCACTGGGTGAAGAGGCAAAGCAAAGCTGAGGTCACCCACGTCCAGGTTTGGTCTAGCCCCGCCACTGGGTTTTTTTTATTGAAGCTCGGCATGTAAAGCTAGAGTGCGGTCCATGAATGGTAACAACTGCTACTACAGAGAGACCTGTGCGGACAGCTGTCGCCTCCACTATGCCGGCTTGAGGAGACAAGCACGCACCATCTTGATTGACGGTACACACTCTCGTTATACCTGGTTACTTTCAAACTATTCCCGAAACGCGACAAGGTCACTTCACGGGTGTTACATTCGAAAGTGGTGGTACTACCCCAACACGGCAGACTGGACAAATAACTATCATCAGTCTGCCTACCACTCTTTAATGAGCGACCAAAGTACATATAACAAAGTGACATTGGTACCGATCAGAATTAGCGAGGTTCGAACACGGGTCTCATCGCTCGTGAGTCTTACCGCTAGACTACGGTCGCTCCAGGTTATAAACGTGGACTCGCAATCGCAAAGCACTGTCTAGTCTACTCTACTCTCCTGTATTATGTCTCCATCGACTGTGCCAAATTGTTTTGGTCATGGAAAGCTTTGTATTCTGCCGATCGGTCCAGCGCCTGCCTGCCTTGACAATTGTTATAAAGGAAAATAATAATTATATTAAAGTTGAATAATATTTTTATTATTCATATTATAGGTGTGTATTAAACGATATGTATGTAAATTTTGCGGGAAAACTCGTTAGATTCGTGAAGATTGTCCGGCGCACGCGTCATTGGACACTCGAGACCTTTTTTGAGAGATTGCGTTTCCATACGTCCGATATTAACGGGACATAATCGTTAGTTGCGTACCGTACATGTCCCAGAAGGGGTATGCACCTCTCATTCGAGCTCTCCTAGTGAGGAAGTTAGTAGGTCGTTCTAGTTTACGCCAAGCCAGGATTACGAGGATACGTTCCAAGTTTCAACACATAAGCTATCGTATCGTAGTCACTGAGTAGATGCAATGCATCAAAGCTTACGCGGTTAGATGCTGGGATGTTAACTAGAAAAAACGTGATCGTCACCGTCAGCAATAGGCGTCTCCCTCCGCTGCACACTCTCTCTGACCATAACGCTTTTTTTATCTGTCTACTACGTTTGTTTGGCCTCGGTTTTGTTGTTACTTTTTTTATTGTTATTTAGCTTAAGACGTCGACGAGTATTTCCCTATTGCAACATATAGTATATATATGTATATTTCTATTATTATTAAATATAAGTGTTAATTTAAAAAGAAAATAAATTATGAATTATGTTTGCAAAATTGTAAGTAGTGTTTTTCCAATATTTATACATCTATTACAATATTTACTAAACCTCGTTTATCACTTAACATTACATCTGAACGCACTCAAACACAACATAACTGCATTTTTTAGATTTATAAATTTAATTTACAAAAAATATATTATCGTGTTATTTTTTTATTTTGAGCCAAAACTGAGATAAAAGATTTTATGCGGCCTACTTAATTCCAAGAGACGCTGTTTTTAAAGCTTTGCAAGCACTTCTGGGTTACAGGGCTATTCGCACGAATTGAACTCGCCCGAAAAGAGCGAATCGACTACTTTTTAGAATAAAAAAAATTTAGGAGGTGATTCGCACGATGCATATTATTTGCCTGCGAATCGACAGCTTCAAAAATACCTAGTAGACACCTTTTTTCTGGAATAAAGTGAAGAAAAAAAGTAAGATAGTGCACAAAAGACATACGAGTAAAATATTTTGAATTAAAGAAAAACAAAAACAATTAACTCGATAAACAATGAATTAATAAATATAATAATACTTATATAAAAAATATTTACATATGTATACGTAAATAAAAAACCCAAGTACGAGGGCCAATAATGAGTTTATATTTACATTGTCACAGCGTAAAATCTTCACTAATAAAAAAAATATTCCGACCGCGCGCCGAGGTTACCAAATTTAAACAAAGCGATCATATTAGTGGATAGTCCTCACTTTACGCCGTGAAAGCATAAATATGAACTCATACTCAAGTCTCAGAATAAGGTTTCAACCCGTGACTTACCACCGCGCCACGGAAACCGTAAATCATATATCGCAGTAGTAAAATACAAAAAAAAAATTCTAAACGCAAAAAAGTAATCATAGTAAACAATATCTCGATGATGACTAACCCGTTATTTAAAAAAAAATTATAATATTAAGTAGGTACTCCACAAAACATAATCATATACAAAGTGACAGGTAAAATATGTTTTTTTTTTGAAACAGTAAATATTGAAAAGGTTTTTGGGATTTTTGAATTAATTTTCCTGTTTGTTTGCGAAAGTAACGTGCGTCGTTGACCTCTAAGTATAACTTTACTCTTACACTACCTCTGTACTGTTCTCTTCGATGTGGAACACTCCAGCTTAACGTCAGGCACAATGTAGTCAAATACTTTAAAAAAATATAAGTTTTTGTTGCTTCAACTAACTTAAAAAACAATCTCGCCGCACCCGTGATAGTTTACGCCCAACTGTGTACATATAGCACAGCGGAGGTGACTGCCTATAGCATGTGGTTTGCCTATAGTAGCAACTGTGTCCGTTCATGGACCGCACTCTAGCTTTACATCAGACGGAATATTGTCATATGCCGAAGATACAATAAAAAAACGTGATTCAATTGATTCGATTCGATACGCGATATGTATCGGAAGATTGATTCGAAGCTAAAAGAACTTAAAGTATTCGTATTTACTTGCATCGAAATATCCCTAGCCGCATATAACTTAGTTAAAATATATATTATTCTTAATTATATTAATTTTTTTTTTTGTTGCAGGAAGATCTCTATGTACACTCACTTTAGGATGTTTATTCATAACAATGGCTTCCTTATTGATTTTCACGGATCCATTAGAAAATGCTGCCAGATATGTGAGTATATTAGATACTTAACTAATTCATTAAGTAATTCAATTCATTATTTATTCACAGTAGGTAACTTTGTATGCTACACGCAAGAAGAAAAGATATCCTTTCTCAGAATACAGCCCATCTCTAATATCTATCAAAATCTGTTCAGCGGTTTAGGCGAGAAAAAGCAACAAACAGACAAAGTCCCCTTCACGTTTATATATTAGTAGAGATCTAAATAAGGCGACCCTATTCTATAATTCTTTGAGTCATTACTTAAGTCAATTTCTTAGGTTATTTAATATTCAATAAACATTCTTAAAAGTCTAAAATCGTCATAGATTACTTTATTTCACAGAGCATCACATAGAATCAGTAAAAGTTAGGACGCAATGAAATACTGGGCCTTAGTAATTTTAATAAATATTTAATTTGAAAAGGAGTAATATAATAAAAAAAAGTGTGATCACACATTTTCACAAGTTGATAATTATTAATACATAAGTGTGAAAATCTGTAAAAATTATTTTTAGCACATGTTAATCTGTAAGTTATTGATTTATGTGTTATTTTTAACTTTGTTTATTTTTTTAATAAACGTCGGAATGCGACGATCGTTTTGACACATAAAAATGACGGAATTTACGACCAACACTAACCAAAATCTTAGAAAACAAAAATTTATTTATACTTTTGTTTCTTATTTTATAATACTTAATTTTTGTATTGTTATTTATTAGGTAATAAGTTATAATGAGCAATTTTGTTTTTATTTGTATTTTTTTACTGCATATTGTGGTATTTGAAGGTGGACATGCCAGTTCCAGCTTAGCACTCTTTAATAAAATTGAAGCCTATATTATACAATAAGTACTGAGCGACCAAAATACATATAACATAGTTACATTGGTCTGAATATAGCGAGATTCGAACACGGGTCTCATCGAACGCGACCACGGCCGTTCATATTTTAACTACGTACTTATCTTTGTTCCAGCTTTCAAGATTACGTAACGGTTCAGATCTCTATGAAAGACTTAAACGTAATATGGAAGGTGTATCAATAGAAATATATTTATTCAATGTAACAAACGCTGATAGGTTTCAAAGTGGTGAAGATGATAAATTAAAATTGGAGGAAGTCGGGCCTTTTGTATACAGGTAAATATTTTTAAAACTATCGACTGGGTTAATCCTATTCAGAGTCGCCATACATCCGGGTTTCCCCGAATTGACCATATTGGAATGAAGTTGATAAAAAGCGCTGAATCCAGCTAGCAAAAATGCGCCCGGCGATCCGGCTGGATCCAGCGATTGCAATCCCAGTCTCCACTAACGGACTTTAACTTAGGATCAAGCGGAGTGCTGTTAAGTGCTAGATTGTTATTATTTAGTTATTCAAATAATATCTTTACGATTTTTTCATCAAAATCGATTCAGTAGCCTTCCTTTGTACAAGTGAAATTTTTATAGAGTGTGGGTTCTTTCCATTTTTCAATAAAGCGGTTTTGTAGTTGAGTTTCGTAACATACACATATTTTTCAGGCAAGTAAGAACACACAAGAACCTATCAATAGACGACAAAGAACACATACTGCGATATACACCGTCAAGTAATAATACTTTTGATCTGGAAGCTTCTATAGGTGATCCTAATAGCATGTACCTTATGTTACCGGATATACCATTGCTGGTAAGTTGGCACAAATCCCTGGTATGCAGATGTCCACGGAAGATAATAGCGTGACATCAGAAAAGTAGCTCGGCACATGACTTCGCCTGATGTTAAGCTAGAGTGCGAACCATGAACGGAAACAACTGCAGGGAAATATCGGCAGGTAGCAGTCGCCTCCGCTATACTTATAGTATAGGAATTAAAAAAATATTTTTATCCCTGATGAGCTGGTCGAAAGGGCTACAAGATCGCCATTGTAGATTCGTTTTTTTTTGTACAATAAATAATTTTATCATAAAAGAAACTGAGAGATATAAAATTGAAAATTGAACTTTTTCTTACGTATTTGGTAAAATAATCCGGTTTAAGTATCCGGTCCTCGGGTACAAACCCAAGACCAATATGTATTTTTTTCAGTAATGCGCGTATATGTATAATTATACTGAATTAAGGCGTGACAATTGTATTGTATTGTATTGTATACTGAATTAAATGACACACAATAATGATCCTTAATACGTCACGATAAGAATTATTTATGTTTTTCTTAAATGATAATGATTAAAATTAATTTAAATACAGCGTGATACATTTATTTAAAACATTTTCAGACGATAGCGTCGAAGGTTTCGAATGATTATAGTTTTTTCAAATACTTGGTGCCGAATAGAAATCCACTGAAGAATATCAGCGTTCAGGAATATTTATGGGGCTATGAGGACTCCCTTGTTAGTATGGCTAATACGTTGCTGCCTAAAGTTTTTCACTTTAATAAATTAGGATTGCTCGATCGGGTAAGTTATTATATAACTATTAGAAAAAGTTTATAACAATTTATTATTATTTATAACTAAAAAAATATTTATCTTCTAATATAAAAAGATACATCGTGGGACGCCTAGGCCAGATGTGAAACGAAATTTTTTAAAAATATTTTAGCACGTCATATGACCGCACTCCGCCCGATGTTAAGCTGAAGTGCGGTCCATGAACAGAGGCGACTGCTGTCAGAATCTCTGCAGACAGCAGTCGGGTCCGCTATGCCGGCTTGATGAGATGCCTCTTCACACTGCGCTGTGTAGTGCGAAATAAAAGGAAAAAAATCAAGTTACACTTTTTGTGAAAAAGGATTAAGTCTATGAAAGTTGTATTTTGTATATACATGTATAATGTACATATATAAATGTTTCCCCATAAATATTAGTCTAGAATCAAACAGCAGATACCTCCGTCTCAAACACAGAAGCTAATAAAATAATATTTACAGTTAATATATGTAATAAGTTGATGCAAAATCAATAAATACTTTAAACTAAGTACCTATTTGTTGACATGCGCGGTCATTCTAGACTTGTAGAGGCTCTTAGTGTTTTTGTCATCGGCATCAAAATAAGTCGTAATTATTTTAATAAAGGCAATTTTAGAATTATTTATGTCATCGTATTTTTTATGGTGTCTTCTAAAATTTAAAAAATAAACAACGATAAATATAATAGAGGTCGCGTGGTCACGAGAGCAGCTTGGGAGTAGTGAGGTAGAGGAGTGTGCACTGTCAATCTGGATGGTCCCGGATCCGGAGAGAACTGAGAAATTTCTCTTCATAGACCGCTCTGTAAATTAACGTGTACCCCTGTAGAAGTGTAGATCTAGCTCAGTTCAAGTTACAAAACGAGCTTCTATTTTCCAAGAATATAACATTTCTTTAGCACTAATAGCTCGGGAGCAAAGCCGAGAATCTTTAAAACCCGTCTACGAATTAGGGTTGCCAACATTTTCTCGTGGGATTTCGGTTTTTTTTTTTCGGTATTAAGCAAATACAGATTTTTTTTAAATAGACTAATATGGCTTGAAAAAGGCTCTATTAGTGATAGACTAAAATATACTATTTATATTATTTCTTTAACAGTAAATAATAGTAGACAGATCCAAAATACAGTACAATACTACGTACTGTACGGTTGGCAACCCTACTACAAGTGTATCTAGTACAAAGCTTACAGAACTTGTTCGTTTAATTAGAACTGGTTTCATGTGCACTGTGCTCATCAGACTGCTGCGAGTACCTGGAGTGCATATCTATCTATTATTCCTATATTAGCTCGGAGCAAGTAGCAATTATATCATTCACAACCTACCTTATATTACTTTAGAGTGGCCGTGGTCTAGCGATAGGACGCGTAAACTTAGGATCGATGAGACCCGTGTTCGAACCTCGCTAAAGACCGGTACCAATGTAACTTTGTTATATGTACTTTGGTCGCTTATTAAAGAGTGGTAGGCTGACTGATGATGGTAATTTGTCCAATCTACCGTCCTGGGGTAGTACCACCACTTTGTAAAACCACACTGCTGCCCGGACAGGTCTCTCTGTAGTAGCAGTTGTTTCTATTCATGGACCGCACTTTAGCTTCACATCAGTAAAATATATATATTATTATAACTGTTCCCGATATGTGAAAGTGATGATACTACCCCAACACGACGGACTGGGCTAATAACCATAAGTCTGCCCACTACTCTTTAAATGTTTTTTTACGCAAACATAAACTGAAAATTAGAAACGAACTCGAAAAAAAAATTAGGACCCATTTCTCTTATCATTCTCCTTTCTGTATTTATCATTTATTCATGCACTTCAATCGCGTGTTAAAATAATCTTTCTTTTACAGTTTTTCGACCCAATCAACTACAAACCATTAGAATTGGATGCGACAGATGAAAATAAATTCGCTATTAAAAATTTAGACGGTCTCGGTGGTTTAAAAGGATTAAAATTTAATACAAAACCGTGAGTGTAATTTTCTATGTAACATTTTTATGAATTTGATCAGGATATTAGAAGGTAAAATCAGAAAACTATACGTTTCTTTACTAATCTTTGCAAAAATGTAAATAGTGGTTACTATACTATACATCGTGTATTTTTCAAATGGGCTTGCACGGTCTAATCCGAAACTATGGAAATATCCGCGTCTCATGGCCGAATTTCATGAAAACTAAAACTGCATCATTAGATTTTTGAAAAATCTATTTTCCCAGTCAAGAATCGAACCTGTTGATTTTGAAAAATAAAACATACATTGTATTATTACACCATCCGATAGTGTCTGAGAAGTAAATATAAATACGACAAACCAATGAAAAGTTTTGATTTCACCTTCTCTAGTGTTGCCAATCTCAAATGTTTATTCCTCAATCAGAGACAAATTCTATTTTTTATTATCATGTCTTTGAATTCACCCTGTATAATATATAATATTTTCAGATCATATTGCAACTCCTTCAATGATACATACGAAGGTGTTATATTTCCCTTCAAGATGTCACCAAAACGCAACGTGAGACTTTATCACAGCATCTATTGTCGCATGCTGGATTTAGAGTACGTCGGTACTGAGGATATGGAGTATGGGAACCAGGGCATGGTGTACAGGATCAGGAAGGATGCCTTCAACCATGATGAGAAGAACGACTGTCTGTGTCCAGCTGGTGGTTGTGTTGATGGAATATCAGATTTATCTACTTGCTTTTATGGTTAGTACCTACATAGTTGTGTGAATGTGTGAATAGAAACTGTAAAGGAAGCTTTCTTAGCGAAAAAAAATCGATAACAATTTATTAAAAGTAATAATGGATAGATGACTGTAACTATGTAATAGGGACAAATGTGTGTACGCCTGCAAAGGCAGATATTAGCTGGACATGTTTATCTTACTACGAACAAAAATTACCTAATACCAAACACGCAATAAAGATTTCATTTCATCGTTTCGTTTCGTTAATTAAAAGAGCGATAACTAAACATTACTAATCCTAACGATTTAATTCGCTGAATCCTCCCTTTTGTTAGCGTCGGTTATTATTTAAATACCGCTTGACCACTGAACTTAAGAGTAAAGTGCAATATATATTTCAGACTTTCCATTAGGCCTGTCATTAGCACATTTTCTGCACGCAAACGAATCAAAATTGACTGAAAAGATTGAAGGCATAAATCCTAATGAGACTCTACATGGAAGCAGATTCACCATTGACAAGGTAAATTAAATTAAATAAATGTTTTAAAAAATTATGATGAAAATTGAATGGAAAACAAAAACAAAAAAAAAATGTAATAAATAATACGAGACGAGTGTGTACTGTTAACCTGAATGGTACACATTTGTATCCTCAAGCCGGCATAGCGGAGGCGACTGCTACCTGCAGACATCTCTCTGTGGTAGCAGTTGTTTCCGTTCATGGATGGAAACTTTAGCTTAACATCAGGCGGAGTGTATTTTTTTAAATATATATGTATATTTACACTGGAATCGAACCCACAACTTGCGTGTTGCAAATTAAAATTTGATGTTGATTTATATTATTTTCAGGTGGTCGGTATATCATTAGAGACAAGCTTCACGATACAATATAATTTGATGATCAGTGATCTTTCCTATCTACCAGCATCTAAACGTTTTTCTGAAATGATCCTGCCTTTTGTATGGATTAAAGTTGTAAGTACAGTCAATAAACAAATCTTATTTATATTTAAAAAAAAAGTAATTACAAAAGATGCTGAAATTAAAATTAGCTGAGTACAGTGTTTACGGCAGTAGTAGTACCACAGAGAAATTTCTACATGCAGCAGTCGCCCCCGCTATGCCGACGTAAGGAGAAGAATGTGCACCATCCACATGACAATGCACACTCATCTCGTTATACCTGGCTACTTACAAACTAATTCCGAAACGCGACTTCAAGTATTACATTCAAAAAAACTGGACTCATCAGTCTGCCTACCACTCTTTAATAGGCACTGAGCGAGCAAAGTACATATAACAAGGTTACATTGGTCAGAATTAGCGAGGTTCGAACACGGGACTCATCGATCGTTAGTTCACGCATTCTACTATTAGAACATGATCGCTTTACAAATAGCGGTTAATGGTTAAAATATGAAACATGTCACCACAAGCATATTTTTTGTTTATTAATTTGTTTGCTCAAATGTACGTTTGATTCTATTTTGTTGCCATTTACACGTAAAACGCCGACAAATTTCTATAATAATTGTTTTATTCTTAATTTATTTTCAGATTCAACCTCCATTACCATCCGATGTGATAATGAATATCAAACTCTTAAACTTGTATATGCCAAAAATAATGTTATCAATAGAAATTATGTTTTTTACAATTGGTATATTCCTATTTGTTTATTCGTATAGAAAAACGAACAAAATTGTATTTAAGAATAATAGAAAAATGGATTACAGAGACTCTAACGAAAAAAATATTCGAACAGGATTACCATTAATAATTGATTGTGAAAAGTAAATACTAGTTATTGGTTCCTAATAAGATTTATATTTCAATGTGTACAAAAACGATAGCACTCGCCTCCTCAGGCCGGCATAGTGGAGACGACTGCTGCCTGTAGATTTTTCTGTAGTAGCAACCGCACTCAGAGCAGGCAGAGTGTTGTCATATGCCGAGCTACAATTAGAATAGAATATATTTTATTTGTCACAGTACAGATGTTTTTAGATTTATACAGGGTGAGGTGACAAAAGGGAAATCAGCTCAGCATGTGCTCTGGCAAATGTCAGAGCGCTGATTTTCAGCTGACACCGACAATTAAAAAAAAAACGCATTTTACGAGCGGAAAAGAACAGTAGTAAAATAGTGACGAAAATCTTAATTAATTGAGCTCTCTCTAGTTTAAGTTTTTCTGTGATATTTAGTTGTAATTTAAAATTATTAATTAAAGCATTTGTGTAATGTAAAGCTTTACGAATCAACTGCTTTTGTCAGTTATTAGATTATTTATTAGAACAATTATAAGGTTTTATTGCATTTTTTATTTCAGTAAGTTTAAATAGTAAAATGATTTTAATGTGTGTAATGGAGTAATAAGTTAAAATATCTAATAATTTATGTAAATATGTTAACAGTTTTTTTTTACTTACAATCGTTTATAAGTAATGTAAATCGTACAAGAATTGTGTTTAAAGTAATTCTGAATTTTAGCATTAAATTAATTAGGACTTAAGGTCGATTCACATTGACGCAGAATCAAGACATCGACGGTTTTATAGTAGTGCATAAAGTAGATATCGAAAAACAAATCCAACCAACGCTACCGTTTGCACTTCATTTGACGGTTCTCTTCGATTCGATTCTGCTTCAGTATGAACTGAAAACTACGAAGCTAATAACATTGGCGAAATCCGAGAGCGAGATCGACGTTTCCCAAACACTCTCTGCGTTGTGACATCACTTTTGCAAGAACAAAGTATTTTGTCCCCAGAGTTTGAATAAAAACAATAAAATAATTTAATTACAAAACATGTTTTATTGACGCGTTTATTATTATATTAAACCTTAATAATTATAATCATATTCAAATCCTACTTCGATATTATGTTTACGAAGAACTCTATGCATTTTTTCGACTGGCGGGTGGTCATGATGCACTGGCTGGAAAACAGCGTGACCTGGCGACATTAGCATCGGCATAGGTGGAGGGTATAGCACGGGCGGCGGATATGGCATTAAGCAAATGTTACATATTCTTGGTGTACAACAAATTTGTTGAATCTAGGAAAGAAAATATATACGAGTATTACTATAAAACACTAAAACATTTATTTATTTATTTGTCTGTCTGTTACAATTTAACGTACAACTTTACATGTCAACCGTTAATATACTCAATGGTAATTTTCGTCTTTTTAAAATCTCTGTTTACCCTAATAGGTGCGAATGTAGTATTTGTAACATGCAATATAGTAATTTTTAAATTTAAATTACTTACCGGATTATTTACATAGTTATAATTTGGTAAAAAGAAACATTTTTGTTCAGATATTAACAATATAAAAAGATATAATATTAAAGAATACATAGTAAAAAATACAAAATAGTATATTTCTCGTTGAACACGATTAGAATGAAAATTTCTTTTACATTATTTACTGCCTCTGTAACTTCTATTGTGATTTTGTTGTTTTTATTATTCCATTGTTTCTTACCAGGTGCCTTTATTGATGTAATATGGGTATATAAATAAGAAATTGCAATTTAATTTAAAATAAAACACTTTTTATTTATTTTTTTAACCATAAAGCTTTCTCTAACCGTCACAGTTTAATAATAATTCTAGTTTTCTTTCCATCCCTTTCAACTCGTACATCTTTAGGCTCGATTACTTTACCGCGTTCTTCAGAATCATCATTTTCTATACTCATAAAATTATAGTCCTTACCTACTTTAGGACTCTTATTAATCGATATTTTTTGCTTCGTCCGTCTATCAAAACACTCATCGAAATTAATCCCCTCGATATTGCCACATAAAATTGTTAAAAAATTATTTGGAAATAATCCATAAATTGGTAATATTGCTATTTTTGTTGTTTCAATTGTTTTTTCCGTAGTTTTACAATTGCAATCCTTGTTGTTATCATTAGGCGTCTTTGTTATTGACGTTATGAATATAGGCACAGGCTGCGGGTATGGTACAGGTCGCGGTATCTGTACCGGTACGGGTATTCGTTGTATAATTGGCTGTACGGGAAACGGGTAAGGCATTTGACACAGTGCCGCTCTTATATTTAATAGTAATACAATTTTTAAGAATATCTGAAATAATAAAGATCTTAGGTTAGTGATACGGTTAATTACTTAGCAATATGTTTCACTCGTGTTTTACCCGGTTTTTTAAGGGTTTTAAGAGTGCCCAGTACCCAACCTGAGACTTTTTGTTTCTTTTTTTTTCTAAATTGGAATTATAAATCAATAGAGATTATTGCATTATAAATGTATTTAGAAGAGTTAACATACCATAATTATAAAATTATTTCTCTCGATACATAAAACACAATCAATCGATTGAATACCACAGTTAACAATAGCTTCAAAAACAAGATCAAAAACCTAACTTTTTTATCACACCATTCATTTAATCAAATATATATGTACCTATAGTCTATAATAGACTAGGATAGGTAGAACCTTAAAAAATAGATTCTAAGTTTACCAAACTATTATGTAGCTCTCGTAGTATGTTACTACATTCCGCTTTAGCTAGAGCGAACATCTCCGCTATGCCGGCATACTTACATTTTGAGTGAAACTGAGCAAAATCATAGAATAGGATCATCCCATTTGCCACCAATATCAAACGAATAATCATAGTCAGAATCTTCACCATAATGTCTAATCATTTTTAATTGACTCGGCACAACATCGTGTATCACCAGTTCCGGCACTACTGCCGGCATAGGGGTGGGCACATCTTCTATAGATCTGCATCTACATCTTTGGTGACATGGCGAGCAGTAGGAATAGAATGCCGGTGTGCATGGATAACAGTTGCAAGGTGGACAAGGTGGTCTTCTTGATGTTGTTGATGTCGGAGCAGTTGATGCCGATGATGAATCTATTTCAATCGGTATCGGGTACAAATAAGGTTGGAAACATTCCACCGATATTATTGTTATTAATATAATTGTGCAGAATTTGTTCAGCATCTGAAATAACAAATAACTTTCTATATATGTGTAGTAGTCCGGCATGTGACCGTACTCTGCCTAACAACTAGACTAAACACTAAAATGAGCTTCATTAGTGGGAACAACCGTCACCACAATCTGTAGGCAACAGTAGCCTTCACTATGAAACTCTACCATCTAAGTTAGATTCCAAAACAGAACTACGTTAGTTAACATAGAGTAACAGATTTTTTAAATTTGATTCGTTTGGATTAAACCAGTACAACGATATAATATATTAATTAATTTGGCTATTTTTTATTATTTTTTTGGCTCTAAATGCCGTATTTGTAAAAAAGAAATGAACACGCAAAGAAACAGACTGAACGTTATCTGTTTTTTTTTTTTAATAAATTAATAATGAAATATATAATTTGAAACTTACTTTACAACAAATCAATTCACACGTGTGCACTTTCATATATCTTTGTAGGTACTAATTTAACAACACACATTGTTCAATTGTTAATCGAGATGTATAATTTATTGATTTATTATTTAAACCATAATTAAACTTCAGTGCAAAGAAATCAAAACATATAATATGAGAGATCAGAAAGCGGCCGTGGTCTGGCGGTAAGAGGCGTGAACTCACGATCGATGAGACCCGTGTTCGAACCTCACTAAATTCTATTTAATAGTAGTAGGCGTTACTTTGCGGAAATCCATAACCAAATTATTTTAAAACACTACTTTGCAACTAATTTTCGCCAACCAATGTTAGTGAGGGTAGGTTACACAGTCACATTAGCTGTCAATGTTACACCCTTTACTACCATGCAAAAACCTCTCGCCGCGTTTCGCCATCCTCAGGAGACGTGTGGTCACTTCGACTTCGCTCCGACGACGTCGTACAACCTACCCTCACTAACATTGGTTAGCAGCAATTAGTCTCAAAGTAGTGTTTTAAAATGATTCTCTAAATATATATATATATATTTATTTGTTTAAAATACTGCTTCTCTTCGCTCACACCTGTCACAAACACAGAGGTTAGCTGGAAGAGAATGCTATTTAGCATTAAGTTCGCCTATGTACATGTTACATTAAGTTTTAAATAAATGAATAAATTCTGTTGTCGATTTAAAAGGATTGACAACAATAATACAATTGATTTTATGTATTAAATGAAATTAAAAAAAAAAGTTAGTATCAAATTATTTATTGTATAAAACAAATTATAAATACATTTAAAAAATGTGCTATTAACGTCCTTTTTTACTAACACCATCTTTCAACCAACAAAATTTCATTTCAATTAAATTTCATTTTAAAGAGTGGTAGGCAGACTGATGAAGGTTATTAGGCCAGTCTGCCGCCCTGGGGTAGTACCACCACTTTCGAATGTAACACCCGTGAAGTGACCTTGTCGCGTTTCGGGAATAGTTTGAAAGTAGCCAGGTATAAGAGAGGAGTGTGCACTGTCAATCTAGATGGTACATGCTCGTCTCCTCAAGCCGGCATAGTGGAGGCGACTGCAACCCGCAGAGATTTCTCTGTGGTAGCAGTTGTTTCCATTCATGGACCGCACTCTAGCTTTACATCAGGCGGAGTGTTGTCACATGCCGAGCTACAATAAAAAAATATAAAAAAATTTAAAAAAAATTAATTGTGAATGTCCTAATTGGCCTTTTGGTTATTTTTATATCTATAATAACTTTTATTACGTTTAAATTGTTCAGAGTCTAATTCTTCGAGACTCTCACTCGAGCTGGTGACGCTGTTTTCTAACCTCCGATCATTATTCTCACTGATCTCGAACCAATCTCTAGCCTTTTTATTCGAAATCTCCTTTTCAAACACCACATAACCATATTTATCGACATATTGTAGGAGAGGAGTTAATTTGCTGTTTCTATTTCGTCTATCAGGTTTATTCGCTTTCTTCCCCATCCGGCCATAGTCTAAAGTTTCACAATTATCATCACCATCATCACAAACGAATGTAGTTTTTCTATTTGGCCGACGACGCCTTAAAACAATCGGCGAGAGTAAAGCGGGTATGGGAACCGGGTACAACGACGGCATCGGAGGCATCGGGGGCATTGGGCCCATTGGACCCATTGGAGGCAAAGGGCCCATAGGTGGTATTTGTGACATAACCAATGGTTTAGCTACATATGTTTGTGTGTTTATTGATTGTATGATTGTAGTGAAGGAAATTAATAATAATTGAACCTGAAAATATATAGAAAATTCAAATTAGGATGATCTCGTTAGTGTAGCGCTTAGTATATGAAATTACTAACTATTACAAAGGGAGCCGTTTATCGTGTTAATTGACTGGTTTTTCTGGTGGCAGTCATACATCTTTCAGAAGCATTGGTAGAGTCTGACGATGAGCAAATGCATGCTAATAAAATATTTTAATTTCATTTCAGTAGAAAAATGCATTCCATAATAAATTGGTTATCGATTACGAAAATAATAATTCAAATCGGATTAGTATTTCCCGAGATTAGCGCGTTCAAACATACAAACAAACTTTTTAACACTATTATAGTAGTAATAGTAATGAGTACTAAATATGTGTGTAACTAAAAAATATTAATTTACCAAAAACATTTTTTCATGAAATTAGAAATTCGGTAGTTCTTCGTTCAGTTACCACAATATCAATTGAACAATTGTGCTAATGTACTATATAGTATTTAATGTTGTAAATATGATTACGGATTAATTACTATGATTATGCTGTTATACTTCATACTATTCGAATTTACAAAATATATAAACAAACATGTTCGACACGGGAACTACGTAATATACTCGAAGTGTACCTACATCACTTCAAAATTGATAATTTGGATTCAAAAAAGTATAATATAAATAAAATGATACAGCTTAAACAATCCTTAAATGCATATTGTTGCCAAAAAAATATTAGTATATCTTTTTCAAAATATATATATATTCTTTATTAGTGCCTAAATTTCCTATAATATACGATTTTAATAATTCAAAACCAAAAATCAAGTCAAGCTAAACATGAAAAAATATATATACAATATAGACTCAGACTATAGGATCAGACTGGATAGAACTTAAATTTTTTTTTTCTTTATCAATTTCTTTAGCGGTTTGATATTAAAATGAAATACATCGTTTAAATTAGTAAAATGCAATATTTAAATATTAAAAAATAAAACAATTTTTCCATTCGATATGAACGTCTATAATATAAAAAACCTTTTCAAAAAAAAGTTGAACCGACTTCAATAAACACTAAAAGCACTCAAAAGTGAAAAATAATTTTTAACAAGAGTATCTACACACAAAGTAATAAACATAAACACTAATAGGTGTTTATTATGTGCAAATTAATTGTCTACATACCTGCCATATTTTTGGAGTAGGTGCCAAGCAAACGTTTATAGATATACTTGATATCTAGGAAGATATCCAAGTGTTCCTATCTTGAAATTTTGAATTGATATAGCTTGGCACCTACTCCAAAAATATGGTAGGTATGTAGACAGTTAATTTGTAGATAATAAACACCTATTAGTGTTTATGTTTATTACTTTGTGTGTAGATACTCTTGTTAAAAATTATTTTTCACTTTTGAGTGATTTTAGTGTTTATTGAAGTCGGTTCAACTTTTTTTTGAAAAGGTTTTTTATTTTTCCATTTTTAGAGTAGCGGACCAAAAACAGCAAAAACTCCCTATTAAACGTACAAATACTAATCGTAGTTCAAATGAAATTAATCTAGCAAAAAAGAAACTCGTACAACCCCTTTCAGATTAAATTTCGAGAAAAGCTGAAATACACGTTTCGTTATTTATGTTGTGTGTAGAGCAAATATACTAAAAATTAAGTAAATCTGACAAAAAAATTCAACCCATTTTAACCCGTTTCACCCCCTTCGGGGTGAAACGCATGTTAATTGTTTGTATTATATTATAGAGCATTATTTATTATATATTTTGTCACTAAAAATATTGATTATTTTCACCCCGTTTCACCCCTCCGGGGTTGAAACGCAAGTTTCATTATTAACGCGGTAAAGCAATCTGCTGTTTCGAGTAAGTCTGATTTTAAAAAAATCAACCAACCTTTAGGAGTTGAATTTCAAGAAATGCTGATACACGTGTTTCATTATTTATGTTGTAAAGTATGTACATGTCAAATTTCAAGTAATTCTGATTACAAAAAAATCAAACCCATTTTGCCCCATTTCACCACTTAGGGGTTGAATTTCAAGAAATACTGAAACATGTTTTCATTATTTATGTTGTAAAGTTATGTATGCCAAATTTCAAGTAATTCTGACTAAAAAAAATTCAACCCATTGTGTATCTTAGAAAAATATATGGGACCACTATGGGATGCAGCTTAACACAGTGCAATTTGAATCATTGAAATCGGTTCAGCCGTTTAGAAAAAATCGATGAACATACATAAAAAAAAAAACATACGCGACGAACATATAACCTCCTCCTTTTTGGAAGTCGGTTAAAAATAGTTACAGAAAACTTTTGAGTAATAATAAAGTAATTTTTGTGTACAATATTTTTCTGTGCAATTAGCATTTAGTATAGATACTCATAAAGGGTGTAGGTATAATATTATTATGTGGAATTTATATAATGATATATTGTTCATTGTTGATATGAATTTATATAATTCAAAGGCAAACGCTAAGGGTCGTTTGCACCAGAAGGCCGGTTAAAGTAACTTTAACTATTACTTTTGCGTTTACTTTAACCGTTAGGTTTAAATTTACTCCACACGAGTTGTACCAACGTCTCGCCTGTAATTTTTGACGGTTACTTTAACCTTAACCGTAACCAGCGAATCGTGGCTGGTTAAAGTTAAAGTAATCGTCAAACCCATGTTGCTAACGTCAAATGTATGAAAAGAAGCCAAAACAATTTTTTATTATTTTTCGAGATCAGCCACTCTTTTAACGATAACAATATGAGTTTACACGATATTACAACGCGTGTGGAGTAAATGTAAACGTTTAACGGTCGTCGTCGCCGTAAAAGTAATAGTTAAAGTTACTTTAACCGACCTTTTGGTGAGAACGACCCTAAATACCTATAGTGAAATTATTATTTTTTCATTATATCATATTTATCAATCCATGGCATAGTGAATGTAACCAGAATATCTACAGTTTATTCTAAAGGTATTGCATATACTGAATTTATAAAATTCTCTTAATAAAATTAATTTTAAAAAAATTATAACGAATTATAGAAATTCGCACAAAATTGAAATTGTGAAATGTTTGTTATTTAAATTAGGGTAAATTAAATACATAAGTAAAATAATTTAAGAAAAACTATATCGCCGGGCTGAAATAATCAAAATGAACGCGATATACGTATCAAGTTTTTTTATTTTATTGTAGCTCAGCATGTGACTGACAACACTCCGCCTGCTGTAAAGTCAGAGTGCGGTCCATGAATGGAAACAACTACTACTACAGAGACACCTGTACAAACAGCAGTCGCCTCTACTATGCCGGCTTAAAGAGACGAGCATGTACCATCTTAGAATGACAGTGCTCACTCCTCTCGTTATACCTGGCTACTTTCAAACTGCTTCCGAAAAGCGACAAGGTCACTTCACGGGTGTTACATTAAAATTGACCTAAGCATGGTTTGAGATAAATAGATTTACTTTATATCTCCTCAAGTTAATTCATATAATCAAATTCATTCGTAAATAAACAAATAAAAACAATTATATCAGGTATTATTATAAACATTTATTTATTAATTATAAAAGTATAAAACATAATTTAAATAAGTAATTATATTTTAATTTATTGTTTAGTACGCTTCCTTTTCTTGTCCTTAATTTGAAAATGTTTGTGCTTTTCAGTTTGTTTAGCTTTAGACATGTCCTGTTTCTTAATATTGTATCTGAATTTATTATTTTCTTTGGTAACATCTTTGTCATCTTCCGCGGATGATACATCAGTGCTTTGTGCATCATTTAACATTTCATTTATTATTGATATATCGTCTTTGTGCTTATTTCTTCCGTTTGATTTTAATATTTTTTTCTCGTAGACAACATAACCATCCTTCGTTACGTATTGTAGAATTGGTGTCAAGTTACCTCTATCTCTTTGTCTACTAATTCTTTTCTTCTTTAGATGTCTTCTCCTTTTCTTACGATCATCTTTTCTTAAAAAGTCACTGCTCCATCCATCATTATCGTCGTTATTATTATTGTTATCATTGTTACCCGATTGTGAATAAAATGGCATGACTATGACAGGTAGTTTGGGCGGCGCGGGCATTAAGGGCATCGGTGGCGCTGGCACGGGGAAGGGTCCTGGCATCTGAAAAGGAGGCGGCATTGGCATAGGTGGTGGAACAGGCCGCTGCATCGGCATCGATCCAAACATTGTCATCGGCATCGGTCCCGGCATCGACATTCGTCCTGGCATCGGTATCAAGCCCGACATCGGCATGGTCATTGACATGGGCATCCCTCCAGACATAGGTATTTGTCCTGGCATGGACATCGGTCTTGGTGGTCCGCCATTTAACGGTACCATGAATGGCATCCCGGGGAATTGTTGCGTGATGTTGGATGGCATTCGACAATGCATTGGTAAAGTTTGTGGTAGAAATGACACGTTTGTCGGACATAATGGCAGTTCTACATTTGCTGTTATTATATTTGTCAATATTAGGATAGTTATTGTCTGGATAACTAGCTTGATTCGCTGCATCTGTAAATAATACAAATTAATTAATTATTTGAAAAGTTTTTTATTATATCTTTTTAAATCAAAGATTAAATAATAAACAGTAAGTGAATTGCACACATCCACTTACCGCATAATAATTTTAAAACTGCTATTTATAATTTTAAATTAACAACATCTCACAACGTATCTTCGTAAGTTTTAATTTCACATTGTTAAATATTTCGTTTTATATATGCAGAATTTTCAGTTACAGCACGTGTACTTTATATAATAATAAACAATAGTCAATTGTTACATATTATATGAACATTGAAAACTTTTACATAAACCTTACACACGTATAAAAAAAACTTATTCGCCTTCCTATTTTTTATTACATAGGACATTTTAGTAACCATATTATGTATAATTTTTATTTCTAAAGCATGAAAGTATTTATTAACATACATTAGTACATGTTTCATATTATGTCTTTATCTCAATCAGTAAGTAACGAAACTGGACACCGATTTCCTTCAACTTCCTCTTTTTCAGTAGCCTAGCCCTGTATGCAAACGTCTCATATTAAGCTAAAGTGCGGTCCATGAGAGGAGGCAACTGCTACTACAAAAAAAATCTGCAGACCGATCACCTCCGCTATGCTTGTAGAGACGAACATAACAATGCATATTCCTCTCGTTATACCGGCTACTTTCATGGTACAGAAGGTAAACGGACTGGGCAAATAACTTTTTTTCAGTTTGCTTGCCACTGTTTAACTCTAATAGTATTTATTATAAAATTTAATTCATTATTCTATCATTATATTTCGGGATTTTGTGCATTTTTATGTTTTGGCTTCCCTTTGGATTAAATCCAGTCTTGGCTATTGTAAAAATAATGTAATTAAAATAATAATACTACAAACAACATTACTATTTATTACTTAATTATAAAAGTATAAATAATACAAAATAATAAAATTGTTTTTATTGTTTAGTACGCTTCCTTTTCTTGTCTTTAATTTGAAAATGTTTTTTCTTTTCAGTTTGTCTAGATTCAGACATGTCTTGTTTCTTAATATTGTATATGAATTTATTATTTTCTTTGGTAACATGTTTGTCATCTTCCGCGGATGATACATCAGTGCTTTGTGCATCTTTTAACATCTCGTTTATTATTGACTTATCATCATTGTGCTTATTTCTTCCGCTTGGTTTTAATAATTTTTTCTCGTAGACAACATAACCATCTTTCGTTACGTATTGTAGAATTGGTGTCAAGTTACCTCTATATCGTTTTCTGCCAATACTTTTCTTTTTTAGATGTTTTCTCCTTTTATTACGGTCACCTTTTCTCAAATTATCACTATCATTACAGCTTTCATCATCGTTATTGTGTTTATTAGGTTTCGATTGTGAATAAAATGGCATGACTATCACGGGCAGTTTTGGTGGTGGCGGTAGAAACGGCATGGGCATCGGTAGTGGCCCTTGTAGCGGGAACGCCATCGGAAAGAGACCGGGTATAGCGAGATGTGGCATTATATTATTATTTAAACGAGTTGTCGTAGATGGTGTCGTAGTCGTCGTGGTTGATGGGGTCGTCGAGGGAGTAGGATTCGTTATTGGTATAGGTTTTTGAATGATAAAAGCAGGCATAGCCATGGGCATGGGCATCGGAGGTGGCATCGGACATGGCATCGGACCTGGCATAGGCCCCGAAAAAGTTATTTGCATCGGTCCAGTGGGATTTTTTCCGGATATTATTTGTGAGAGACCCGGGATACCAGGAAATTGTGCGTTTGTTATAAATATTTTTATTAATATTAGAAAAGAGGTCTGATGTGGTATCGCCATCTGAAAAATTTAATTAGTTATTTACATATTTTCCATTGATTTTTTTTAAATTAATTTGTAAAACCACTCACTTAAATAACAATATTAAATCGTATTATAACCTGAACGTTTTCGCGAAACTATTAATTACATATGTAAAATTCAATTTATATAGATTTTCCCTTTTCAATTACAGCTTACAATATGTGTATATTATATAATAGACAATGGTTAATTGTTACGTATAAATTATGAACATTAAAAGCATTTACATAAAGCCTAGCCTAGTGTATAAAATCAATTTCTATTATTTTTTTGTTATATCAGCATTTTTAGAAAGAAAAGTACTATATACGTAGGTAGAGCAGCTACAGCAGAGGTAAGGCCGTACCAGACTATACCTAATAATCTATTTATTGTTGAATATTTACACATTATTATTTTTTAGATGCAAATACTATTGTGGATAACCATGCTTATGAAGTTAACTGGTGTTGTTATGAATTTTGACTTCCGGATGAACGAAAATATAAATCAAAATAAAATGCAACATTATTGGCCATGGCGACCCGGGTATAAATTGGATCAACGACTCGGTCAAGTTGGACCATTATTTATTTATTAATTAATTGTTTTGTTATCTTAGTATGGTTGTTTTAATTTATTTTTTAATTAAATAAGTTTACATTATTTTTTTAATTTTGGCGCAATTTTTTATTGTATAATGTTGGTCTGATTGACTGTCATTTTTCCTGTCAATTTTAGGTTGGTAATTCTGCCCAATCAGCAGTTTTGCCGTGTGTTTTCGGGTGATGTGTCGTGGTTCTACCGGCTAATTTATATTTATTGTATTTTTCGTATCTCATTAACCTGTTAATTACATTGAAATTCGAATAGTATGGAAGTTGCTGTCTACTTGCATGTGTTTAGTGCCGTTACGTCATATTTATGTACTGTATTTATCTGGAAAGTGTTATAAAACAATGTTTTGATCGTTGACATTGACTGAGTTTTGGAATTGTGATAAAAATATGGATGAGCACGATTGGAAACGCTCTGTCGGCTTCCCTATCAATTATAATTCCGATCAGAGCTCAGGAGATGATTTGTGAGTTTTTCCTGTTAAGATTAGTGAAAATATTACAACACAGTTTGCTATTTTTGCCAAACTAGAATTAGATGCTATTGTTTACATTTGTTTTCCACGAACAAAATAAAATATCTTAAAATAGCAATTGATTAAACAGTAATTACATTATAACAGAGGTATTCGTTTTTATTAAGACTTCATTCAACTATTGAGATTGTTGTTAAACCAGTATTCTGCATGCATATTTTATTGCTTGTAATTGGATATTGCATGGGGTTTTATACTTTAACAGGGGAGAAGGATAATTAATATGACTACTAGACAATAACAAGACTATTTTTTGCATATTCAAATCCTGGTTTTATCACTATTAAATTACTATGATGAAAATTCAATTGAAAAATAAATCAACGGCTGATCAATAAATAACAAATTGCCACATATTGCATGCATCTTTTGTAAATATACACCTTTCCGAAGGTATAGTAGAGTCTGATGATGATCAACTGCTTGCTAAGACCATTTCATTTCCTTATTCATATTATACCTATTATTATTTCGTGGTTTCTCAGTAGTTATACTTGAATTTTAATAAAAAATAATAATAATCCTAAAAAACAAAAGTTTTGTTTTAGTAGGTACTGCCTATCCCCGTGGAAAAAAGACGTGATAATTGTTGGTTTTTTTTTAAATTTATATGGTATTATAACAATTTGCCAGTGTCAAAGTAAATATTTTTGCAACTGAACAGTCAAGTCAAAAATAGTTCCAGTAAAGTGGTAGAATCTTTACTGAAACTTCCTAGGGAGTTTTGGAGAGAAAATGGAAACACATGTTCTCTTCTTTTGAATTGTTTGCCCACACTCACGCACGTTCATGAACTACGGAACATGGTTAATAATCCACCATTATTATTATTATTTACATACCTAAAATATAAAACATAATTTAGGATATGGTTTTTGAGTGTTTCAAGTGTGTATAGCGTTTTGATTGTATGGTAATTTTATTTATCAGAATCTGGAGTATATTTATATAATGTGATAGATAGATAAAAGTTAATAGGAACGCCTATTTGTTGCAAATTGGTCAGGTAAATGATAACATATTTGATACTCCAATGATAATACAAATTTATGATACAGGATAAATCATTATTTATATTGATAAATAATTGAGCTTTTTATGCATTTTCAAAGCTGTTTAAAGGTGTGGACTCACAATAGAGACCTGTGTTCAAATCTCCCTAATATTAAAGAGTGGTAGGCAGACGGTTATTGGTGGTTATGATGGTTATTAGCCCAGTCTGCTGTCCTGGGGTACCACCACTTTCGAATGTAATACCCGTGAAGTGATATTGTCACGTTTCGGGTATAGTTTGAAAGCCAGGTAAGGCAATCTGAATGGTACGCATTCGTCTCCTCACGCTGGCATAGTGGAGGCGACTACTGATTGATTTCTGTGTAGTAGCAATTGTTTCCGTTCATAGACCGCTACACTACCACCATGGTAATGCTTATTAGCCCAAACAATGTAAGTATAAATAATATACTTCTTTATCAGACTCTTCATGCCGGCATAGTGGAGGCGAATGCTGCCTGTAGAGATTTCTCTGTAGATTGTAGATTGTAGACATTCATGGACCGCACTCTAGCTTTACATCAAGCGGAGTATTGTCACATGCCGGGCTACAAAAAAAAGTAATTTTAAAGGCAATGAAATTGGCCTCTTTTGGATAATAATCGGTATTTAGTTGTTGTTAAATTATTTTAATGTTTCCGTGAAGTCTTGATATTGATTTACATAGCTATCTGATATGTACGTACCTTTTAAACACTTAATCCTTGTAATCTATTTACATATACCTACATAGTTTTAATTGATTAAAGAAAATAGTTTAGATTTTACATAGTTTTTTTATCAGAGCGGCCGTGGTCTAGCGGTAAGACGCGTGAACTCATGATCGATGAGACCCGTGTTCGAATCTCGCTAATTCTGACCAATGTAACTTTGTTATATGTACTTTGGTCGCTATTAAAGAGTGGTAGGCAGTTTGATGATGGTTATTAGCCCAGTCTGCCTTGTTGGAATAGTACCACTACTTTCGAATGTAATACCCGTGAAGTGACTTTGTCGCATTTTGGGAGCAGTTTAAAAGTAGCCAGGTATAACGAGAGGAGTGTGCGCTGTCACTCTAAATGGTGCATATTCGTCTCCTCAGGCCGGCATAGCGGAGGTGACTGCTGCCCGTAGAGATTTCTCTGTAGTAGCAGTTGTTTCCGTTCATGGACCGCACTCTAGCTTTACATCAGGCGAAGTCTCACACTAACCCATCTCAATTAATCAGCCTGTATAAGACAAACTAATGTTGAGGTCATCTTTTTTGTCAATAATCATCAGCCTCTTTTCTCAGTCCACCACTTCACCTTTACAAATACCGTCACATCATCATGCAGGTGCACGGCCTGCGCTCCTTCCAACCACCAATTAGATATTAGAGTCTGCATAAGCGTCTTGTAACAATTCAAGTCAACTTGACACTTATTCTCGTAATGTTCCAGTGACACGAATGACGTGGTGATTCGTCATCCAAATCGTCAACGATCCTCTGGCTATCTCCTGGATGATAGAGGTGACGGGTCGGTCGCCGATCTCCTCGGCACGACGCCGCCAAGAGCCAGGATTAGGAATAAGGAGAAAAGGAGGTGATTTTGTTTTGTCTTGTCCTGTGTTTTGTCTTGTCCTGTATTTTAATTATTAATTTACGACTTTAAAGTATAGTCAGTGGATAGATATAATTATTATTGCATCATAGTGGTACCTACATACTAACAATTGTTACTAGGGCAGCAATATGAGTACTAAAATACTTAAGATAGTCTAGCTTGAGACCTAAGCTTATTTAGGTGCATGCAGGTAGTTCCCAGCAGGCCTATTGCTTTTTTTTTTGCCTAGGAACTCTATTTTTATGCATGCTGATTTATGTTTCAGTCCCACTGAGCCACCTAACACGTATTTACATGTTTTTTATAATAGCTCGGCATATGTCAACAATCCGCCTGATGTTAAGCTAGAGTGCGGTCCATGAACGGAAACAACTGCTATCACAGATTTTACAAAAAAAAAAAGCAGTCACCTCCATTATGCCGGCTTGAAGAGACGAATATTCACCATCCAGGTTGGCAGTGAACAATCCTCTCGAAATATGTTTATTAGTACATGGAGTCCTGTTGTTAATAATTGTTTTGGTTGTATAGTGCCGAGCAACAACTTCTTATCTCAAGTCTAATTTACGTTACAGAACTAATTTGGACAACGAAATAGCTCTAAATCGTCTCATAAAAGGCTCAAGGAAGAGTTCCCATGAACTGACATCACCTGGATATGAAAGAGATAGTCCCGAGCCACCAGGGGTGGATGGTATAGTATATCTTTTAAGTCTATATAACAGAACGGGACGAGCGGTCCAAGGCTTCTATCCTCCACTTGTAGGCGATAACTAAGCAAATATGCTGAAGCACGACAGTGTGGCGTGTTTTCAGAGACTCTGTCAAAGCGTAACGACGCTTTTGTATATTCAGTTAGTGCTTGTACTCATGACCACGTATTCATTTTGTTCCAAGTTAGTTTCCGTAGTCGTTCAAATGAGAGTCCGTATTCATGACCGTTCCGACATATATATTATGCTGAAAAAATTATCCCAGATTGTTGTGCTAAAGACAAAAAACCAATCGGCAGTTGTCACTTTTCGAATCGACAACAAAACGTATAGGATTTGACGTTTTGTTGTCACCTAGGTGTCAGTGAAACGTCAAATCCCATATATCGACTCGATCAAGTGACAACTTTTTTTAATAGTAGTAGGCGTTACTTTCTGTCAATTGGCTTCGACTTTAGCCCCAGGGTGATACAGTGGGGTTGGATGAATGCCACCGTGTACCCAACCCCTCAGCACTTTGGTGGCCATGAGGAGCACCGTGGGGTTTTAGTCGGTAGTCCTTCATCTCAGTACAACATCATCTCGTATGCGCGCTGTTTGTAAGGGAGCCCGACATAGCCCTGGAACCTTCCCCGAGGTGCTAGGGTATCTGTAATGGATATCCCAACGTAAAAAAAAAAAAGGGTGATACAGTGGTTAACAACCTAGTAGATAAATAAATTCTTTCTCACACTGTAGATTTCTGTAGATTTCTCGCACTGACCATCTCAATTACAATACAATACAATTGCCACTTTACAATACAATTAATCAGTCTGTATAAGACAACATATGTAATGCTTAGGTCATCTCTTTCTCAATTATTGCCAGCTCTTTTTTCAGTGCACTATTCCTTATCATAGTATCAATGTAACTTTATAATAGTGGAGGCGACTCCACAGACCGCAGTTTCACGCAGAACTACCATATTAAATTAAAAAACTAAGCGATTAAAAAATATTTACAGATCGTCTAAAAAAGAGGGCTTCAATGAAAATAATACGCACGAGAGAGAGGGACCTAAAGATGGATATTAATAAGAGTACAAGAGATGCAAGATCTGATTCTTTGCCATCGCCTAATCAAACACCGGCTGTGCCTACCCTTGCAAGTATTATACGTATAACTATCCCAGTATTATGGGAAAAGTGTGTGCTGTACGATGCACACTCGCATCAATAAACTGGCGGCATAGTGAAGGGGACTGCTACCCTGTATACATTATAATATTTGGCATAGTATCGTGTCACATGCCTGGACCGCAATACAAAAAAATTATCACAATAATCGTACTTATAATTTTGTTTAACTTATATCGACGTACCCTATACACTGATGGTATAGGGAGTCGCGCCCAGTCATGAATTAATTAGCTACCTAAGTTTTAAAAAAAAATGTAGAGACAATTGTCTAATAAATACAATAGCTATTGTTGTCTTAATTTGGTTGGGGCTATATTATGGTATGGTAGTATGTTGAAATGAAACGAAAACCAGTAAAAAGGCAAGCCTGAGTTGCAGGCAACTTATTACGTATAACCCTCCACCTGAAGTAAAGCTAGAGTGCGGTCCATGAACGAAAACAACTGCTACAACAGATAAATTTCTACTGGCAGCAATCGCCTCCGCTATGCCGGCCTGAGGAGACTTGGCTACTTCCGAACTGTTTCCGAAATGCGACTGGTGTTACATTCGAAAGTGGCAGTACAACCCCAGAACGGCAGTCGTTGTTAAATGGAAATCGTGTTTGATTCCTTATATATTTTTCTGTTTCTATTGTTCTTGTCCTGATAACCTATAGTGGCGTTGTTTGTTCTAGTATTTATTTGTTTATTAACATTTTTTCAGGTGGAGTCATGTAATCGTTTCATGTCACTGACATCCAAACTAAAACTGAAGTCGCGTGATGAAGAAAAGACCGAGTCTAGTCATGTAGACCAGAAGGCCGAGCAGGATGGTCTACTGCAGTCTCGTGTTAATTTTCATGATACATTCAGCATGTTGATTAAAATGGGAAATGTTGAGAAGGGATGCCGGAGGACTGTGAGTTTTAGTTGTTTAATTCTATTATTTTAAATACCAACAATTAAGAACCCAAAGTATAAGATCTAATTTTGAAAAAAAAAAATTCTGGCTACAAACGACATCTTGGCCTAGAGCTACTTTGATAGTTTAAGAAACAAACTGTCAAATTTGGCGGCCATCTTGAGACAACGGTTTATCTGTTTTGAATTATTTTCCTAAACTTGTGTGTTCTTCGAGTGTTAAGGTGTAATAATGGTGGATTATTAACCATTAAGTGTCCATGAAAGTGCGTGAGTGTGGGCAAACAATTCAAAAGAAGAGAACCTGTGTTTCCACTTCACCCTCCAAAACTCCGTAGGAAGTTCTAGTGAAGATTCTACCACTTTACTGAAGCTATTTTTGACATGTCTGGAATTCGACTGCACTATTTAGTTAGATGAATGAATGACCCCTGATGCACAATAATATTAACTTGATGCAAATATTTACTTTGACAATGGCAAATTGTTATAAATCCAATAAAAACAAAAAAATGTGTTCCTGGTACAGTCCATACACACTAGGGTGGTCCAAGCTTATATGGGAAATTTTTTTTTTTTACTTTTCTATCGGGCCATAGGCCAAAAGTGTGCAGATTAGTAAAAAAATGATCTCCTAAAAGTTTCAGCTCAATCGGAGGTGGTTTAGCCGTCCCGCATTGGACCTGAAGTTTTGAAAAACGGCATTTTTTGACCAAAATTTGAACATTTTTAGCTTTTGTGGGACAACTATAATAGGTAGGAAAGAAAATAAGGGCTCATTTTAAAGATGGTATTATTAGCTTTAAAACAAGTACTCATTTGTCACCCTAGGTATTACAGTTGAGGAGATATTCTTAAAATTACAGGTCTAGTCCTTTTATGAGAAAAATGGTCGTTTTGGCCCAAAAGTTTCAAATTTTTAGCTTTTGCAGGAGAACCGTAATAGATAGATAGGAAAGAAAGTACTCATTTTAAAGATGATAATATTAGCTTTAAAATGGGCACTTACTTTTTCCTCTAGCTTCAGCAGATATACCTGAAATTTTAGGTTTATTTCAGGTCAGGTAGGCTAAATAAGATGTTTTTTTTTTGTTGTTTTTTTTCCATACTATTACTTGATTACTAGCCTAAAACCTAAAGTAAAGTACCAAAATAATTAAAAGTATTCTGTATGATTATTTTTATCAGTCTTTTCCAAATAAGTTCAATAATTTCCAAATAATTTTATTTTTACTTAACTTAGAAAAGAAAAACCTAAAAAACACGAAAATAGTACAAAAAACTTTAAAGATTTAAAGAAGCTTCTCGACGACGTTATCCTAGATGTGTTGGGATAAAGACTGCGACATTCCGATACCACCTAGAGGAGATATTGTCTTTGATCTTCGTGGTGTGTAAGGGTTTGGCTGAAATCTTGAATAACTTTAACCACCCTCTCTGCAGTGTCATTAACAACTTTTCAATGAGCTACTAGGCCAAAGCATTTCAAATATTTTAAATTGTCATTGACTCTGGGATTCTCATGTACAAAGTTTAATGATATTTACATTCAAAAAAACTCGAGCTGTGTTCAGTTATAAAACAGGACAGGCCTTCTTAACATCAATTTATTTATTATTATATTATATGTTAAAATGTGGTTAACTGCTTCCAATACTATCACAGCTCGAAACTTAGATTCAAAATTTATCAAAGATACATTA